>JAGFMF010011466.1:6023368-6107109 GCA_019455555.1 Galemys pyrenaicus | reverse complement strand
TCCATGTTTCTATAAATGTCCCTAGTTTCTCATTTCTGATTGCTGAATAATATTCCATTGTGTATATGTACCACATCTTCTTGATCCAGTCATCTACTTCTGGGCTTTTGGGTTGTTTCCAGGAGAAAATGACAAATTTTTTGCTTTGTCCTAGCAATTAGGAAGTAATCGCTAAGCCTTTACAATGTCCTACCTGAGAAAACTGTCTATCTGTTTTTTTTTTTCTTTTGTTTTTGTCATACTGGATAGTCCAACAATGACCATAGCATGGTTTTAGACCACACCATATCTGCTCTACATTAGGTGCAAAGGAGGCCGAAGGTCAGCCATGAGGGCAGTCATCATTCTGTGACCAAGCTCCAGTAAATTCTTGGGTATCAAGGTTCAGATGGTGGTCCCTGGTTGGCCATACCAGTACATACTGTCGTGTGTGGTTGCAGTGAGAATTCAGGTGCCCGAGAGAGACAACAATTCCTCCCCAAATCACTTGCTTCACAAGCTTAATTTCTTCCCCATTCTTCTGTTGGTAAATGCCTTCAAATATCTTCAAAGTGACATTTCAGTTTTGCTTCCAGGAGGTGTAAATACAAACCTATTGCTTTTCTATAAACATCAGAATTGAATCACTTTACTCAATTAGTACAAACATTAAGCAGTTTGAGGAATAAAATTCTAAATAATTGCAAATAAAACAGAGCAAATTCATAATGGATTTGGCAACATTTGAAACTGCCTATCACTCCATCAGGCTAAAGGCCTATGCAGAAACCCAGAGGCTCCTCTTGTGAACGTTGATGACTAGAATTTTGCTGTGCAAACAGTGACTGTGAAAAACCTCTTGGGTCGGGATGAGGTATTGGATAGGCACAGGAAGCAGATGGCGCAAGGGCCCTAAGATGTGTAGACACCTATGCAGTCTCCTACTTAGGAGGTAAATCTAGCATTCTTAGTTTTTCTTGTTTCTGAGGATAAACGCCCAGCTGGAAGACTGGACAGAGGGAAAACTTGAGAGCAGTGGCTGAAAAACTAGTCCCAATGTCCCAAGTGCTAGAGTCCTTCTAACAAGGAGATCACAAGGAGGCAGAGGGGAGGTGGTGATCTTTGTAACAGAGGGAACCAGTCCACATTCATGGAGGACTATTATCGGTGAGGATAAAGCACGGGGCAGAAATGGGATCCATGTACTTGTGGGAATAAAAAGTGAGTGCCTGGCCCAGAGAGAATCCCCATTCCCAACCTCACTAAGAGATACGTATCCAAATCAGCCATTCAGAGTAGGAGATGATACAGTTGGGTCAAACTTCCATGGGGAGTTGGGGTGGGGGAAAACGAGGGTTTCTCTAAACAACCAAATGTATCATCATGTACCATCAATTCTCCAATTCTCTGACACCAACTGGGTGTCTAAGCAATTCAATCCTGACACTACCCCAGTGTGAGCACAGAGTCTAAGTTAAGGACCCAGCCCACAAGAATGCTCCCACTTCAGATGCCAACCCCAAATGTTTCTCCCCAGTCAACTACCCATTCAGAGGATTCTTTGACCCTTTCCCCAGGCTCAAGGACTTGCTAGAATGGCCCAAAGAACTCAGGTTGTTTTTTACTTGTATTTGCCAGTTTGTTATGACTCAGGAACAAAATGGAACCATAGGAAATGGGTGGAGGTTCCCCCAAGCTTCCAAATCCTTTCTGGGACCACCACCCCCACCCTCAGTACATTGATGTGCACACCAAACCAGCAGCTCTCCAAACGCCACTATTTAGGGGGTTTAATCAAGGTTCCCTTACATAGCTGTGACTGATTAAACCATTGGCCGTCAGTGATTGGCTTCACCTCCTGACTTTCCCACCCTCATGGAAGTTGGAGGGTTGGAGGTTGGGGCCAAAGGTTCTGATACCCTAATTACCTGGTTGGTTTTCCTGATTACCAACTGCCATCCTAAAGCTCTGCAGGGGTCCCCACACTTATTAGTTTATGAATGAAACTATTATTCAGGAAATTCCAAGGGTTTTTAGGAACTCAGCACCAAGAACTTGGAGCAAAGACCAAATCAATTTTTTTAATTATTATTATACTACAGTAGTAGGAAAAATCTCCTGTTAACCTCACGTGCCCACATACTTGTAGAGACCTCTTCCTGACTGGCGTCTAACCTCTGTACGCAGTTCTTGAGGAGTGGAGGGTCCACTCACAGTGGCTTCAAAGACCAAATTATTCTGCCCTGGGAGTGTGTGGGGCAGAATCCCACAGGCCACTTAACCCACCCACCCCCACCCGTCCCAATGAGGTTACACCTGGATCTATTGTCATCATTATATATTTAACAAGCTAACTTTGACAAGATTCACATTAAGAAATAAATTTTGACATCTTGAGTTGGTTCATTCTTGCTGTAATTAGGTCCTTCACCAAAATGTACGCAACCTATTAGGAGTGATTTTTTTGATGTTTTCTACTTTATTGCCCATAATGTTTTTTTTATTGTTGTTGTTGTTTTTTACAAAGATGCCAGTTGGGCTGCTTAAACCAGGATTAAAAGTTCTTTGTAGTATAGCACTACTTTCTTATAATATGAAAAGGGAGGCATTCACAGGTGTTTTCTGTGAACAGGTAATTTTGTTATGAGCCTTTTTAGTCCTGTTTATAAATCTGAAAGTCTTTTTTTTTAAACAATAGATACTTAAAGTAATACATGGGGGTGGGGGTGGGGGTAAAGTAATACATTTTCAGCCCAAAAACTTCTAAGTGTATATTTCACAAACATACTTTAAGGACAGCTGCAGCCACAGATTTCAAGTACAGTGTTATTTCTTTACCCATTCTTTTATTTCCCAAATAACCTCTTTCAGATATGGCTTAAGGTACAATTTATCCTGAGGCCCTTATGGCTTCTTTTATGTCATGATCCTCTTATAGTGAATCATCTCGCACTAACCCCAGCTTATTGCATCCTGCTGCATTGTAATGATACCATCTTCTGGTACTTTCCAGCTACCAGCTTGCTGCTGCCACAGCTGGCTTACTCACCATTTTAATCCAAGACCTAAAGTCTTTCTATTTTAATGATTGTTCTTTCAGATGTCAATATCTCTTAGTTCCCTGATTCCAGACTAAAGAAGGGGGGACTGGTCGCAGAGTGGCAGGAACTATCTGGGGAATCTTGCGGTTTCTGGGAAACTAAATAGGGAAAGACCACAAGAAGGCGGGGCAAAGGATTCTCACCCTAAGACTTTATATCTTGCTTTGTGCCATCCCTCTGGCCAATAGTGCAGCAAATGCCCCCTCCAAGTGCAGCTATGACTGTACCTGGGAACAATGAATCCTGGGGACCCCCATTCACCTGTCCACCCTTTCCTTGTTCTAGTCAACGGCTTTGATACAATACCCACAGACACCATGCAAAATCCATAAACAAGAATTTTCCCTACCAGATGTCATGACAAACTATAAAACTTTAGTAATTAGGGGACTGTAACGCTGGCCCAGGGACAACTCATAGAGATGGGGGTGATTAGGAAGGCCTGGACCTCTAGACCCCCACCCGCAATTAATCCTGGACTTTTGAGAGGCAGCAGTTCTGAGCAGTGAAGGGTTTTCAACAGAAAGTAGAAAGGGTTATGGCTTTTCTATGGTTCATGTTTTTATGATTGTGAAACTGTTCAACATTATCAGGTGAAGTTAAGAGTTGAAACTTCTGTAAAGGGCTATTAAAAATGTCCAAACGGGCCCCATTGGTCGTTGCCAGAACATGGAAACAAACCAAGTGGCCACTGTACTTGCTACAGTCTGAATATTTGTGTCCCCCCCCACCACCACCACCAAATCCATGTGTTGAAATCCCTCAAAGGTGACGGTATTAATTAGTAGGTGGGGGCCTTTGGCATTGAGTAGGTCATAAAGGTGAAGCCCTCCTGAAAGGGATTAGTACTCAAAGAAGAGACCTCAAAGTTCCCTAACCCCTTCACCTACAATCAAGATGCAGACCCTCACTCGACCACGCTGGCACCCCGATCTCTGACTTCCAGCCTCCCGAACTGGGAGCACTGCCCAGCTGCTTCTCTTCCATTGCCTAGTCTGTGCTAGTTTGCTAGCGCAGCACAAACAGACTAAGAGCACTGACGACATGATGAGTCTGGGAATGCGGCAAGCAGGGATGAGAGGTCACACACAGCACGAGGGGAAAGAAGCAACTCACACAAGAAGATAATGCTATGATGCCATTCATAAAAAGCGCAAAAACCAACCATCTCAATTAAAAAATGGGCAAAGGGTCTGACTAAAAATCAAGCCCATCAATATCAAAGAAATGCACAAGATTTTACTCATACCCACCTGGTTGGCTAGCATTAAAAAGACAGATGAAAACAAGTGACAGTGAAGATGTGGGTAGATTGAAACCCTCATATACTGCTGGTGGGAATGCGAAATAACACAGCCACTTTAGAAGACAGTCTAGTGGCCGTCAGGGTGTTAAACAGTTTGTTTAATCCAGCAATCCCATTTCTAGGCATATGCCCAACAGAAATGAAAACATATGTCCACACAAACACTTATACATAAATGTTCACAATATTCCTAACGGCCAAAAGGCGAAAGCAACCTAAATGTCCATCAAGTTATGAACAGATATTTAAAATATGATAATAAAGCATGGTGTATATATATAATACAGTCGAATATTATTCAGCAAGAAAAAGTACTGACACATACTATAACATGGATGAACCTTGAAAACACGTGGAAGAAACCAGCCACAAAGGACTGTATGTTGTATGATTCCATTTATATGAAATGTCCAGAATAGGCAGATCTACAGAGCTAGAAAGTACATGAGTGCTTGTCTCAGGTTCGGAGGGGAGTGGGCGGGAGAAGGCGATGAATTTCTTTGGTGAATTGCTTGTGCAAATGGTTGCCCAACTCTTTGACTAGCTTACAAACAGTGGTTTCAATTCAGTGGTTTCACTGAACTATATATTCTAAATGGATAAAGTGTATAGTATATATACTTCAAAGCTGTTTTCTTAGAAAACAAAATAGGAAAACTAAACAAATGAATCAAAGGGGCGTGCTTAAGGGTAAAAGGATAAAGTCAGATAAGGTATTCTGAGAGTTGGGGTTCTGAGAGCTCAGGACAAGGAATAATTAGAGAACAGTTCCCAGGGTAACATTTTAGAAATCCAAACAGAGAGCTAGTTAGGTGTCCCCTAGCCCACGGAGCACTGCAATCTGCACGTTTCCTCTTTCTACGCAACTAGAAGCCCAGGACCCATAGCTGCAGGGGGAACCCTTGCATGCCTCCTCTGTGCCAACCCCGCCCCTTCTGCTTCCCCCGCCAGGACTCAGAGCCAGCATCATGGGTTTCTGGGGTAGCCCCTCCCCACACAGGCGGCCCCCACACTGGACAGACCCCTGCACCTCCGTGCACTCCCACAAGGGCTCCAGAGCGCCTTTCCTTCCACCGAGGGGGCTGCCTGACCACACTGGCAGACGGCGCTGAGAGCTGCCGTCATTCTCAGGGCTCCCTGCCACCAGCGGCCACCACTGCCCTCAGGCCCCTCAGCCCCCATGCTGGACCTTCCCCACACCATTCGGAGCCTCTTCCTGAGAAGAGGGTGTCCCTTAAGCCCCCTGCGAGCAGTCCCCCACCTCCTCCCCTCAGACCCTGCGGCACCCACCAGCCTCTAACAGCTGCACCCTGGGCAGATTGTGTGCAGGGTCTGGGGTTCAGGGCTTAGACCCCTTGGGGGTGGTTATGACAGGCGATGTTTTCCAGAGCTTCCTTCACTTCCCGTGCTGCTCTGACAGTGTGCTCTTCCGGGACGATCCGGTTCTGACAGGATGGTCAAGTGTACAAGTTTACGTCCTAGTCAGGGCCAGAAGGAGCTATTCTTAGGTGGGATGGGAAACAGAGACTTTTGGGGAGGAGAGGAGAGGGGAAGAAGTGGTGGGGGAGCTCTCAGAGAGAGGCCTGTGGCAGAGCAAGAGGTAGCCAGGCCTCGGAGTGAGCACTTGGCCAGCTGTGGCGACCCGAGGGACCCTCCCGCCCCACAGCACTGTAGGCTTGGCTTGGAAGGCCTTGGCTGGGCCCTCTCCTCACCAAAGATTCAGAGTTTCCAGTAGCTCCGAGTATCAGCATAAAGGGCAGGAGAGGAAGTCAGTGCCCCCAATCTTGTCCAGACTCCCCCTTCCTGCCTAGCATGTGGGCTCTATCTTATCAACACCCCTTACCCTCATCTTATAAAGAGAAGTTCCTCTTCTCTGTCCCCTGCTCCCACCCGACCTCAGCCTAAAGCTGTAGTCTGGATTCAACAGAACAAGTCTCAGCTCCCATGGGTGCCCAGTGGTGGCGTGAAGGGCCTCTGTTCCCTGTGAAAACCTTTTGCAGCCACCACGGCCCGCAGGCCCTTCCACAGGCGCCCTTTGAACAGCGCCGTGAGCTGGGGCCCTAGGGAGGTGCGGCATCTCTTTCTGCTCCACTCCCACCGAGGTCCCCATCCGGGTTCCTGCCATGTCCACATCTGGAACACTGTCCCATGGCTAACGGAAGGCCCTCTCTCCCTGTTTCCGCTGGACATACTGGCCTCCCCAGTACACACCTCCTCCACCCCAGGCCTCGGAGTGAGCAGATGACAAGAGGGGCTCGAGCGGCCTTTCCCAGCCTGGAGGGATCCAGTCTGCAGACTGGGCTTCAGGCTTTGTTCTCAGAGTGCAGCTGGATTGCTGGTAGGGGAGGCAAGCACAGGGGGCCGGCCTGGTTGGGGGAGGACGGAGGGAAGTCAGCTTGTCACCAAGATACTGTCTCCTCTTTTCCTCTTTGGGCGGGGCCGTGGGTGTCGGGAGGACAGAGCTCTGAGGGCTTTGCAGGCAGGCGGGTCTCCGTGCTGACCAACAGGGGCCTGTCTTGGAGGGGCTGTGTGCGGTAGGCAGCCCTGGAGAGGGCCCTGCTGCCTACGTTCTCGTGCAGTTTCAACTCCGGAGAGTACACATGGGCGTGCAGCTACCCACTGCCAGCAAATCGTTGCCAGAAGAAAACTTAGAATCTGAAAAGCACAGTATTTATGCCTCTTTAAATGCCAAGTAAATTCAAATAGAGCAGAAAGCTCCCAAAAGGGGCTCTCCCTCAGCCTGCCTGGGAGCCTGACAGCCTGGGGCGGGGGGCTGCAGTAGGGGGGGCCAGCTGGGCCAAGAGGGACAGTGATTCCTACAGAACCAGGATGAAGGAGGGCAAGCGGGCAGCACCCCAAAGGGTGCAACTCCTCGTTGCACCTCTCCTGCTGACCCATGTTTTAGGTCCGGGTGCAGGTGAGCTCTGACCCTTCGCCCCCCCAGGAGTACAGCACTCCCCAAGTGACCCTTGCGAGCCTCCCTGCCTAGGGCCCAAGCAGCAGGGGCAGGCCTGGAAGCAGGGGAGAGTTCGCACATGCAGCGGGGACTGTCAGTCAGTGAGGGGTGCCCATGACCCTGCCCCACTTGAATCTGCACAGGAAAGCCAAAATAAGGGGCACACCAGGGGCAACCTGCATTGTTTCCTTTCTAAACAACGGACTAAAGAGGCTTTTTATGCTTTTTTCAATCAACAGGAGCATTAAAAAAAATACTTTCAGCTGTCACTAGTAATTCACCAGTAATTTCACATTTGCCTCTTGTTTTAGTCGTAAAGCTCAAGTCCCCTTTAGCATCACTCCCAAGCCATGCGGCTCAGCAGCCTCTGAACTGTAACTGCTCCTGGGCGTGGGTTCCAGGCCTTCCACAGCACTTTTCACTTCGCATCCATAATTCTCCACACAGGCTCCTGTCTTTTTCATAGCAGGTGTCCATATGAATATATTCATGCACTTTTTGCCTTTTTAGCAATGTTTTTAGGCACTCTATCTCTAGGAATGTGAAATCCTTTAACTTGCAGGCTCTGCTTCTTTGTGGGCATGGATCAGCTTTCACTTTTGCTCCGTTGCATGGTGCTAATCGCCGCAAGCAGGCTTTAAATTCTGCCTATGCACCCCTCCCGTGCTGAACGTGTCCTCCAGCCCACGGCCCCGCCCACATGCTGATGAACCCACCCACCTCTCTCTGATTCCAAGGTCCACACACTGAACCCCTCCCTGTGGCTCTTGGATGGGCCTTGAGTATGTGTTTACAAACTGGGCAGCTCCCAATCTGAGCAGGGCAGCTCCCTCTGCCCACGCTCTCCTGAGCAACCCTGGCCCTGCTCTTCGACTTAAGAGCAGGGCACCACACCAGGCAGTCACCCAACCCATCCACCTTCATCCCTCTATCTTCACAGCCCTGCCCCCACCGCCCAGTCTGTGACTTTTGTTACTCTTTACAGCTAAAACAACGAAGCAAAACACAAGCCTACAATTCTCCACCCCCTAGACCACCATCATCCCTCCCACCACGGCATCTCCTCACTGCCTCCTTTCCCAAGCCTTGCCTGACATCTGTACACTGTCCTCACTGCCCCCAGCGCTGCCTTCTAGATGACCGTGTTGCAGCCCTCAACCCTCTTCCTCAGAGTGTGGCCTAATGATTTCACCTCTGCTTCCTCACCAGCAATATCCTTCTACTCTCTTCTCTGAGCTCCTTCCTCACCCTCAGCCCACAACATCCTTCAGAGCCCCTTCATAGGTCAGTTCGAACCCATCCTTCTGGCCCCCTTAAACACCACTTCCTCTAGGGAGACCCCCAGGCGCAGCCCCACCCCTCCAGGGTTAAGACCCGAATCCAGTGACCATCTCGTGGTCACTGGGAGCTGGCTGGGGGCTGCTGGGAGTTGACTGGGGATGTGGTGAGGGTTGGTTGGTTGTGGCATCTGATTGGCTGGTTGGGGCATCTGATTGGCTGGTTGGGATCTGACTGGGAGCCGTTGGGAGTTGACTGGATCCGTTGGGAGTTGACTGGGGCCGTTGGGAGTTGACTGGGGCCGTTGGGAGTTGACTGGGGCCGTTGGGAGTTGACTGGGATCGGAGGTGGCCGCAAACAGTCACCACGAGTGCTGAGAAGGCCAGGTCTGCGCTGAGCGCGGGTGGTCCAAGACAATCAGGGCCAGAGGTGCAGGCCAAGGAATAGGTGCCTGGGGACACTCACCCACCAGCACCCGCGACCCGGAGGAGAAATCCAACCAGGAACCTCGCCAGCCGCGGGGGCGCAGGGTTTTATAGCTCATAAGCCAGAACGCCACAGAACACCCCCGCCTTGGCCCCTGCGCAAGTCGCGGGGCTGAGGGGCCGTGCAGGCCGCTTCAACTTACAGATCTGGTCTCCGGAGGAGACAGAGCCCTCTCGTCTGTCCTCTGGGGGGCTCGACTCACCCCCAAGTCCAGCTGCTACCGCTCAGAAGCAGAAGGCCCCCCGCCGCGCCACTACGGGTGTGGGAGAAGCGTGGGGTACCCGACCGCACGGTTTCCGGTCTTACAGCGGAGTCTCCGGACCTGTTGGAGCACAGGCGCAACTTGTCCGACCTCAGGCTCTGACAGCTCTGCTTTCACCGCTCCCTCCAGGGGAGCTGGGGGCCAGGGCCCTGCCAGCGCCTCATGGCCAGCTCCACCCAGCCCCAGGAAACCTTGTAATTTTGGGTTTATGACTCTCTTCTTTAAAAAAAAAAAATTATTTATGCATACAAGAACTGGGGTACAGGTAGAGATGTGGGGGGTGAGAGGATTCACCAGACACAGAGAGGGAAGGAGAACAGACAGATTGACCGAAACACACTGCTGAGGGGAGCAGCGGGCGAGGTAGGAGAAGTATCCTGTGCTATGTGGGTCCCCTCCCTGGCCAGGGATTGAACTGGTGCTGCAGTGGCTGCAGAAGCCCCACAGTAAGAGGCTCAACCCCTTGTGCCACCAGGGAAGCCCCTACTCCTCCATGGGGTCAGTTGTGGTGCCTGTTTGCTCGTGTCTTCCTGTACCAACATTCTGGGGGTGCCATTACACCCTGAGAGCACACTAGCACTCTGGCCAATGGGATGCAAGCAAAGATGACGGAGCGAACCTGAGAAGTCCCTGCTGCTCCTGGAGACCTGCTTCCCCAAGAGCAACGCTGACGATCTGGCAACACGACCCAGCCCCCCCAAAACAAACTGAGAGCCATGGGGATCCTCCCGCTCCCAGCCCAGCTGCCACCTAGCCCCAGACGTGAGTACCCCAGCCTGAGTCAGCGGCCTGGCCAGGACCAGAACTGCCCACTGAATCTTGAATTAAATCAGTGCTGTTGATTTGTTATAGACTAACAGATGACTCACAGGCCACACAAACCTTTAGAGGACTCCCTCTGTCTGTCCTTCCGCCTTCCACCGCCTTCTGTCTTCACACTGTCATTCTGCACATCAAGCCTGGTAGGGCTGCACTAGGGTTTCTAATGAAGACTCTCCTCAAATACTTGACTTGGATCCCCTATATCAGAATCACCTGGAGAACACATTAATAAACACTGAGTTCCAGGGGATGACTCGCCCTCTGTCCAGGTGCTGTGGTCTCACTGCTCTTCTCCCTCACTGTTGATGAGTATCATTACTTGGGCCATCAGACCTGGGCCTAAGAAGGCAGCCCTGGGAAATCTGGAAGACGTGGCTCATCAGTCCATGCGCTCCCCTCCGTGAGCACCCTGACTTCAGCAGCTCCGGGCTGGCTGACCGGCCCCCTCCTCTGGTTTACCTTCTCAGCCCTGGGGCTTCTGAAAACTGAAATGAAGCTAATGGAGAAATTAAGTGAGGCCTCAGCAAGTGTTCTCTCCACCTCTGAGTTTGCATTGCAGAGTTAACGAGGGGAAGGCTAATTTTACCATCATTCCCTCCCTTTGCAATGCTCTTGAGCTCACTTCTATAAGAAAAGTCCTAGGACATGCCCTAGAGAGGATAAACATCCCCTCCCCAGGAGCGTGCTCCCAGGAGCGTGTCCTGAGCCAGGGCTGCGGGCTGTTTCCCTTCATGGCCCTTTCCTTCCCAGTACTGGTTAGGGGCCAGGGCCCAAAAGAACCAGCTGCCCGGCCAAACTCTCACCCACCGGCTGTGCGCCTACAGCTGGAATAGCAAGGACCAAGGGCTGACCTCAGCGACTTGGGACAAAAGGACAGTGTGAGCCTGTGAAGGTCCCGTCTTGGCTCGACCCCCCAAGCCCAGCTCCTGAGTAAGGCTTCTAGAATCCCAGTAGGCACCCAGAATACCAACAGCTTTTCTGACAAAGAACTTGACAGACACTTGGATTATACCCTTCACCGCCATGAAGTGGGATGAGGCAGCTTATTAAGCCCACACCGTTGAAACAGAAGATAGCCATGAAGGGCTGGTAGTGATGGTGGCCAGGACCAAGGACACCTGTCGGCCCCCAGAGGTGGCCCTAGGCTAAATGCCTGGGCCTTCTAGTCCCAGATCTGTTTCTGGATGAAAGCAGGAGACTTTACTATCTTCAAGTGCTTTTTCCTTCGAATTCGTTTTGTTCTGCTAAATCCTCCATGCTCTTTTTTCTAGTAACAACTTGGATCTTAAGATTTCTTTGGCACTTGAAAGTTCTCTGCTCAGTAGTATTCATGGAATTATCATGAATAGGCTCCCTTCTCTCCTTATCAGACAATACCAAGTTCAAAGAAAGACTAAAAGAGGAGTTGGGGGCGTGAAATCTGACCTGTGATGGGGGCATTAGCACCATCTCTTCATTGGACACCTACTGGGTGGCCCTGTGGTGCCTCGTTTCATAAGCTGTCCTGGGTCCTGGAGCACCCTCAGGTGCATGTTGCCATCCTCATGGATGTGAGGGCGTCAGTAGGCAATGTCTGTATGAGGTGATTACCAGTGAGCACCAGTGGGCTTTGCAAGTCATCTTAATTCAATTGCTTCAAACTATTACAGGTTCTTTAAGTTAGAAGCCTTTCAGATTCTGTCCAGGTGTTAGCTGTCCTGCTTGGGCGGACTGAGGTTAACCAAAGGATAAAAGCTGCAAAAAAATGAGAAACTCATCTCCTGACTATCTACAGGGACCTCCCAGCCCCCCCAACCACACCCCCCCCCCATGCAGAACCTTCTTGTTTTTTGTTTTCTCTACAGTACCTTCCAGTAATTGTTTTCTAATTTCTCCAGAGTTTTTAGCAGTTATTCTCAGAGGTTGCCTGAAAGGAATCCAGCCGCTACAGAGGCACATCCAATCTGTTAGCAAAGTTTTGGGAAATAGGTAGGTTGAGGCCAGAGACTGGACCTGCACAGGAGTCTTACCCTACTGTAGATAATGACCTTGAGAAGTTCTGTGTGAATTGTAGCTGTGTTGCCATTGCTCAGAACATGATTAGGACCCTTCCCTGGAAGCTTCCTTTGGGATAAGCTCAGAAGGTATACATGCACTTGCTCTCATTCCTCTAGTCAGTTTCCATTTTAGGGAATGAGGATACAGTCTTTTCAGGCTTCCTTCCTAATCTTCTTCCGTCTCTGGCTGGACCCTTCGCGAAAGGTTAATAGGTGAGAAATCATGTTTTAAGTGCCCTGGGTCTTGTTTGAGTCCTGGGCACCAGACAGATCTCAGTGGTGAAGGCACAGAAGGCACCTTGGCCTCAACCTTCACCAAGGTTTGGAAAAGTACCAGCGGGGAGGAATCCACGCGAAGCGTGCGTCTGCCCCCTTGTGGTTAGCAGAGTGACTGACAGGGACTGGCTTGGTTTCTCGTTTTAGATGTATTAGAGCCATGAACTCCTTTATTTGCCCATTTTAATTTAGATGGTAGTTTCTGTGGACATACACGGTCTTTGAAATATAAAATTTAAGGTTTTTCTAGTTTTTTATCTTTAACTCATAAAGCTATTGTTTTTATAGGGAAAAATCAGGTTAAGCATCTCTTCCCTTTGGTTCCTTCACAGGATAAATGCCTCTCATTTGGCTTCTTTCCAAATAACAGAGTAAGTTCCTGGAGAATGGGAGAAGTTTCTAGTTCTTGGTTGGGTCCTGTGCTCCTAGCTTCAGTGCAGGAACCCTGGCTTTTAGCAAACACTGAAGAGTAAAAGTACAATGTAGAGGTTTTTCTCTTTGCTTTTGCAACAAAAGTGGCAGGCAGTGACTTTATTTGATCTTCTCTTATGTAGGTAATTGCAGGCAGAGAGGGCCTGACGACGCTTAGGGCATGTGAGAGAATGCTTCCAGAAGGGTTCAGCCTTGCAGCCTCCTCATGCATATTCAAATGAAACAGGTCAGCAAGTTCAATTTACCTAATTGAGATGCAAAGAAACAACACTGAAATGCAATTTTTCCTTAATCATGTTAACAAAGCTTCATGATTATTATGGGTGATGATAAATTGAAAGCTGTGGGCTCCTTTGTTGTTACTTAAAAATGCAGTTTGGAAAAATGTAATAATTTTATTTTAAATCCTTAAAATGTCCCTGCCATTTGATATAATTAACCCAGGTGCATTCATGACAACTATGCTTATAAAAGTAGAAATTTTTATTAAGTGAAAATTATATAAAATGTTAACATGGGAAAATGTAATATATAAGCTATATTATAGCTCACTTAATAGCTTTTTATGTAATTAATTTATACAACAGCTGGACACTATATTCACTAAAGCTATAATGTGGAGAGATGCTTATTATAAATTCTATGGGAAACAGTCAGCTGTATAGTGTGTATAGAAAGAGTCTCACCTAACAGCATCTCCCAATAAGCTCATCGCAGTGCTAGAAAGAAGCAGTGATGATGAACATCCATTTCTTTTTTCTGACATCGGTGAAAACACCTCTAGAATGTTCCCATTATATCAACCATCTATTGAGTCACAAACTTTCCTAAAGCTAAGTTGCTGAAAACAACTGTCATCATTTCTTTTGCTCACAAATATGCCATTTTGACAGAACTTGACAGGAGTGACTTACACCTGCTCCCCCGGCAGCAGCTGAGATGGTCGGATCGAGACTGGACGATTCACTTTTGATTCAGACCGCCCACGTGGTTCAGAGCTATTTCTCCTCCAAGTGGGCTTCTCTCAGCATTAGGCATCCTCCGTGAATGATGGCAGGGTTCCCAGGACAAAGGTCCTAAGAGATTGAGATACGAGGGGGTGTCAGCTATTAAACCATAGCGTGGGAAATCACAACCATCGCTCCTGCCCACCTTACTGGCTGAAGGATCACAAAGTTCAGCCAGACTGGGGGGCAAAGGGACTTGGGGGGTTGGGGGAAACGACATCAAGGAAGGTCACACTTTAAAGTTGAGCCTGGGGGTGAGACACATGGTAGATATAAAGCTGGTGGTCTAAGCTCCCTCACTCCCACCCAGAGTACTTTATCTTCCACGTGTCCCTTGAGCTCTTCATATTTTTTAATGCTTTTATTTTGCTTAGTTTTTATCCCATAAATTAGACGTTTTATAAATCTCTAATGCTTGCCACCAAATATGCATCTCTAAAGGATATAGCTTAGCTTGCCTGTTTTTGAATTTTCTACAAATGGAATCACACATAAGGAATACTTTTTGCTAACTCCTCTTTTGCCCAAAGTTGCTTATGAGATTTATGTAGGTCATCCCGTGTAGCTAGCTGTGCTTTGTGCACTTTCGTTGTTGCCTGGCGCCCTGCGATATACGTGCATGACAGCTCAGCTGAGCTGTAGATGGACCTTGGGTCATTTCCAGGTTTGTTGATTACAATTCTTGATTACATATCCTAGGGTAGATGTACCTGAGTTCCTTTGGTGCATACAGATGCTTATGTTACTAAATAATGCCTCTCTCTATATATCCCATCAACCAGTAGGAGAGTTATTATTCCAAAGTCCTATAACCATAATCTAATTTTGCCAGGCTTTTTTCCCTATTTACGGTAGGTTTGTGATGGAAAACTTTAAATACTACCTTGATCTCACCTTCCTGCATGCCATCTTTCCAAGGAGCAAGAGTGTCACCTCCTTCAGAGTGTGCCATTTCAGCTACATGACTCAAAACTGCTTGACTAGGTTGTACATAAGTGTATGGCTGCGCATACTGCAGACCAGAAGCTGAATGTGCCTACATTAGCAAAACTCTGGATCCTTCCATTTCTGTTTTCAAACTACCTAGAGTCAGCTGGAATTATTGTTTCTCAAAGGACTCTCTTTAAAGCAGTCAAAAAAATTGTGTGACCATAAGTCATCATTTTTGATAATTCCGACCACTTTCCAATATCATAGATTTGGTCAAATTTGGTCCACTTCTCCCCATCCTTACCCCTGCCCCCTAAGTACTGCAGGCCTCAACCCTGACCAAACATTTTACCACCACATAACATGAGTCACCAATTTCTGAACCTGTGCCCAACTAGAAACCAGGGCATCTGTTACTATGGAAGAAGGGAGGATGGACATTGGTAGGTCACTGGCACTCTCGGTCACAGTTTCCTTCTGGGGTCACTTTATTTCTATACGTTTGTTTATTGGAAAAGTCTATTGTCCTAACTCTTGAAAAACAGCTAGGCTGATTTTTTTTTTCTTCTCAAAAAAGGTCTACTGTCTATTAATAGGGAACAGTCAGGCATCCTTCTTCTCACTGGTTGCTTTCAAGAATTTTTTTTTAGCATGTCCATGATTCCTCAACAATGTAACTGAGGACAGGTTCTCAGACTTTTCTCTTTGATATTGACTGTCCCCACATTCTCTCATTTAACTTCCTTTTCCTATTTTCTGCCCGTCTGTCTCTGTTCTACTTGTAATTTCTTCATATGATTTCTACCCACCAAATCCCTCTTTAAGTGTCTGTCCTCATCAGCCGATTGTTTTAAATTTGGTTGTTTTGTCATTTTTTTTTTTTTCGTTTCAATTGCAAAAGCAGAGGATTTATAATTAAACACTGTTTTGAGAAAACAATTTACCTAGCAGAATTACATCTAAATGAAATGATACAGGTGGATACAAAAAAAAAAAAAAATAACCTCCATAAGAGATTTGGAAACAAAAATCAAACCAGCCTACTGATTACTTTTAGGTTTGAAAGCCTGTGAATCGCTGTGCAGGATCATCCCATGTGTGGCCAAGATGGTCTAGAATTTCCCTTTGTAAATCATAAATGGCAGGTGTCCCATGTGTTCGGGTAGAGTATTGGATGGAAGGAAACAGCGAGGTCTATGGCTGAGGTGGGTGGTGGAGGGCCTGACAGCCGGGGACATGGCAGCACTTCTGACAGTGTTGAGTGTTCTCTGCACACATGTGAACTGAGCCAGTTGCCCATGGAGAGAGGAGAGTGCTCCTTGGGCCATTGTCTTCCAGTGAGGGCGCAGGAAGGAGAACCACCGCCTTCCCTGGTTCTGACTCATTTCCAGAGATATCTAAAAGAACACTTCAGTGAGTCTTCCATGGGTTGGGCAGTGGAGGTCTGCACCCTTTGCATGATAATGGACCCCAAGAAAGTCCATGGCTTCTGGTCAAGATCTCCAGCTCCCCAGAAGGGTAGCACCCTCAGCTCCACTTGATGAGGCAGGGCTGACACTGCTCCTTCCAAAGGGGTTTCTTTGCTCTCTTGTGATTGTCCCCAACGATTCTCTTCATTTGTCTCTCTACCTGATACCAGTGGTTCTTGCTTTACACAAGCTTAGTGTTTCTCTCATCTTCACCTCTGTCCTCATAGAAAATCACTTGTTAACCCAGTAGTTATTTGCTTCCCCATTCAAAATCTAACTGGTGGCAGGTCACAAGCTTTGTTTCCATCCACTGCTCTATCCCCAGCACAGAATAGTGTCTGGTCCAGAGTAAGTGCTTAGTAAGTATTTGTTGAATTCTTAATTTTACTTGCTAGTCTTTGTGAAAGTAGAATTGGATAATTCTCAGATTGTTCCTTTCTTTGCAGAGGTAGAATTGGATTATTCTGAAGTGAAACCCGTGAATTTAGCATTTGTAGAACTGCAGCAGGCTCTGCTCTACTAAATGAGTCCAATGTTTGGCATATAGATTTGGAGGTTTTTCATGGAATTTAGTGACTTCATCTCTCCCTTGCATAAAAGGTCTGGATTACTCAGGCAGCTCAGAAACCCCATGGCAATACTGACATTTACTATTGAAAACCTGACTTAGAACATGGGTTGAGCTGTTCCAACAGGATCCCTAATAGTAGTATTTTAGAAGAGTAACATTTAAAATATCTTTTGCTTGCCTCAGAGTATCAACACGTGTAAAACCTCTTTGGGAAAAATTTAAAATGTTGAGGGAGGGGCATAAATGAGAAACTGGTAAGACTGTTTATGGATTGAAAACTCAATACTGCACATCAGTCGTTACTGCTCTATCAAGTCCAACCCCAACTGTACTAGTTGGTTAAAAAATGTGACAATGTAAAAAGATGAGTAATAGCCAATCCTCTCAGGAGGAATGCACTACCCCACCCCTTGCCACAGATTCTAAAATTGTTAAAAAGGAAGGATAGTGTAGCATTGGCTCAGGAGCAGACTCAGAACAGGTGAGGGAGAATAGAGACAGACTGGGACCAGACTGCCTGGATGGACCTTGGAATTTTGAGGCAGCAATTCTGAGCAGTGAAGAAAAGTGTTTTCAACAGAAAGTGCTAAGGCTTGTGGCTGTTTTCACAGGATTTTGTGTGTGGCTGTGAAAGTTTAACTGGTGAAGTTAGTTTAAAACTGACAGGAGGGAGATGATGGCCAGAACATGGAAACAACCCAAGTGGTCACTGTGGTACGTGAATGTCATGACTGTACAGGGGCTTCGCAGCTATGAAAAGCAAACAATACAGAGGGGAAGAGACAAGACACCCAAGAAGATATGCTATGACTCCATTTGTAGGAAGCCAGAAACAAAGGGCAGCCCAACAATTCCTGACTGCAAGTTAACTGTTAGGTAAGTCAAACCATCCAAGGGATTGCAGGAGCTCTGACTTCAGGGAGGGCTCCTTTCCATTTCAAAATAGGCACAATGGCTACATGCACTAACTCGATTCTGGAATACACAGATGTCTATCATCATCTGCATGTATGATACATTTTAGATTTTAATGGTGCAGTAACCCGTTAGCGTGACAGAGAATGTGGACTTGCGACATGCCAGACCCAGGCTAACTGCTGTGCACACAATCTTTGAATCACAACTCCATTACCCGTTTGATGGTGAAACCACTTGGGGAGTTGGAGACATCGTCTCTTGCCCAGAACCACACATTTGGTATGGGCAGGGCAGGACATGTCTGATTCCTGTCTCACTGTGCAACACATCAGCAGTATTAAATGACCGGAAGCCCCTCACAGGCCACCTGGTATGTGAGAGGCTGCCTCTTTGCTGGTACTTGGCCCAGACTAGACCCAATATCATCACCCACTCACCAGACCACGAGGCCTTCAGGGTTCATATCCTCAGAATACCCAGTGAGCCTGCATCTTTGATGTAGAGGATGTACACCATCCTGATGAAGTTGAAAGCAGGTGGCACAAAATCATGAAGCAATTACTCCCAGTGCAAAGTCCAAGAATGGGTACCCCAAGTCTCATAGTAACTCCAGGTTAAGTGGAATTTAACTTCCCCAGTTGTTTCCTAAATGCTTGTCTCCAAGGTTATTCTTAACCACTTTATTCACTCAGTACTTATTTATGTACCAAGTACCAGATTCTCTATTAGGCTGATTTCAATGGGGATGCTGATTTGCTCTTGTACTGGGGACTTATTTGGTAAATAGATGCATGTCGCCCCTCCTATGGAAGCAGCTCATGTTCTTAGGAAAGGGGCATCTTTACAAAGTTCTATATGAGATTTTCTTTAAGCTGTTTTAGCTTAGAAGTTTCTGTAAGCTTAGAAGACAGTGCCCCATAAATGCATGGAGGGGGTAATTGTGAATAAACAAGTGTCAAGCTATGAGGCAGATCACATGTTCTTTCCATAATAAAAAAATCTTGAACATGCATTATTCACAGCAAGGTCTTTTTAAACATGGGGGGTTAGCATTTCCTGGATGGAGAGGTGCTGGGTGTGGGGTACGTAGCTCACTCCAAAGGGTGTTGGAGAACCTTATTTTAATGACCATCTCCTGCTAAGGAGCGGCCATCAGCAAATCGTGGAGTATTCAAGTTTGGTAACACTTGTCAAGTTGCGTTTCACGGTGCGTTGAGAAGGGATCAACATGAAGTAGTGCATCACTTACCACCCAACAGGCACCACCACCAGGCAGAGTAAAGTAAGTTTTGGACTGTCGAGATGCCTGCTCTAGTTCAAGGGTGCTGGCTGTGCAGCCATGGGGTAGCTACTGGGCGGCAGTTGGGTGTCAAGTTTGCAGCCCTGCTTGGGACAAAATGTCAGCAGCTGGATCTGGACAATTCTCAGGGAGAGCCTGGTTAAGCCAAACTTATTAGGGGGTGGACCTGGTTTCCATCAAGAACAAACCATCCTTGTGAAAGATGAAGAGTAAAGGGGAGAGGAACACAGCGGTGCTTTAACTCGATTCTGAGATACACAGCCTGGGGAGGAAGGGTTCCTGAAGATGGGCTGGGCCATGTCTTAGTTTCCAGGTGGTGTCATACCAAGGTGTCAGGTTTTTACCAGTATTAATCATCAGGATGTTTGAGCTGTGGGAGTGCCCTCATGGCCTCAGCACCCCTGGAAGGGGTCAAGGGAATGTGCTCACATGGATGTTTTGTTCATTTCCCAAGGGAGTAAGGTAAGATGCAAACCATTCAGGTTCCTCAAAACATGGATCCTCTCACAATTTCTCCATTCTCTTTCAGTAGGCCCAGTTATTGTTAAATCAATTCAGGAAAGAGTTTGAGATGCATATAAAATGGTAAATATGGCATAGCGTTATGTAACAGCACAAAACACTGCTACTCATACTCTCACAGACCCTGCAGGCAAAAAGGGGAACACTCTGGCCCCTTCAGCGAAAACTACAGCCTACTCTTTTCCAAAGTAGATGCCGTAAGATTTACTCATGTAATGCCCACACAACTGGCAAACTAAAGTGACCAAAACCTGAAATTTTATAGAACTTACTAGTGCAGATATCAGTGTAGTCAAGATTTTGGGACCTTGGAAAAATATTCCTAGGGCTATTTCCTGTGTGTACACATTACATTATTTTCAGATCCAGAATAAACTGAAATGCTCATAACTTTTGAAAACTGTTTATTTTCCGTTAACCTTACTTCTATTTTCTGTTCAGTCTCTGGAAGAACAGCTTAAGACCACTCAGTGGTGGTTCCTACCCACTCAGTGGCCTGAGCCGTGGGAGCTGCAGACCAGTCTTCAGTGGCAGGCTGGGCACTCCAATCTTCTGTTAAGAAAACACCAAAAACCCCATCAGCTCCATTCTCACACTAGTATGTCACCCCATCCATCCCCCACCACCTTCCCACTATAAACACACCTACAAGGAAAATGACCAAGATCAGAACATTCCAAAAGCATGTGAATTTTTCAATGTACCAGCACACTTACAGCCCCCTAGGCTGGAAACCTTTTAATGTTGCTACATACACACACAGAGATTAAGTTCCAAACAGCCAACCACTTATTTTATCATGATACTTACCAGTAGGGAACTGCTGGATAGGCACAGAGGGCACCTGCACGCCTTCAGACCAGTCCGCCACCTCAGGCTGGGTAGCAGTGAACTCAGGAGCTGGAGCCGTCCATTCACCCTGAAATTCCTCCTTGGTCACAGCCTTTTCAGCAGCAGCCTGTTCTTCCTTTTCAATCTAGTTATAAGAAAGAAAATGTAAGGACTGACATTCTAATTCCATGAAACAGACCAGTTGGCTTATGTGATCACAAGCCTCTCTGGAGGACGCTCACCTCTTCAGGATCCCTGTAGAAGTAGAGATCAGGCATGACCTCCCATGGGTGTTCACGGGAGATGGTGCCACGCATGCGTAGAACTTCTCTGGCCAGCATCCACCACATGAGCCCCACTGAATGAGCTCCCTACAGGAGGGCCAGATTATTAAAATGAGACACTAATCAGTCGCAAACAGCACCTCGCCATTCCTAACTTGCCCACAGATCATCCAAGTACCTGGTACCAAAGAAGACAGTGATTTTCAGCCTCAGTTGTACACTGGAACCATTAAGGATTTAAAAAAATTGTCAAGGCTCTACCACAAAGGGCAACAAAATGATATCCCTGGAATTAGTACAGGAACACTAGTACTTAAAACAAGCTCTTTGGGGGAACTGTTTTGTGGTATCAGGGTTTTGAGACCAGCCATAAGCTAGACCACATGCAACCCACCTTTTCAGGCTGTTAAAGCATGAGTCAAGGTAGTCTGAAAACAGAAAGGTCAAGTAGTGCCTGAGGCCCAAACAGAGCAGTATGGAGAAGAGCAAACAGACTATTTTTCAAAACCTTTCATCACCTCTTAAAAGTTCTTATATATTAGAATTTTACTTGTAGCAAGGATTATCCTCAAACACCACTCACTGGGCCGAGACCCTTGTGGTGTTAGTAAAAAACTTGCCCCTCATGTAGCACACTACCTACACTTGTGAGTTCATTGGCCAGCTAGGGGCCTCAACTCCAAGCTCTAACAATGTGCAGAGGAAAGTCCAGTTGTTTCTAGAGCAGAGTCCCAGCTCAAGATCACAGAAACGTTACCTTATTGTTGCAGGGGATGGCAATGTCCACATAGCGCAGAGGCGAGTCTGTGTTACACAGAGCAATGGTAGGCAGGTTAACATAGGACGCCTCTGTGAGAGGCTGGTGGTCAGCCCTGGGATCGGTAACCACCAGAAGTCTCGGTTCCCGGAAAGCTGCCTGGATCTGGTTGGTGAAGGTTCCAGGAGTGAAGCGCCCAGCAATAGGAGTAGCTCCAGTGGCAGCAGCAAACTTCAGCACAGCTCGCTTGAAGAATGTGCAGAAAAGTTAGCATACTCCCCAAAGGTGGTCGCAGCAACTCCACTTGTGTAAATGCGCTGTCAGGTCTGTAATCATGCTAAGCAGCCTATCTAGTTGAAACCCTTAAATATTCCCTTCTAAAAATGAAAACATCAAAATAAACACTTGGTAACCACCCAGTAATTCTACACCCTCCCTGCAAAGTACTTAAACTGGAGCTGAGAAACACACTAAGCATGTTCCCAATCCCAGGCTCTCTTCCTATGGCCTCTGCCCACTCGACAGACTTCAGTTGCCTGGCCTCCCTGACTGCCTCATTTCTGGAGGCTCCAGGCCCACATGGCCGGGTTCCAAGTACCAAGCAGGTGAGTGCCTTGCCCAAGTTACATGCCTCTCAGTCTCTCACAGGGCCATGAAAATTAAAGTAGCTTGACACTCACTGCCTAGTACCCAAGCAAGCACTTGTGGCCGCTGATTAAATTACATCTTAGGGGCCTCCCTGGTGGTACAGCGGGTTGAGCGCCATACTATGAAGCATCCATGGCACAGAAGCGCAAGTTCAATCCCAGGCCAGAGAGGTGACCCACATGGCGCAGCAGACCTCTCCTGCCTTGCCCACTGCTCTCCTCAGCAGTGTGCTTTAGTCCATCTGCCTGTTCTGCTCCCCACTCTGTGTCTGGTGAATCCTCTCACCTCACACTACTCTGGCCCATGCCCCAGCTCTTGTATGCATAAATAAATAAATCTTTTTAAAAAGTAATTACATATTAGCCTACATAAGGCAAGAATACAACCAGTTTTCTTTACCATCCTTTTTTCTTGCAGAGATTTTCCTACATCCCTTCAAAACAAAACACCACAAGGCAGATTTGCTATTTTCCTACTGTACCTCAAACACCTAGCACCACTGTCTGGTCTAAATCTAAGTGTTCAATTTCTGCTGAAGGGCATGAAGGATAGCACTAAGTTACTCTATAGCAGTAGATAAAACTTGTCTACGGTGCACCAAACCAAAGGGGAATCAGCTCCTAACAATTATGGGAACCAGTTTGTTTTTTTTTTTAAAGATTTATTTATTTATGGGCCTCTGTGGTGGCGCAACAGGTTGAGCGCTGCTGCACTGTGGGGTTTCCTTCCACAGCCACTGGAATGTGAGTACGATCCCTTGCCAGGGAGGGAACCCACATGGCATGGCAGACATCTCCTGCCTCACCTGCTGCTCCCCTCAGCCGTTTATTTCAGTGGATACACCTGTTCTGCTCCCCACTCTGTCTCTGGTGAATCCTCTCACCTCAAGACTCTGGCCTGTACCCCAGCTCTTGTATGCATAAATAAAATCTTTAAAATATAAAAGATTTACTTATTTATACATACAAGAACTGGGGTATAGGCTGGGGGGAGGGGAGGTTCACCAAAGAATGGGGAGCAGACCAGGCAGATCTACTGAAAAACACTGAGGGCAGCAGTGGGCAAGACAGGAGAGGTCTGCTGTGCCATGTGGGTTAACCAGTGCTGCAGTGGCTGGCTATAGCTTGATAGTGCTGTGTCTTTAACCCCCGAGCCACTGGGGAGGCCCCATAACCAGGTTTATCAGAGTGAACAGTGAAATAAAGATCTTACCCTATACCTTTAAAATGTCAACATTTGAATTTTATCTTTTAAATGGGGAAAATGAAAGCCCTGTCAGAGCTCATAAATCAAATTTCAACTACTTTTCTCAACAGAAAAATCAAATCGTCAAAATAAAAACAGGACACTAAAACTAGTTTAACCCCAATCACCATTAAAAGAATGTTAAAAATCAAGCTTTTTTTTAAAACATAGGTAGGCAATGAGTTGTGCAAGGACTACATGAGTGCAGTACTAGTATCCTACATTCTCAGCTCCCTGTATTACATTCTTTGAAAAACTTTTAACAGAATATTTCTTGGTACTTGGCAGGACAAGAAAAACATAGAAAATGAAAATTATACTATCAGGTGCCACATGGTATATATGTTAAAAATACCAAGTAGTGGCAATTCAAGTCTGAACACTGAAATTATGGACTTTTTGTTTTCTTGCAATTTCCTACTAAATACTCAAAAATGTCTAACAAGGCTTATCATTTGTAATAAAAACCAAGGATATCGTTCTACAAACCTGGCCAGTGTTCCTGGACGATATAACACTGACGTCAGCCGGGTTTTCAATGGCAACAATGGCACGGGCTGCCAGCAGCAGCTTCTCCCAGGTTCTCTTCAAATTTATGATATAGATGCCTAGGTGACAGCAGAAGCCTTAAACATTTGACCTAGCACTGAAAATGGATACTGTTCTGCAAAGCTGAATGTGGCAGTGAGTACTATCAAACGCCAGTCATAGAGGCAAGCTCTACTGGTGTCAGCGAAAATCCTGCCATCAATGTAGCACACTTCCGACACTCAGCAGCTCACTGGCCAAAACTGGCCTCCACCCTGAGCTTTAATAGTGTGCAGCTTTGATTCTGTAGGCAAAACCTATTTTCTCCTTTTTCATAAATGAACTCTCCATCACGACCTCCCATTTGGATTCCCATAGTTCCTACCCATTTTCCTGGCCTCTTGCCATTCTAAATGCCACACATATCCTTGTCACAATCTATGTCAAATTGTTCACTCCCATCTCCTACTCTTTCTTCAAAGCAAACCTGTATCAGTACCTATGAAAAATAAGGATCTGTGGGAGATAAACTATCAGAACTGAGCTTGTTTCACAACCCAACCCACGTTCCATTAACAGTAAATGCCACTTGTCCATCTTTCCTTCCAAAACAACCAGAACACTAACTTTAATTTCAAAGCATATTTCCAACCAAGAAATCCAGTTTCAATAGTTATTAGGGAAATTACAAGTCAACCTAGTAATTACTTCACCCAGCACTGCACACCGCCACCAGATTTTGTCTTATGGATAGAACTGGAATAGCAAAAACGAAAGTACGCACTGACCATCACTCTTCCTTTTGTAGATGTACTGCTCCATTTGGAAGTCAAGGTTGGTGCCACCTAAGTGGGTTCCTGCTGCAAGGAATTTGAGGACATCCTCCTCCTTCATTTGCAGGACATCAAGGGCTCCGGACATTGTGAAAGTTTCCCTTTAAGTTACGACGGGAACCTGAAAAACAATAGCCATGTAGTCCTTTTCATTCCAGCGACATTAAGTGAGGTGGGGGAACAGGTGCATTCTAACCAATGGAGACAAGCAACCTTCACAACTGAGCTCACTCTAGCAGGATGACACACACAGGGAACACATGCCACGCCACACTTATAAAGTCACAGCAAATCCAAGTGTGCGGCGATGAGCTGAACTCCTGATAAGTAAACGAAAACCGCGCACTGAGACTTTAACACTTAAGGTACACAACAGTTCTGGATGCGCAAACACAAGCGCCAGAACTGAAGCAGGCCTGTTCCAGAACGTCCGAGGTAGTGGAGATGGTAACCAGTTTATTCACAAGCAGCTAAGTGAGAGCTTCGGAATTACTTCTCCCTGCGGTCACAACTACTTTTCCTCCAGCCCTAGCCGGAACGGGGAAAACCAAGCAAACTGCTATCGTACACTGGAACCTGGTGCACTGCCGGGGAGCTCAGCCGCAACCCGACTACACCCGCGCCCGAGCCTCCGCTCCGGCAGCGACCTCCCAGGGAATTGTGGGAGTCCGGCCTGGCTGGCCACGTGCGGGGCGGCGGAGGGCGCCTATCGGCGGAGACAGACGCCATGTGTCCGCTGGCTTTTATCCTCGGTTCGCGAACCCCTCATTTGCGCAGGGGCCGCTTTCTGGTGGCCCTGGGAGCGCTAGAAGACACCATATCGGACTTACCCAGAACAACGCCGTATGGACCCCTCCCTGGCTAGCGCGGAAAGGAACGGATGGCGGAAATGACGTTATTATATACGCAAACTCCAGCCAATGACAAGGAAGGACGGGCGGAAGAAGGGCGGAGCCGGAGGGAGCGTTGAGGGGCGGGCCTTCTCCTCCTGGATGGCGGGGCTCTGGCTCCGGCGCAGGCTCGGGGTGCACAGTCATTGGAGGGCCTTAGCTCAAGCGAGCAGTTTCCGATTTAGGGGTTTTCGGTGGGGTTCTGTGCCTCGCGACCTCTCCCAGTGTATGACGTGGGGCCCGAGGCCAACTGGCGGGATTGGACCTCTGACCCAACCTTGTGTACCTGTGAACTTGAAGGGTCCCTAGCCTGCTTAGTGTGGGGAGGGGTGTTGAGCTCCACCAGCCCTGGTGGAAACCGAAGCTGTGGAAACTTGTTCACTGTTCTCATTATTCCGAGGCCAGTTTGGTAGAACCTCAGCCCACCTAAGGGAATTCTTCCTGAGAAAATGAACAGAAGGCTGCACAGATGCTGTGTTTGAGAATTTGTGTTGTTGAAGAAAAATGTATCATCTATCAATAGGAAATATTTAGTTTAATATAATACTATAGTCATTAAGGAAAAATTGAATGAGGGCGATTTAAAAAAAAAAAAATGAAGCCCTCTGCATTAAAAGATAGTAAAGAAATAACCAAAAGCCAATGTATTCATAATTTTACAGTAGGTTTCAACTCTGGCTGTACTTACTCACTTGAAGAGCTTCTGAACTAATGCCAACATCAAACCAAGAAAATACACTTTTTAAAAATAGGTGTCGCGTTTAGTGTGCATTCAAGGTGAGAACCCTAAAATACAAGTAGACACTGGGTGGATTTCTCTCCCCTTTGTTTTTTAGTATTTTTTAATTTTTCTGAGGAATACGGGTATTTTAATGGAAACAAAAGCCCCACTGCATTTAACAAAGAACTGACAGGGAGTCAACTTTGTCATGGTTTTTAACATCTTTAGAAACAGCTGAAAATATCTGGAGATTTTGGCTTCCAGAAAAAAAAACTTAAAAAGTTACATGAGAACTGAATGACTTGCTTTTATGGCACTTTTTTTTAAGATTTATTTATTTATGCATATAAGAGCTGGGGTACAGACCAGAGTGAGAGGATTCACCAGGGACAGAGTGGGGGAGCAGAACAGGCAGATTGACTGATAGACACTGCTGAGGGGAGCTGCAGGCAAGGCAGGAGAGGTCTGCTGTTCCATGTGGGTCCCCTCCCTGGCCTGGGACAGAATTCCGCCACTCTGTCACAGATGCTTCACAGTGCTGCAGGTGTTCAACTTGCTGCTCCACCAGGGAGGCCCTATAGAGCTTTCTTATCACAACAGCACTTCTCCCTGGTAGGGTCTTTGTGGGACATGCCCCAACCATAGTAGCTCCTTCCTCTACACACCATGGAGTCTGAATACTTTTCATTAATAACAGTAATTGTAAGTATGTTTAGGTGTTTGTTTCTCCACAAAATAATAAAATTTCCCCCACAAAATAACTTTGTCCTTCAAAGTGAACTGCATGATGAAAATCCTTGGTGAGGAAATGAATTGAGAAAAGTCTAAAATGAAAACCATACTGTAGTAGAGGTAAACCAGGCTGAGGAGCTTTGGCCCAAGAGGGATTTGTCAAAGCCTGCTGAGTCTCTGCACAAATTGCTGCTTTATTCATGCCCACTTGCGATAAAAGTCCCAGAACCTTCCTTTTGCCACCTGACATCTGGGATTTACATTTTTTAAAAAAATGAAGAAAACAACTGGGCTTAAAAGTTTTTTTTGGTTTTTGTTTTCTCCCAAATATAAACCTGGTAGGGACCAAGTGTTTGGGGGCTACACTTTCCATAGCACTGGGTGACTAGGAGAGCCTCTGAAAGAGAGAACATGGGCCCAAGCATGCGTTCATCTTGGGCACCTTCCCACCTCCCTTCCTAGCCAGAGTCCTCTTCACTGTCCGATGTTGTCCTGCAAGAATCTTACCTGCAGTGGCCTGAGAAATGTTCCAAAAAACTTTTCCCTCGGGCCTCCCTGGTGGCACAGTGGGTTAAGCAATGCACTAGGAAGCAAACCGCAGCCGCTGCAGCACAAGTTAGATCCCTGTTGCTGGCCAGGGGGGGGGACCCACATGGCGTGGCAGACCTCTCCTGCTGTGCCGGCTGCTCCCCTCAGCAGTGTACTTGAGTTGATCTGCCTGTTCTGCTGCCCACTCTCTGTGGTGAATCCTCTCCCCTCCCCACACACACACAGACCTCTGGCCTGTACCCCAATGCTTGTATGCATAGATAGATAAATCTTTAAAAAAAAAAAAAAAAAAAACCAACTTTTCCCTCTTTTGTCCCAAAGTGCTCATTTCCTCAATTAAAAGGCATGGTTTCTCCTGTTCATGAAACTATTTTGTCTTATAACTTTGCTTTATTATTGATACCTTGTGTCTTCTATTAGTTCATGCATGGGAATCCCAACTTCAAAGTAAGCAGACTGTGACTCTGAACAAGTTACTTAACCTCCCCAGGAAATGAGCTGTTAATATTCAGCTACTACTTGTCCCCCTGAAACCAGCCCCTGTGCCTAGAAATCCTATTGGATGCACAGAGAAGGCTCACATGATGCATTTTATAAACCAAGGAGATATTTTAATGCTCTATTAAAAAAAAAAATCTTACATATCAGGCATCAGAATTCAAATGTTTAGAAATTAAATCACATATATTTTAAGAAGTCACATTAATGAAAAAGGACACAATTAACCCTGATGTGGAGACAGAAGGCTGCTTCAGTCAACGTGGCCTCATCTTCACAGCATTCTCACCAACACCTGCATTTTGACACAGGCCCAACAGTCCTATGCAACTGCCAGCTTCAACCCACTGATTCAGGAACAGCCACATCTACAGAATGTTCATGAGCAAATTCAAAGAAGTTCATGTCCACTGAAGTCCAGCAGAATGAATTCTGAGAGTCAGCAGAGCCAAAGCTCCTTTTATACAGGTAGGAAACAGAAGTCCAAATACAGTCCAAAGTTACACGGAAAAAGTAAAACAATTAAAATTAAAACTCACAATTAGTCCACAGTTGGTTCCTCTAAAATCAGTGGTTTGCATACAGGATTTCTTCATAGTGGGATGGGACCCAAGCTGCGCCCTGAAGAGTGTGTGGCATAGAGGAAGCACAGGTAAGAACGAAGGGAGCTTCAGGCAGAAAGGACAGAGGAACATATACCGTAGCCACATTCTTTCAACATTCACTAACCCACTGCCCGATTCTAGGAGGGCATGTGGCCAAGACCCAGGGTAGACAGGGAGTGGTACAGGTAGTGTAGATGAAGGCCTGGCAAGAATTTGGATTATTCTCCTAAAAGAGAATGTGGGTATATTCTGTAGGCAGTGGGAAGTTATAATAAATGATTATTAACCATGGGGTGGATTTTATGAAGAGATTTAGGGAAAACTCAGGTTAACTTCCAACTTGTTGAGTTAAAGTGGGCATGGGACATCCAAGAAGGTAGCAGGTCTAGATATATACAGAGCTCTGAGGAATGGAAAAAATAATGAAGATAGGATCAATCATTTGCTGAACATGCATCATAGAGTTTCTCTGTGTCTTAAGACACACATGGGAGTTGGAATACAGCAATGAACAAGACATGGGGCCTCTGCTTATTGGAGCCACAGTTGAACTGGAAAGAGAGATTAAACAGACACTATAAAGTCATTTAAGTACAGTAGTGCTAAATGCTACCAATGTAAAATGCACAGGGTCTCTGAGCACTTAGAAAGAGCTGATCTAGCAAGAGGATGTGGAAAGCCTTCCTGTGCAATGTTGCTTGAATCAAACTCTGAAGAATAGAAAGGATGGAATAGTTTCCAGGCACAGAAGCCAGGAAATGGGAGGAAGGTGAAAACTGAAGGCATTAAAGGAGTAAGTACAAGACATCGGGTAAGACTTTGGGGTGGCTTACACAGTCAAAAAGGAGCTCAGTCTGGCTGCAGAGGTAAAACAGGACAAGATCACTGTCAAGGCAGTTTTTGAATAGTAAGCCAAGAAAGGAGGCTTAACGCCAACACCAGACAGAGTGGGAGAGGGTGGAGTGTAATCCATAAAAGCACATGGTAAAAATGTGTGCAAGTGGAGCTGGCTTTCTGTGTTCTGGGAACAGTTCAGGAAGAACAATTTTCAGAAAACATTCATCTTTTAAAAGTCAAATTAGTTATAAGCATCAAGTAGACATTGTAAATCTTAGAAAAATCACTGTGTGTGTGTATATATATATATATACACACACAAAAAAAAAAAAATTGGAGAAATACAATTAGTGACAGAAATAATACAAAATGATCACTATCCCAGGCTACAAACCCTGCCAGCTCTTTGCAAAGTGTATTATAAAGCAGTCCATATTTTTTCAACCTTCCCGATGTCAGAAGTACACAGATCTGGTTAAAGTTGATTCCATCACAAGTGATACTTTCACTGGCTCCTCGTGTAGATGATACTGAGTATGCACCACTTTGTGATTCACCTGTAAGATAAAGGCACAAACCACCCAGAATGAGAAGCTCTTTGCAAAAGCTTTTCGGTGAACCCCACAGAATAAGACAGCAGAATTCTTCCAAAGAGCATACCCCTCCAAAATAGATTATTTAATAAATAATACAAAACCAACCAACCAAACAAAAGCCAAGAGCATGCCCCACTGCGGGCTTGGAGTACAAGCACTGTGGGATGAAGGAGCTCTCGCTTCAGGAATCCACAGACCTGGGTTTAGTTTGCACTTGCCCCCGGGTAACATTAGACCAAATAGAAACCCGTTCTGGGTACTGGTAACTCAGGGTAAAGTGAAGGGCTGGCTGCCAAAGCATCCAGCGCCCTGCCCTCCAGCACTATGGTGCACGCATCCATCACTGCATCTCACTAGCTGAAAGTGGCTTCTCAGGTTGCGTGAGGTGCATTTTTGAACCTCTTTTGTCAGCATCTATTCGGCAAGCTTTACAAATGAAGGGTGTTCACTAAAGACTGCATGAACTTCGGGTTAGCAAAAAAGTTTTCAGTTAGCATTCGCTAAGATGGATTTCTATTTAGGGTTGGTTGAATTGTTTCTATTATTACAAACTTCTGAGAAACTGATAAACTTTTTCTTAAAGAGAGAAGTTCAGCAATAAAAGCTTTTTGAGAATTTGGTTGGAATGACTGTCAAACTTTCTATATTCCCTCCCTTTAACACCTCCTCACCCCACCAAAGGTCACCTCTAATGAGGTAAAAGAGTTTTGAGAGCTGTTAAGCATCATAATGAGTTAACGTTAATTTTTTTTTTTTTAAGGAAGTAACAGGTTACCCAACATTGGGTAGATGAGGAGTAGCTTATATGTAACTGTGATAAGGGCATGAACTCCAGAAGCTCTCTGCTTGGACAGGAATGCCAGCTCTGCCACTTACTAGCTCTCCTGCTGTAACAGGGATGTGAACCCCACAACCTACCTGTGGGTTGATGGGAGGCCTAAATGAATTAATATCTGCACAGTGCAGGGAACAGTGACTGGCAGCGCGAGCAACGCACTAAATGCTGATAGAGCCGTCACTGAAGATCATCCCAAGATTCTCACGCAGCACTCTAGTGCGGTGTTCCACTAGTGACAGTTTATCTATGAAAACAAAATGTTCGATAGGGCGCATCCGCTATAGCATGAATGGAGGCCCTGTTCACTGGGAGTCCACTTACTCTGGTGAAAAAGTCAGCAATGTGCCACTTGTTTCCATACTTCTCAAAGACTTCAGTCATTGCCGCAATCATCACGGAGCCATTGCTGGGGTGTCGTAAAGCCACATGATCTACAGGGAAAACAAAACATTTCACCTATTTTTCTCCTCTATTTGTGCCCAGCTTTTCCTTTTACCTCTTAGAAGATGGCTTTAAGCAGAGAATACAAAAACACTCTCGTGCTGGCAGGAGTGGCTAGGGCCATCAGAGATGTCCACAAACGACCAATTACTTGACTCCTCTTTGAAGACAGGTAAGAGCAGCTAAATGAATGCCTTGATTGTTTACTTCTATCTTCCCTGCATATTCCTGTTTCCCCTGATAAGTGAATCAAGTTCACCTCTTTAGCATACAATACTCTTTTTGAACTTAACTTTTTACTAGGAATAGTATTGGTAATAATGATGGTCATAATGATATAGCATATATGTTGGTAATAGTAGCAGCCAATCATTTTGTATTTAATCTCCCAGTTACTATGATGAGCATGTCTGTATTACATAATTTAATTGATAAAACATCCCAAAGACTTAAGTAAATTTTATCACTCTGGTTTTAAATGCAGAAACTCACACATTAGAGGCTAAAAAGCATCGAAGGCCTCAAAGATAGCAAATGGCAGAGCAAACATTTATGCCAATATCTTTTTCATGTGAGAGTCAATGATTGTGGTTTTTTTTTAAAGATTTATTTATTTATGCATAGAAGAACTGGGGTACAGGCCAGACGTGGGGGAGAGGGTGAGTGCATCCACCAGAGACAGTGTGAGGAACAGAATTGGCAGATTTACTGAAATGCACTGCTGAGGGGAGCAGCGGGCAAGGCAGGAGAGGTCTGCTGTGCCATATGGCTCCCCTCCCTGGCCGGGGATCGAACTCGCACTGCAGTGGCTGCGGATGCTTCACAGTGCGGTACTTGACCCCTTGTGCCACGAGGGAGGCCCCAATGATCATATTTATTATGTGATATTTTGATAAGAGTTGGTATCTTCTTGGAAGAAATAAAGAATAAGATGCCAAGCTGCCATCAATAACTAGAATTTTTTTAAAGATGGGTAGGTTAATGACAATCTCTCCTTATATACACTGATTTGCAGACACAAACAATGTTCTTAACAGAGCCTCTAAATCATCTAGAATAACCTAAACCCTTGGAAGAATGTGTATCTCCTGGCATCTGCTCTCCTGTCTTACCTGGCTGGGTGGGATAGATGATAAAATAGTCGCTGAAGGTAGGCAGCCTCTTCTTCTCAGATACATCATCAGAGTCCATGGGCTCATCATCCGTTTCCACACCATTGTCTCTTTTCTCTATTTTTGAGGAATGAAAATACAAATACAATAATATACCACTGACTCGGGTAGCCCTTCGTTGGTGTCACAGGACGCTTGGCTCTCCGCAAGAGATACAACCAGAAGAGCAACCTAAGTCAGACTTTAGTCCCACAAGACATGTGGAAAGCACATGGATGGTGGAACAGTCCCTGGAAATTGCACACCTTCCTCTCGGCATTTGAGGGACCCTGAGTTACCTCCTGAGGTTAAGAATGCTCTAATTTAAATTAATACATCGATTTATTTTTTGCTTCTTGAGCAATATGGGAATGTTCTAGAAACAGGTTTATTAATCTCTTACCTCCTCTGCAGGCTTGGATTATAAAGATTTTTGGCTTCTCTTGAAGTGCTGGACAGTTTTTATTGTTAAACATTTCAAAAATGTCCTCCAGGCTGACATTTTCACCATCTCTCATTTTAATAAAGCCTTTTTCTCCGTGGGACATAAGAGTAACAAGGCAACAGCCAATTTCACCTTTATTTTCATTTAGACCATCACGAAATGATGTTATTTGTCCAAGTAAGTCCTGTAAAATAGGATAATGTTAAAAAGAACTAGTGGTAGGAAAAATCAGACACACTTGAAATGGCCACATCACTAGTGATCCAGTGGGATGACAAATGCAAAGGAACCTACATCTCAACCAGAGTCTGGGTCAATATTGCCGCTTCCCTTTCGGTTGCTCTCAGAATTAGTAATGATTTCTTCCTGTGTTCCCCAAATTTGAGAAAATTGGGGAATTTCTGAATTCTACTACAAAATTCAACAGGATTCTGGGACCTCCGTATCCCCAAGGATTGATGTATTTACATTTTCTATTAATTCATTTTGATATATAAAAATTATTTCATAAAGTGAATATCCTCAGTAAGCTAGAGATGGCAGAGAATGAAGCAATTAACACAATGGACACCTCTCCGGGGCCCCCTCAGGTGTCCTCAAAACCCCCGCTCTCCACACAGAGAAGCAGGACTGCCGAGACTCTGCTCCCACTCACGCTACCGCCAGCAGAGACCCCAGCACTTCAGTAGCGCACTGGAATGAGACTGAAGTACCGGCAACAAGAAGACAAAGTTCATTTTCTATAGATGGCTATTTAGAGACACCACATTATCAACTAGAAAACTTCAAACTAGAGAAGAGCCAGTTGATCAGACACAAGATTAACTTACAAAGATCTATCCTCCCCACTTGCCAGCATATGATTCCTGTGGGAAATGAAGTCTGTCTTTCACTTTCAAACAAATAATTAAAAAAAAAAAAAACAAACTCTGAGTGCTTACTATAAATCAGCTAATATCCTGAGAACTTTTATACATAAAAGCTCATTTCACCCTCACCAGGCCTTTTAAGTTACTGTCACCACCGCCCATTTTAGAACTAAGTAGTCAATTAGTTTGAGGTTGGGTTTCTAAAATGATACTAGTGACATGAGGGGCTGGAGAATTCTTCGCTGTGAGGGCCTGTCCTGGGCAATGGGGGTTCTCAGAAGCACCTCCCAGGTATGACACCCAAAAATGTCTCTGACACTGCCAGACATGCTCCGGGGGTCAAAATCACCCTCCATTGAGAATTCGATTTAAGGTAACACACCTAGTGAGACAGGACCCCAGCTCTGCAGTGCAGGCTGCACTCACAGCCCTTCTGCTCCCCGACACTCATTAGATCGCCCGGGATCTCTGAAGGGCTTTCCTGTGTTATTATCCCCAAACAAGGACAGCGCTAGGCCAGGCCTTAGCTAGGGGCAGAGAGACCTAGATGGAGTCCCCACTCACCACCAGTCTCTTTACTTTTTCTGTGTCATCTAGGTAAGTCACCGTAGACATCTATCCAGGCTTTGTCTCACCCCACCCTACATAGGCTTCCGAGTACCACAAAGACTTTTCAAAGCCCCCTTGGTTTCGGGGCTGCTGGAATCCCTCTGGCCAGGCTGTCTGCTGACCTCTCAAAGCTGCTTTCCTGCTTCCAAACGCTCTGGGCCTTGCCTTTCTGGACTCACAGCTTGTTCTGGGGCCTCCTGGCCCACCTTGTTTAAGACACCTGTTTGGGTTCCCTCTCTCTCTTCAACTGCACACCCCTCTCCTTGACTGAGGTCCAAGAAGCCCCTGCTTAAGGGCAGCTGGTCCTATCATACACTTAAGAGTTTTCTTTAGCAAGGGAAAAACAATCTTACTTAAGATCACAATACCGGGCCCTCCCTGGTGGCGCAGTGGGTTAAGCAACGCACTATGAAGCAAACCACTGCAGCATGAGTTCTATTCCTGCCGCCGGCCGGGGAGGGGACCCACATGGTGAGGCAGACCTCTCCTGCCTTGCCCACTGCTCCCCTTAGCAGTGTGCTTCAGTCCATCTGCCTGTTCTGCTCCCCACTCTGTCTCTGTTGGATCCTCTCACTGCCCTGGACTCTGGCCTGTACCCCAGCTCTTGTATGTATAAATAAATAAATCTTTAAAAAAAAAAAAGATCACAATACCATTTGCATGGAACAGGTAAGCTGAGGAAGAAATTCACCAGGACATACAAGCCATGGCTCAGTAGGTCCTGGTCGTTCCCAGTACTAAAACCCAGTTTTTACTTGCCTTTTTTTCCCCCCAAAGGAAAGCTATATAACACAAGCTACAGTTCTTCACTTTTGGTATTAATTTGTTACCCTTTTGTCAGGATCAATGCAGGACGTCTGTTCGAACTTGCACTCGCCAAGCCAATTCTCCATCAGCACTATGTCCTGTTGAGCCCCAGGCCTGTTTTTCTTCACACACATGAGGAAAGCTTTCCGCCTGCCGCTCAGGTCATAGCAGTCCTGTTTGCAAGGAAAGTCACGCAACGGTACTTAAGCCAAGCCACTCGGAGAACCAATAGTACATATATGAAACAATGAGGTTTTTTCTGGGATTAATGAAGAAGTTTCTGAATTCAGACCAGGGGCTCACACTGATGGTCCCTCGTCAGTCCTGGAGAGCAGGGAGATGACTCGATTTATAACTCTTTCAAATACCTTTCTGAGACTAGGACTACTGTGGACTTTTAGACAAATCTGAATTTTAATTTTCAAATATGACTGTAACTGGCAGGTAAAGGAGATATGGCAGAGGAAAAGTGGCAAGTGACAAGGGGCTGTAGCCATCAAAATTCCAAATGTGGGACATTCTGTGGATCACCTGGTTTCCTCAATGAATAAGAAAAGGGTTCAATCAAGTCTTAAGAGATGCAACTGGGCAGCTGACTCCAACAAAACAACGGGAACAGACGTAGGAACAGTGGAGGAATCTGAATGCTAACTACATGCTTGTTTTTAAGTAGGTAACGGTATTATGGTTGTTTTGGGGGGAAAAAATCTTCCTTAGTGATCATATGAAAGTATTTATGGGTAAAAATGATAGGCTATTTGGATTTTAAAATGACTAGTAGTGGAGAGCAGAAGAAATCAGGTCAGTATATAAGGCTGTTTATTGAAGCCCAGTGTGTTGGCCTGGAGTTGGGCGAGTGATTTTCCAATTTTACTTTAGTTTAAAATGTCCATAATAGGAGCCTCCCTAGTGGCACAAGGGGTAGAGCACTGCACTATGAAGCACTCGCAGTTAGTACAGCACGAGTTCAATCCCTGGCCAGGGAGGGTACCCACATGGCGCAGCAGACCTCTCCTGTCTACCCTGCTGCTCCCCTCAGCAGTATATTTCAGTCAATATGCCAGCCTGTTCCCCACTCTGTCTCTGGTGAACCCTCTCACCTCCATACCTCTGGCCTGTACCCCAGTTCTTGTATGCATAAATAAATCTTTAAAAAAAAATAAAATGTCCATAATAAAGCTTTAAAAAATCTTGCAACCAGCAATGCATGTAGCCACCCAAGGTCATACCACCAGCAAATGCCTCACTTTCCTTGATCTGTAAAATGGAGATAGTTACAGTGCCTACCTCCTTTACTTACTGCATGAAAAGTAGTTTTGATTGGCTAGATTTAGCCTTTGCTCTTTTACCAGAACAGTGGCTAAATGTTCTCCTACTAATCTGTGTATCGTTATGGAGTAAGAATTAAGATATTTACCAGATCGCCATCCATGCAGTCATAACTTCTCTTCAGAATCTTTCTTGGAATCACTGAATTAATTTTCATGAAAAATAGAATAAAAAAGAGCATTATATTTTTTTCTTTTTTCTCTCTTTTTTCTCAAGATCTGCTGTCCTTCCAGGAAGCTCCTCCCAAGGAAGCTTATGCTTTGGGAATCCCCTCTCTCAAACCCATCAGGCTGGAAACCTAAAACAGAACTACCTCAAACCCATGTTAGGTCCAGGGCCGAGAAAGATGTAAGCCAGAGAGGAAACAGGCAAGGACGAATTGCCCTTACTACACAAGCACCCCTTGAAGAGAAGACCAAGTTTTCATAAAGGGAAAGAAGGAACCAGACCATATCTATATATATATTTTTTTAATGTAAGGTAAAATTTTAGTATTCAGTTCAAATATTTATTGGTGCCTACTGTGTACAGAATTAAGAAAAGAAAGAAAGAACAAGGATAACTACCTCTAACTTAACCATATAACAAGCATGCTGAGAGCAGAGATCACCAACCAACAGTAACATTTTAGAATCTATGGCAATGCCTTCTTGCATGTAATTGCTTCTCTCTCTCTCTCCTCTCTCTCTCTCCTGTCTTTCTCTTCTCTCTCCTCTCTCTCTTCTCTCTCTCCTCTTCTCTCTCTCCTCTTTCTCTATCTCCTCTCCTTCTCTCTCTCTTCTCTCTCCCCTCTCCTCTCTGTCTTCTCTTCTTCTCTCCTCTCTCTCTCCTCTTTCTCTCTCTCTCTCCTCTCCTTCTCTCTCTCTCCTCTTTCTCTTCTCTCTCTCTCTCCCCCCCTTGCATATAATCGCTGCTTCCTCTTCCCCCCACACACACACACGTTAGAGGAGGGAGGAGCCCTAAACCTGTTACTTACCGTATTTGTCGATAAGCCACACCTTCCGTACTTATGGCAAACGGTCTGATGATGTGCAAGAAAATTACCCCCCAGCCCCCACCCGACTCACTGGAGATGTAGCAACTCTGTGACAGCTGCATGAAAAAATCTCCTCCATCATAACTGCGCGGAGGTACTTACTAAAAGTGTACCTCATGCCTGCAACATTAATCTGAGCTCACCCCAAAATGCGCTTGTAGGCCCTGATGGACTGGACACTGGGATTTCATGACCCGGAATGGTGACTTCCCCCCGCCCCAATCACCGGGCTCCCACCACAGCAGTTCATCTGCACTTGCACCCTCCTCTTCAGCTCTCCCCAACGAGTCTAGTCCCTCTAGCCTAGAGGCTATTGCTTAAAGCTCCGGGGCATCGGAGCCCCTCAGCGCTCTCCTGGGACACCTGCTCCATCAACCCCCGGCCTGCTCCCCCAACCCCCGGCCTGGGAATCCCCGCACTCACCTGGGCTGTCCGCGGCAGGCTCGCTCTGCCAGCGCTGCAACAGATCGGCGCGGGGTAGCTGCTCCAGCACCTTGGCTACCACGCGAGGCGCGGCGGGCAGGTAGTAGTGCTTGGCCAGGAGATGCGCCAGTCCCGACGCGCTGCCGCCCTCCAGCTCCAGCTGCAGCTGGCTCACCCGCGGCTCCTCATCCACCGTTTTGAGGATGGCGCGGAAGTTGCGCAGCTCCCATGGGGACAGCACGTCCAGGGTCTCCCGCAAGCGGCTCTGCAGCTCTTCCAGGGCCTGAGGTGCCGGGTGGCCATTGGACCCCCAGCGCAGGCCGCTCCCGGGGCTTCCCTCCATCGTCACCCAGAGACAGGTTGGACCGGGTCTGCGGACCGATTCGTGGAGATTGCACCGTGGGCACCGCACACGCCTCCCGCCTCTTTGTTTTGCAGTAGCAGGAGGCGTTTCTTCTGCTCGCCTCTGTAAATCTTGCCTGCAGGCCGCAGAAGCTCCCGCCTTTATCGGCCTAGGCCCCGCCCCGCGCCCGGCCCCGCCCCCGCGGCTCGGCACTTGCTGCCGCACAAGAGCGCGCTCTACTTAACCCTTGGCGCCCTGGTGGGGATTGCTGAGTGATGGTTTGGGACCTGCAGGGCTCCTCCTTGGTTCTCTAACAGGGCTGCCTTTTAAAATCACCCGAGGAGTTGCCCAGATCACAATCTAGGATGATTACTAGGCAGGGACCTGGGATTTTAAAACTCTTCAGATGACTGCACAATGCAGTCAAGTTTGAAAAACATGTATCTTCAGGCTCTAGTGTGTTTATCAGCTACCTATTGTTTCCCTGGAAGCAGGAAGAAATCCTAAATTGAAATAACACCTAGGGCTATTGCTTAAAGCCAGATTTTTTGGAAAAGGGATGACAAAAACTGAGGTTTGATGTCAGCCCCAAGTTAGAAATGCATGTTGTAAAGGGGTGGGGTGGGGCTGGGGGATGTGGAACCCTCCTTACCTCTGTGAGCAGAGCTCAGCTTTGTAAGATCCCTTCTCAGCCCCCCCCCCCCCCCCCNCAGCCCCCCCCCCCCCCACTTCTGGGTCCCTTAGCTTAATTGGACCTCAGGAACTGACTCATTGTAACTGTGGTTGGCCTCAAAGTTACTTTGAACAGCTGGTGGAAGAATCTCAGGATCTCCTCATTTCTCTGGGAGGAAGCTATAAATTCAAATAGAAAGTTTTATCTGCAGTTACTAATTTGCCTAATAAGAAATACTTTTATACCTTTTCAAACTCTCCACCTTTTAGTGTACCTTTGGTCTTTCCTGAGAGAGAGAGAACCGGGAGGGCAAAGAAGTCCTGAGGCAACCCCAGGACCCGTCACCTCATTCCCATGCTGGGAGGCCAGCCTGGAGAAGTCTTGCTTCATTTTCACTAGCAAAAATTTGGAGAATCAGACCCCTTGGCTTGTGCGTGAACATCTGCACACTTGACCTGCACAAAGACTCGGGGCATTAAGATAGTTGACTTTTTGTTCTCAAACTGTTCAAATAGGGGAGTAAGGGTGTAGGGAAAAGTGGTCAGGCTTTTCTGCCATCCCACGGTTAGTGTTGATGATAGACACCTGTGGTCCTGCATGCATGCCTAAGTGGGCATGTGCAAGTGAGTGCACCTGGGCTTAGACACGGCCTGTTAAGGGTGGCATCACAAGAACTCTGCCAGGCGAAGCAGAGCAGAAGCAGAGAGGAAAGAAAAAAGAGAAAGGCAGGAGCAGCAGCCCAGAGAATGGCGATGGGCCAGGGGCTAGGCAGTCTGCCAGCCTCCTCTCCCCCCAGTCCCTCTGCCTGCTGCGTACCTGGTCGCCTCTGATAATAAAAGCCTAAAAAGCCACCTAGGTCTCCAAGACACTTTCTTGACCCGTTTGCTTGGAATCATCAAGAACTTGCTCTGTGCCCTTGCTGGCACCAAAAGGGGGTAGGAGGTGCAGTTCTCCTTTTCTATTTCCTGGCACTAGGGGGTTTGAGGATACAGCCAGTTCCTCACTGGTCATCCAAGAATGGAGGTGCCTTAGTGTAGGGAAAATGGAGACTCAACCCCCCACCCCCCAGTCTCTATGGCTAGCACCTGCAGTCTTGCACTCCTAGGTTACGTGGGTGCCCAGGCTAAGAAATATGGGTGCAGGGCATGGGCACCTGTGATTGTAGGCACCTGGGCCCAGAGAGCACGTCATGTGTGCACATTTGAGTGTGCACACCTGGACCTAGGAGCTGAGGGCCAAGAGGGCAGAGGCAGCTGCAACATTCTAAGACTATAGAGGGCTGGAGACTGAGAGACCAAGAGAGAGCACACAGATCAAGGGGGTTGGGGGGTGTTTTGCAACCTTCCCAGGCTGTGTAGGAGGTTCATCATCAGTTCAATCAGTTTCTTCGCCGCTGTCACGGTATCCCTCACACTCCACCGCTCCACACCACCACACCGGCGTCTCCGAGATGCTAGCTTTATACACCTGGTGCATCAGCCCAGGTACATCTACTTGCGCGTGCCCACCCAGGCATGCGCACAGGTTTCCATCATTAGTGGTAGGAGGGCGGAAAGTCCTGATTAACCTTTTACCCTACAGTCCACCCCCTCAGGGTTTTCCGCCATACAATACATACATATATATATACATTTCCCTAGACAAATATGAACATTGCAGTCATGAACCATAAAAATAGACTGAATACAACTAAATACAGAAATACAACAAAATACAAACTGAATACAAATATATCCAGGAAGGGCACCAACCTAGGGGCAAAAAGATAAAGAAGTTATTGGCACTAGTAATGGGAGATCCCTCCCATCTGGCAATATACACACCAGTTTTGTATCTGTACTTGTATAGGAGCAGCGGCACGATGCAGCAAAGCCTCCACTGGCACCAGGCCGCCTTTTCTGCTCCTCTCATTTAGTTTCGTAGCAAGTCCCACAGTCGTCTGCTCCACCCCGCCAGCGTCGGAGTGGGGGCTGTAGTTCTCAGTCCTTTAGCAGGCAGTTGTAACACTCTGATCCCTGCAGCTTTGGGATTATAGGGTGTGTGAAATTTCCATTCAACACTCATGTCCTTGGCCCTCATCCTATTCAAAAGTGGACAGGGCGTCTCCCGGGACTGAGGTTGGCAGTAAGTGATCTTCCAGACGCAGGGCACGTGCCTGAGGCCTGGAATGTCCAGGGTCCCCCTTAGCAGCAACCCTTTTTATGGGCGTAAACCTCTGGTCTTCCTGCAGTTGCTTTCATAATTCCAACAGATAGGCATTGGGCCTTGCATGTATTTTGGTATGATCTACCCCTGCTCTCACTAGGTCTGCCCACATTTGATTACGGGTGACTTTAACAGGTTCTGTAGTTTTAAAAGGCTTCCTTGCCCTCTTTGGCATTCCTGATCTTTCAATTACCCGTATATCCTTTTGAGTCTGGGAGCGCCTGCTCTCAACTTCACCCAAGCTGGCTAGCATTGTGGTGACATTATGAATTTGACGTCCCACATATGGTGCTAGAATTGCCATAAGGGATCCAAATGAGGACGAGGGAGCACTTTTTAGTACCAAATCCCTCATTCCTGCTGTGAAAAGCGCATCATCAGGACCACGAGCGTTTACATTGAACATGGCCTGCCGCATCCCCAATTCCCGAAGTACCTGCACCAGGTCGGCATACGTCTGCCATCTGCTCACTGTCTCTGGCACATCTGCATCAGCCCACACTGTCCGTACAGCAGCCATTATCCATTCCAGCAGGGTGTGGTCACCCTGGCCATGCCGCCAGCTGTTCTGCAGCCTCTGTCTCAAGGATGGGTGCAGGGTCACAGAGGCCAGTCTCTCCATCTCTTGCGCTGTACAGATAATGCCATCCACCCCCAGGTTCCACAAACGCAGCAACCAGGCTGCCAAGGGTTCCCCTGGTTTCTGGCGGAACTGTTTGCCTAAGTCCACAAGTTCCACCTGGGTGTATGGTCTGTAAATTGTAAATTCCGTCATCTGGGGTGGCCCAGCAGGCTGACCCCCTGGGGCCATAGGCCGTTGTTGTGACTCTTTGTGGGTAATCGCCCAGTCCCCAGGGTACTCTCTGCTGTCACTCCAACACTTGGCTTTTCACAGCCACATGTGACATGCAGACTCTGCACTCAGGCCAACCCTGTGCACACGCACACGAGTCGGGGATCCGTGGATACAAGCTCCACATGCGGCCTCTCTTGGGTCCCCTTTTCAGCTGTGGGCTCTACCACAAGCCACGTTCCCTTCCCGTCCCCCAAGGACGGTTCCTTAGCTCCTCACCCTCACTTAACAAGCGCGGCATCACCCACAGGTGATTTTAAGAAACTCATTGGTGTTCTTTAACAAACAGGCTGCTTATCAGCCACTTTGGGTTTCCCTAACTTAGTGCCAGCTTTTGCCAACCTCTCCTCTGCCTGGCTGCAGAGGGCTTCCTGCCTCTGCCACTCTTGGGCTTTTCTACGCCCAGGCTGCTTTTGGCCACCAAGGCCCATTGGCCATGCCTCCTGGAGTGTACAAACAATCATCTACCCCCAGGGTCCCACAAACACAACCTGCCTTCTGACAGGATTGTCAGTCCATTAGTCCATTAATCCTTTCCTTGCGTCAGCAGTGGGCGAGCTCTGAATCGTGGTCCTCTTTCGGTCTGCTGCCTCAGGTCATGGGCTGGTCCTCGCGGGCGTCTCCTCCTCCACTTGAGGTCTTGTCCCGCAGCTCCTGGACCTGTCTACCTCCTGCACTCCTGCAGCGTATTCCCGCAGCGTCTCTTGGTCTACAGCCACCTCCTGTGCTGCCATTGCTCTGCCAAGTTACATGTTCGTGGCCTGCCACCTCTCAGTCCCTCCTGCAGTCTTCTTAGGGTTCTGCACCCGTCTGCATCAAACCCTCCTGCCGACTACGCCAATTGTAGCGGCAGGAAAGGCAGCACACTGGGCAGGGTTTGGGATGGTTCTGGGCAGATGGGTCAAGGAAGGAGAGTCTTGGAGCCCTCGGTGGCTTTTCATGCTTTATTTAGTAGAGGTGGCCAGGTACATGGTAGGCAGGGGTGCCAGGGGGCCGGGAGGCTGGCAGGCCTCCCAGCCCCCAGCGTATCTCACCCTCTCGGCTGCTTCTTCTCTGCTGCTGCTGCTGCTCGTCAGTACTGTCGGTCGGTCGGTCCTCGCAGTTCTGTCTGTTGGTCCTCACAGTTCTAGCGTCCCCATGACGCCGCCCATTTATGCCCGTGTCCAACACAGGCGCACCCACATGCGCATGCCCACCCTGGAATGCTCGCAGCACCGCAGGTGTCCATCATCACAGTGGTGGGAGGGTGGAAATACCTGATCAACTTTTACCCTACAGGGTGGAGGGGCTAGCTTGCTGCTAGAGCCTCCAGAACCTTCCAGCATCCCTGCCTTGCCCGACTGTCACCCACCTTCTGATTTGCCTGTGCCTGGTTACCTGATTCAGCATTAAAAGCTCTCAAAATGACACCAAAGTCTCCAAAATTTTCTTTTCACCTGTAAGAAACGACAACAAACTCACCCGGCCTGAAATGGCTATACATGTGGCAATGCCACAGATGACCCACAGGATGTCTGTCTGAAGGAGCCGTGCAAAAGTGAAGACACAACACTGGAAAGACCTAAAACACTGTATGTGAAAGACAGACTGTCAGAAGATTTCAAAAATATTGTGTATTCTAGGACTTGTGATATGGATGCCCAACCTGGTGAATATACTAAAAATACTCAATTTCACACACTGAAGACTGACCTTAATGAGGTGTAAATTAAATCTCAAAGTTTCATTATTTTTTGAAGCACACATCACTTCTGTGATAGTCTAGCCCAAAATTTAAAACCTAAATCATGAAGAAATGTCATACAAACTCCAAGTGAGCAAACCTGAACTCCTAAGATGTCAATAGCTTTTCACAAAGCTGGCACCAAAAGCAAAAAGGAAGCCCCTGCCCCTCCAGAGCTGAAGCCAAAGCAAAAACTTTGAAGACAAAGAAAGCAGTGCAGACAAGTGCCCACCGCCACCAAAATAGTATACACACATGCACAAACTCCAAAGGCAACCCACAATCCTGGGAGAACACCCCCGGGAGAAACAGGCCTGACCACGGTACCCTAACAAGTCCCTCTTTACCAGAGTCAATCATGAAGACAGAAGACAACAACAATCTTGTGTTCATGGTGGATGCTTTGAAAGAAAAGTCTTTTAGGGATATGCACAGAATATTAACAGAAGAAGTGACATGTCTGGGAGGTACTTCAAAATAATCCAGGTGAGGGATGTAGGAAAGGGGAAGAGTAAACAAGACTGGCCGAATGTAGACAGCAGTTGAAACTGGATGATGGGTCTCGTGACTACATGGTCTTTCGTGATACTGTTCTCCACTGGGTACTTGTTTGAACATTTTCATTATCAAGTTTTAGAAAACTTTTCCCTGTGATTCATACTTAAAACTACAACCACCACAATGAAAATAAAATGAGAAAAGAAAAAAAACCACCACAAGGTGAGAACGATCCCCTGGCAAAAGTGGGGGAAAAAACTTCACTGATCTTTTTTAGAATTAACAATAACACCAGTCCAAAATTCTGTAAAGTAGTGATTAAAAAAAAGAACTCATCCTTTACCCTGCCTTTCCTATACTGGCTGTGTCCTAAGGCAGTCAAATTGCCTTATTTGACAAAAATAAAGTTTTTTTTATTTTATTTTTTTAAAAGATTTATATATTTATGCATACAAGAGCTGGGGTACAGGCCAGAGGTGTGGGGGGTGAGAGAATCTACCAGACAGAGTGGGGAACAGCACAGGCAGATCAACTGAAATACACTGCTGAGGGGAGCAGCGGGTGAGGCAGGAGAGGTCTGCTGTGCCATGTGGGTCACCTCCCCAGCTGGCGGCAGGGATCGATCTCGTGCTGCAGTGGCTGCAGTTTGCTTCATAGTGTGCTGCTTAACCCACTGCACCACCAGGGAGGGCCCCTTTTTTTATTTTAAAGGTTTGTTTATTTATGCATACAAGAGCTGGAGTACAGGCCAGAGTCTTGGAGGTGAGAGGATTCACCAGAGACAGAGCAGGGAGAACAGGCAGATGGACTGAAGTACACTGCTAAAGGGAGCAGCAGGCGAGGCAGGAGAGGTCTGCTACACCATATGGGTCCCCTCCCTGGCTGGAGGCAGGGATCGAACTCGTGCTGCAGTGGCTGTGGTTTGCTTCATAGTGCATTGCTTAACCTACTGTGCCACCAAAGAGGCCGAAAATAAAGTTCTTTCTTACAAAAGTTATAGCTAATAAGTGTGGAAGATAGGATACAATGAGGAAATTATTTTTATAACCCTCACTGAAATAACGAATGTAAGCAAAGTTGTTAATAAGTTTGATTGTAATTTTGCAATGGGACATGTTATCTCAACACGAACCCACTTGTGAATTTTTTTTTTTAAGATTATTTATGCATACAAGGACTGGGGTACAGGCCAGAGGGGTAGGGGGTAAGAGGATTCACCAGAGACAGAGCCGGGAACAGAACAGACAGATGGACTGAAATACACTGCTGAGGAGAGCAGCGGGCAAGGCAGGATAGGTCTGCCTGCGCCATGTGAGTCACCTCCCTGGCTGGGGATGATTGAACTCGCGCTGCAGTGGCCGCGGATGCTTCATAGTGTGGTGCTGACTCCCTTGAGCCACCAGGGAGGCCCCCACTCATGAATTTTAGCATCAATAAAATGGAAGAGCCAGGTCTCAGCATCCTGGTGCAATGCAACCAGTTCCATAGCACCAGCTACAAAGGAGTCTTGTCTGAGAAGTAGGGCGAACTTGAACTTAATCAACTCCTTGGAGTGAACATATAGTTTACAGAAAACATGTGATAAAGGAACAAATTAAAACCCTAAGAAAATAAATTCAGGAAGTGGGACATTTCATATAGAACAATACCAAACCAAAAAGTGCAGGGAAGGGGTGCTGTCTGTCCTGTGTTAAAAAATTCTACAAATCCAATGCCATGTGTGCACCTTGTATAAATCATGATTGAAGTAAACTGACCATAAAAACCCTTTCTGGGAGGGGCCTCCCTGGTGGTCAAGGGAGTAAATCTCAGTGCTGTCATCACAGAGGGCACTTGTCAAGGCCTGAGTTCAATCCCCAGCCAGGGAGCTAACTCACATAGGGTGCAGTAGCAGACCTCTCCCGTCTTGCCCTCTGCTCCCTTCAGCAGTATATTTCAGTCCATCTGCCTGTTCTGCTCCCTGGGAGCTCTGTCTTTGGTGAATCCTTTCACTCCCTGCACTTCTGGTGTAGACCCTGGTTCTCGTATGCATAAATAAAATTAAATCTTAAAGAACTTCCTCCTTTTGAAATTATAAATAAAAATTAAAATGTCATCAAGGAAAGGAAAAAGTGGGAGAGAACAGAGAGACAAGCTAGCATGGTAAAACCCTGGAAACAGTCGAATCCAGGCAATGGGAGGAAGGGCCCATGTGCCACCTGCTCTACGGCTGAGATCGCTTGAAATACTTAATAATAATCGTTTCAGAAATGAGTATGCTGGCAGCTTGTACGTTCTGCTTCTGTGTCCTCTTCTGACTCAAGCTCTGCTAGACCTTATCTCTAGTTGCCAGATGACTGTTTTCCTCCCACAAAGCCCCTCCTCTAAATAATTTGAGGCAGCCAAGAACAAATCAATTTGCAAAAAAAAAGGGCAATATTTGGAATGTCAGCTGAAGCACACTAGCCACTTCCTTTCTGAACTTTCATACTCAAATGAAATTGCAGGAAAGGGAAAAAAGTGTTTGCCCCTAGAGTGGGGTTCAAAGAAGCAAACTTCATTTTTACTCTAAAACTTTCAATTTAGAGAAAGTTAGACTTTCTCCCAATCTTATCGTTATTTGTCCCAAAAAGAACAAACGAGGAACACAGAAGAGGACTCTGGTGCTGAAGTTTAGCAGCCCAGTATAAACCTTGCAAAATTGGCAATGAGATGGAAGCCTCAGATCAGTCTGAGAGACCTCACTGGTATGAGGCCCTGGGGGCACTAACCAGGTTGGTATTAACCTGCTTACGCCCTGCCCCGACGTTGCTTGTTGCTTTGCTTTCGCAGTACACTAGTGAGAATGCTGGAGGCTTTCCTCCAACATTTTCTCTTTCCTCAAGCATCACAAGATCCAGTCACCAAACACTGGTGACTGGCCTCCCACTGCGAGACTAGGATCCTACTTTGTCCTCTCCCATACTCCTCCCTATTTTGAATAGGGCATTTTAACCTAAAGCCTAAACTTACTTTTTGCTCATTTAATCCTCCCCACCACTCTAGGAGGCAGGAAAGCTTCCCCTTCCCACTTCCCAGGGACAACTTCAAGTGTGTCAAAATAAATAGAGAGCCAAGTTTTCATCCTGCTGCCTGGATCACAGCCCATGTTCCTAACCACCAGCCCAAACATACTCCCTTCTGCTCTTTGGATAAAGTGACTTTCCTAAGTTTGAAAGTTTAAAGAGTCACTAGAATGGCTATAATAAATAAAGCAATAATCAGTGTTGAAGAGGATGTACAGAAATCAGAACCCTCATACACTATTGTTGGGAACTAGGTCACACAAGAAGATATGCAGTGATTCCATCAGAAACAAACAGGTCAGATTTAAAAACACTCAAAGGACTTCATGGAGTTCTCTAAAAGATATGCAAATGGCCAGTAGCAGTTATCAGGAATATGCAAATCACAAGTACAACTAGATTCTATCACACCCACCAGGGTGGCTAGAATAAAAGATAAAAAATAGGATGGGAGACATGGACCCCATGCAGATTGCTGGTGGGAATATAAAATGGTATAAACACTTTGGAAAACTGTCAAGATTACTTACCTTTTGTAAAGTCTGGCTCTGGAATAGTTAAACATTGGGTTAGGATGTGATCTAGCAATTTCACTCCTAGGCATATACACAAGAGAAATGAAAATATATGTTGTTATATTATTTGTAGGAACCAAAAAGTAGCTCAAATATTCATCAATTAACAAATAGGTAAATATATGGGCCTTCCTGGTGGCGCAGTGGATTAAGCAACACATTATGAAGCAGACCGCAGCCACTGCAGCACGAGTTCCATCCCTGCTGCTGGCCAAGGAAGTGACTGACCCACATGGCACGGCAGACCTCTCCTGCCTTGCCCACTGCTGCCCTCAGCAGTGTATTTCTGTTGATCTGCCTGTTCCGTTCCCGGCTCTCTCTGGTGAATCCTCTCACTGCCCCCACACCTCTGGCCTTTACCCCAGTTCTTGTATGCATAAATAAAAAATATTTAAAAAACAAAAACAAAAAGGTAAATATGGTATAGGAACACAAAAGATAATTTTGGCCATAGAGAAGTAGTGAACACACCACATCATGGATGAACCTCAGAAACAGTAAGTGAAAGCAGCTAGACACAAGAGACTATATCCTGACTCCATTTGCATGAAGTATACAGAGAAGACAAATTTAAGAAAGGCATCACTGGTTACCTGGGGCTGGGACTGGAAAGGGATTAATTATAAATGATGATGCAATTGTTAAAGGTTGATGGTTGGGGGAGGTATGGGCGGAGTCAAGTGGATGAAGGTCATAAGTTACCAACTTCCAGTTCAAAAAAAGCAAAACGGGGGCTTCCCTAGTGGCGCGGTGGGTTAAGTAAGGTACTAAAAAGCAAACCGCAGTCACTGCAGCACGAGTTCGATCCCTGCCGCCACACAGGGAGGGGACCCACATGGCACAGCAGACCTCTCCGGTCTCGCCCACTTGCTGCCCTCAGTGCGTTTCAGTCAGTCTGCCTGTTGTGCTCCCCACTCTGTCTCTGGTGAATCCTCTCACCCTCCACGCCTCTGGCCTGTACCCCAGCTCTTGTATGAATAAATAAATCTTAAAAAAAAAAAAACAACAACAAAATAAGCAAGACTGGGGATGTAATGTACAGTCTTGCACATTCCAGCCCAAATGGGTTAAAAGCAACCAAGGAGCAAAAAGACTCTGATATTAACTTAGATTCATTAACATCCATCTATGTAGTGAAGTCCCACCCAGGGGTGGAGGGAGGGTGGCTCTTGCAGACCCACAGGAGAGACAAAGATCACGTCCTATTAGCCACACTGTGTCTTACACAAATCCTCACTCCCTTTAGAAAGGGAGCTGTTATTGGGAGGCACCGTCCCTCAGTCTCCTCTTTCATTCTAGTAAAGTCTCGTTGCCAGTCTTCCCCTTGCTCTTTGTGTTCAGGTAGCAGTGACCGTAGTTAATAACACTGCACTGCAGTTTTGCATACCTGAAACTAATGTTGCATGTCAGTTATATCTCAATAAAAAGAGAAAATAGAGCTTCTATTGGGGGATGAATGAGTCCTGAAACTGATTTATGCTGATGAATGTAATAGTCAGAAAAGTTACTAGAAGTCATTGGCATGTATGTTTGAAGTGGGTGAGTTGTATATCTAAGGTAAAACTATTTAAAAACTACTTTCCGGTTTCAGGACCTACATAGGTCAAGAGCCAGTCACCCTGACTATTTTGTTAAATTTTAGAACTGTGATGACACTAGGTTTTCCAAACAGCTTTCAATGATAAAGTGTTTCCCCTTTTTTATCCGAACTTTAGCTACAGAAAAATGCCAGAACAACTTAGCATTGAAAAAGAGGTCAAGATCAAGAATTTTTATTTGGACATTCAGAGGCCAGAAGCCATTGTCCCCCATTTCCCAGACTGTCTGATATGTAGATTAGGAACCATTAAATAATGCCATCTATTCTTCCTCATCCTAACATCACCTAAAGTGCAGACTTCAGCCTGGTGGCAGTGACTCTTCTCTGGGAAGAATCAGCCTCCCCAGCTAAAGCTTCTCAGTCACAGTGGGCTGCGCACAGCTTCCCTGGTTACGCCATTCTCTGCCCAAGAAGGGTGTCAAGGAGGCTGGGAGTAGGTGGGTGGGGCCACCCAACAGCCAACAGCCGCAAATGCCTCTTCAAGTAGCAGCGCAGATATACAAACCCTTCTCCTGACTCCCCACCAGGCTGCACGTTTCCATGACTCCTCTTTGGGGAGATTCCAAAGGCTTGAGTCAGACCCATCTATTCTCTACTTGAACTGGGCAGCAGAAGGTGAGGTAACTGCCTGGCTCTCCAGGTAGGGCTTCACCTTACTCCAGGGTAGAGCGGTGAAGCAGTTCTTGGCAGAGACCAGGCAGGGCAACAGAGCCCATCATTACCCAGTCCCCTGTCAGGTCAGGACTTCAGGCCCATCTTGGCCATCATCTCTTCATAGACTGTCCACGCCATGGCAGCCATCAGTGTTCTGCGGAGGGCCCGGGGGACGCCACCCTGGAAGAAGCCCCGCAGCCCATAGTCCTGTGGGAAAATGAAAGTCAAAAGCCTGGAAGCAAATTAGTAAAACTGTACACCTGGCACGAGAGTGAGCGTCTCTCTGTTCCTCCATTGTTAAGTCTTATTTTTCAGATTTTTATCAAAAATCTCAACCACTATGAATAATGTTCTATGGAGACAATCAATTAAAGTGCTTAGTGGCTAAGCCTCATCTTCTTAGATATGTCTTATCCAGGGGAATTTATTTCTTAGCTGAAAATCTTTATTCAGGGTTGCTGTGGACAGTTGGACAGTGTGTGCACTGCACTGAAGCACTGGGCCCAAAGTGGCTGCTGAAATCCAGACCAAGGTCTGCTTGCCAAGCCCGGGGCTGTGGCTCCAAGCTGAGGGAAAGGACCTTCTTTGGCACTGTACCTAGAGGGAGCATGTTTTTATAATTCACTGTATGTTCTTGGTGGCCTTACATAAAAATTAAAAACAAAACACCTCTCACTCCTCCCTCATAATCTGGGTTGATTTGTTCTGGTGTTATTCTAGCCATTCTCACAAATACTCAAGAATGTGCATTCAAACTTCCTCATTTTCAGGTACAGAGAACAAAAAAATGCAGCTTAAGCAATAGGAGGACTAGTCACAGATTTTTGCTTCTGTGTGGGGTGAGACAACGTGATGCAGATGCTTGAAGTTCTCTGCTGCGTGGAATGGAAGATGACAGGAAAAAACTAAAGATATGTATGGGTGACTGGCTTACCATGAATAACAATACCAGTACATGTTTCAAAGAGAAGTCAGTGGTTTTTAAATAGTGCTTTACAGCGATTGTACTTTTTATCTTCATAAAACTATCTGTATTAGAGCAAACTCCTGCAAACAAACTGTCTGTGTGTGTGTGTGGTTTTTTTTTTTTTAACCACATTTCCTCGTAAGCCCTTGCTTAGACTACTAGGGCCTCCCGGGTCACCCTCGAGACTCATGCTGTCTGGGGTACAGCCTGGTGATCTGCTTGTTTAACAGATATCCCGGGCTGTCCTAATGTAGGTGATGCCCCCACCGCCCACACCCCACACCACAGCCCACCCTTGCCCCAAAAGAAAAAAATCCTAGGTTTTTAACAGAGGTTTTCAACGTTGGAAGCCCACTGCAATTACTGGGGAACTTAAGGGCTTCATCTTCCAGAAATTTGGACATAATCAGCTCAGGTAGTGACCTGGGAATGGGATTGTTGAGCTATCCCAGGTGATTCTAATCTGTAAGGGGTGCACGCCATTGCTCTAGAGAGAGCGCCTGAACCAGAACCAATTTCATCCTGAGCCTTACTTTGAAAATGAGTGTCACTGCTTGTCCAATCCACCGAAATTTCACTGGGGAGAGCTGCATGTGAGTTTTTATAACATCAGCAGGTTGAGTTACCAGTGAGGCCAGAATACCAGCAACTATTCCACAGCTGAAATTCACAATGGGAATAAGGGTTGCATCCAACTGATCTAAAATAGAACAAAGGCAACTTTCAGTTATAAATAAATCTCACATTCATCAGATAAATAGCAATGCTGAGGTGTCCATTAATTCTTCCCAAAAGCCAGAAAGGTCTGGATTCAAGCAAGGTTAAAATTAAAAATTAAAGGCATAACTAACAAGTATAGATGGAAAAATGGAACTTGAAATTAACATTTTATACTTATCAAAATAATTGAAAATGATTAATTGATGCTTATACACAGATTCAAAGTATCTCCCCAACACACACAAAACCCCAAAGTATCTCCTCACAGAGATACTTACAAATTACAAAAGAAAAAAAAAAAAAACAAACTGGATTTCAGAAGATGTGATACAACTACAGTGCAACCATAAGACAAGATGTTGTTATTTATAGCAAGACAGAGTTGAGGGAAATCAGAATGACAAAGCCAAATAGTGGACATTTTTATAGTGGACAATTGGATATAGCCCCACCCCGCAAAAATTGTGTTTTCTGTGGAAACACTATCATATTCAAGTGATAAAAAGTCAACCAGTCAGCCTTACTTATTAATGGGTCAAACCAGTATCATTAGCTTCCTTACTAAGGCACTAGGGAGATAATATTTTTGTAGCCCTTTTGTTAAAGTGTATAACTGAACTTTGTCCTGGGGAAACATCAAATAAACCATTGGTGAGTTTCTGTAACACTCCTATCCTCTTGAAAATAAAAATAAAATGGCTACAAAGTATAACATTGGACATTTGAAAACACTGAGACTCTACACTGGAGAGAGATCAACGAACTGCCTCTGTTAAATTTCCTAAACCTGAAAAGATGGTTATATGAAAAAGTCCTGGTCCTCAGGAAATGCACACTGTGGTTGGTGTTTAAGGGTATCTGCAAATTTTTAACGATCTAGAGAAAGGATTACATAGGGAAAAAGAGCATAATAAAGGATTATGGAATGGTTTGTACTATCCTTTTGGGTTTTGTTGTTGTTACTGTTAAGGGAAATGACTTCTAAATACCAAATTTAAAAAATTACAGATAAATCGAGAAGTTAAAAATGCACATCCAACTTCCCTTACTGACTTAACTTTCTACTGCAAACAAGGCTGTGGCCTGCAGTGTCACACCTCCTGGTGGGGAGCCAGCACCCCATCTGCAGCTGCCACGATGGTGCATTCTGGGAGAAACAACCTTGACTGCCATTCCTGGCTTACATCACCCATAGATAGCCTACTGAACACAGGTTCTTTCTTTTTAAGATTTATCCATTTATGCATACAAGCACGGGGGTACAGACCAGAGGTGCGGGGGTGAGAGACTCCACCAGACAGCATGGGGAGCAGAACAGGCAGATCTACTGAAATATACTGCTGAGGGGAGCAGTAGGCGAGGCAGGAGAGCTCTGCTACGCCATGTGGGTCCCCTCCCCGGCCAGCGGCAGGAATCGAACTCGTGCTGCAGTGGCTGCAGTTTGCTTCATTGTGCGTTGCTTAATCCACTGCGCCACCAAGGAGGGCTCTGAACATAGGTTCTTTCTAAGGCTGTGTTTCCGTATCAGTGGCTCCACTGGGGTGGACATTTACTGCCCACTGATTCTGTCTAAGTCTTGTTCAAATAAGCTTACTGGTAGTGCAGGTCCTACCACAGTACCTGAGGTTTGTCTCCTTTTCCACCACCCAAAGGTCAGGCTCAAAACTAAGTTAGCTGGGCACACACAGCAAGGCAGGGAAGAATAGTTTTTTTGTCAAGCTCCTCCCCCATTGGCATTTCCCAAACTTGTCTGATCAGAATCACATCAAATGCTACCTGAAAAGTATAGACTCCCAGGTCTTCTCCCAAAGCTTCTGATTTAGGAGTCCATGGATGGGACCCAGCAATCTTAAGGTCAGGCAAATTTAAACTATGCAGAAATTATGAAAAACATGCTTTATTCTGCCTCTACACCTCTACCCAAGTATCACAGGGCTGTCAGCACTTTGCTTTAATAGGCTCTAAGTGGGAAGGCAGGAACCACATTCGTTGTGTCCACCACTGCAGCCAGGACCTGGCTCCTGCCTGACACTGCTCATATAGCTCAGTTCTGCTAAAAACAACTAATCGTCTCAGGGAGCTCTCTTCCCCACCACATCTCCCTTTATCCATACCGTGGAGCGCAATGTTTTTGGTCTGGTTGTAAAACATCAGGTAGATTCCAGAAAAGGGAGCATCACGGAGGAGTGTCGCTGTCAGGCCGCTGAAAAGGCCCCGATGCCCCTCGCTGCGATAGATGCTCCTCAGCGCCACGTAGATGCTCTCATAGCCATACCTCCCGCTCTGCAAAGGAAGCACAGATCAGTGGCTGGCATGGAGCCAGGACCGTTCTACACAGATGGGCCCTGTGGGCACAGCAGCTGCCTGTTAGACTATCAACGGGAGTGACGCTGGGGGCCCCGCTTACCCACCCCGAGGATCTAAAGCAGCCAACTCACCTCGTACCGTGTTTTGATCACAGTGATGGGTGACATGCAGACCCCCGCGACGGAGCGAGAGCCCACCCCCAGCATGACGGACTCCAGGGCGGTGGGAGGATGGCCTCGGAGGAAGTACTGCTTAGATGCGTAGAGAGTGCCAAAGTAGATTCCAACCCCAGGGACACACCTCACAATGGACTGCAGGAAAAGCCAGAGGGATGAGAGACAGCAGACTGAACACCAAACTATTGTCTTGGCTGGGCTGCCACACAATTATTGATTTGACATGTGAGGAAACAAGATAGGAAAGTGGGGAGACTGAGGGAAGGTAGCCAGAGAGTGTTTTCTAACCAGCTACTGCGATGGGCAACTTGGTCCTTCTGGGAACTCTAGGAGTCAGTGTGGAACCTGAGTTGGGCAATGGAGGGTTGAAACATCAGCTCTGGTCCTTCATTGATGGAGGGCTGCTGAGGGGCTGGGTGAGCACTAAACCCTGGCACATCCAGCAAAGTGGGCCAGAAAAAGCTTCAGGATAAGAAACACAGATGTATCATCTCAGTACTGCAGGGCTAAGGTCCAGGACGGGCGGACAGTCAGGGCCACCTGCGCCTGCCCTAGGGAGGCCCACCTGCCCACGCCAATATTCAGGTACCCTTAAAATAGAGGACATGTGAAGTAGATCAGAAATAGCTGGTTCTTAAAAGAGAGGACACAAGAGACAATCCAAAAGGCAGCTTACGGGAGACATCCCTTTCCAAAGGCCCAAGAGACTCTCCGTGCGAACCACCTTCAGGAGCAGAGCCAGCATCCCAACACGTCTGGATCTGAGGGCAGACACATGGGGGCAGGGGAGAAGTCATTTTAATCACGTCCTTGTAAAAACTCCTCACAAAGACTTCTTTGCATGGACTCTTTTCTAGAATGCTTAATCTTTACAGCGTATCTTGGAATGACTGAGCTCCTATGTGCTCCTGATTTGGCACAGACATGTTTATTTGTCCAGCCACACTGTAGCCGTGGATAACCCCACTGGACACAGTTCGCACACTCCCCGGTGCTGCACCCAAAACACACAAAAGGGGCACAAAGGAGACACTCAGCACTCACATTATTTCCAGACAACCACCTATGCCTCACAGTAAGAGGCAAATGTCCCCAGGCACTTGTCTGACAAAGTTGCCAGACAAAGGATAGCATAAAGAGGTGAACATGAAAAAACATTCACAGTCAAGAATATATACACATCAGGGGCCTCCCTGGTGGAACAGTGGTTTGAGCACTGCACTGTGAAGCATCCACAGCACAACAGTGCAAGTTCGATCCCCCGCTGGGGAGGGGACCCACATGGCACACCAAACCTCTCCTGCCTCACCCGCTGCTCCCCTCAGCAGTATATTTCAGTCAATCTGCCTGTTCTGTTCCCCACTCTCCTCTGGTGAGTCCTCTCACCTACCCCGACTCCGGCCTGTACCCCAGCTCTTGTATGCATAAATAAAATCTTTAAAAAAAAAAGTTATCGGGCCCTCCTTGGTGGCGCAGTGGGTTAAGCAATGCACTGTGAAGCAAACCACAGTCACTGCAGCGTGAGTTCGATCCCTGCCCCCTGCTGGGGAGGTGACCCACATGGTGCAGGCAGACCTCTCCTGCCTCGCCCGCTGCTCCCCTCAGCAGTGTACTTCAGTCCATCTGCCTGTTCTGCTCCCCGCTCTGTCTGGTGGATTCTCTCACCTCCCTACACCTCTGGCCTGTACCCCAGTACTTGTATGCATAAACAAATAAATCTTTAAAAAAAAAAAGTTATCCACATTCAACAAACAAAAGGAATCCTTGGTGACAGAAATAAAAAAAAAGAATATCCACACATCACATGAAAGCTGGGCATGGCCTGTGTTTCTCTTTGCACATCCAATAGAAAAAGCGGACTCTGGGCAGTCACCACGCTCCTGTGTCTGGGAAGTCATTAAGACCAGCTGTGCAGTGAAATGGGCGGCTTACCCAGGGGCCGAGGGCTGTAAAGTCTGCAGGCGAGTTTTGAGGAGATCCAGAGGCTGGAAAAGGAGGGTAGAGCAGGTCCCGCTGATGGCACCACACAGGAAAGCTTTGATGGCGGGGTGCAACTGTGGACAGCAAACACCACGTGAGCAGTTCAGCACCAGCAAGTCCCCTCTTTCTCCACACCCGACAGGCCTGTTCCTTTGGGATGCTCTCACTTGGGGGCACCTTGTATTACTTCCATGCTTCAGAGAAGGGAAAGGTGCAGCCAGGAACGAACAGGGCTGGGGTGTGGGTATGCACACAGCAAGGCACGGCACTCTGGTCTCGGTATATCTAGGTCACCAGCAGCTCCTTCCATTTGTTATCCATCTACTTCCATCAGTGAATAGCGCCACTGACCACACCTCCCCACTGGTCCTAACGATAACAGTTATTATCGTTCACAGAAGCAAACGATTGAACAGAGAGTTTAACTCTCTTGGCTGTGGGACCTGTAGGTATTTACCGGAAGTCAAACCGTCTGCTCAGACAATGCAGAATGCATGCCACTTCCTATAAAACCAATGATTTCCTGTATGTGAAACACCCACCCATCTCTCACTGCAGCCAAAAGCACCTAAAACCAGCAGCCACTTCTGAGTTTGCTGAGCCCCCTTTAAGCCAGTCTCTCTTGCTAATCTAAAGGCACCACCCAGACAGGCAGGGCCCCCAAGCACCCTCCAGAAGCACAGAGCACCTCAGAGTTCAACCCAAAATCACAATGGTTATAAAAGATTATTTCTAAAATTCTAACCAGCAAAGAAAAGCTCTCTTCTCTAATGCAGATACTTGGCAAGTGCCATCAAAAAAGATCTCTCCAACTCATTCTGTGGCATTTGACCATTACTTTAAATAAACAGCATACTTTTGTTCTAAAACACTACTACATGATGTTGCCTGTTCAACCTACTGGAAATTTGTAACCTCTGGTATGTGACAAACAGAGATAATACCAAACTCCACCAATCAAGCGTCAAATTATATAAGTACATACATGGAATTATTTAATAAACTCTCGGGAAAAGGACTAAATAAATTAGATGATAAATACTGGAGCTTATGACCATGTTCAAATAGCATGTAAAGAGTTACAGGGCAGGGAGAGGAGCACTTTAGAACTTTTAAACTTGTTTTTTTTTTGAATGGGTTCTGCCATCCGCTGCATTAAGACAAACATATAAAACCTTTAATGGAAAGGAATTTTAATATAATTAGGGTACAATACAGAAAGGATAAGGAATATAGTTACTAAGTTAAGCATTTAAAGTTACCCATGTTCTTGAGGGTAAAAGTTTAGTTAAATAGGATTGGCCTAAAGCAAGGCCCAAAAGCCTGCCACACGTTTAAAGGACTTTTTAGTAGAGACTTACAGAAAAGGGTGAGAAAAGTTCAAATTTGGGAGGAAAAGAGCAAAATTAGGGCCTCCCTGGTGGCACACTGCACTATGAAGCAAACCACAGCCACTGCAGCACGATTTCCATCTGTGCTGCCCACCAAGGAAGTGATTCACATGGCGTGGCAGACCTCTCCTGCCTCACCTGCTGCTGCTCTCGGCTCCGTGTTTCAGTCTGCCTGTTCTGCTCCCAACTCTGGTGAATCCTCTCACCACCCCACGACTCTGGCCTGTACCCCAGCTCTTGTATGCATAAATAAATAAATCTTTTTAAAAAAAAAAAAAGAGCAAAATTAAAATTAAGATGAAAGCTGCCATTGTTAATTTTTTTTACTGGTCTTTTACCCACATCTGTTTTAACCAGCCCAAGATTAAAAAGCAAGCACAGCTTCTTTACATGTGGCTTTGCTCTAACTGCCTTCTCTAGGTTTTTTTTGCTGCTCTCCATCTTGCTTTTTTTTTTCTTTTCCTGTCCTCTCTGCAGAATTTTTTTTTTTTTTGCTTAGATTTACTCACTTAGGGTGGAACCAGGATTTTGGAACTTTTTTTTTTTTTTTGGAAGACCCTGTTACAAAAGTACAAAAGCATGGTAATAAGCTAATAACACAACTACAACTCAACAGAATGTGTAAGCTGGACAGGTCTGAATTGGCGCCCACAGTTCCCTCTCCCGCAAGGAAACCTACCCATGTTCCCTAGAGTTCTGTGTTCCTTGGTCTCATCCAAGACCTAGGCCATCAACAAGCCCGGCTTCCCTTTCCCAGGAAATAGTTTGAAAGCCCCCCACCTCCAGCCCGATGCCACTTCATCTCCATTCTCTCATCACTGGTCACCCTACAGGTCCCCATAATTTGCCACTCAGCTACAGCTCTTCCGATGAAGCTGTCTGGTACCCCAAAGGGCCTGCGGTCTCCCAAGACCCTATCCCGTTGCTGGCCTTCTCTTACTTGGCCTGTTTCCTGCATTTGAAGGGGCTGATCACCTCTTCTCTCAGTTCTGGGTTCCCCTCGCTTTTCCAGCTGCCTACTGAGTCTACCTTCAGCAGGCTGGCAGATGCCTGTTCCTCTTATCTCATCCTGGCTGCAGCCTCTCAGGGCAGCCCGACTCCCACACCTCACTTCACACCACACGCACACACGCACGCACACCCACAACACCCTTATCTCCAGCCCAGTGCAGCCTCTCTTCAGACTCCTCCCTCCCCCCTCCAGTACCCCACGGGCACCTCCAAGTCAACATTACAAAATGGAAACTCTGCTCAATAGTTCTGTGCCCACTTGCCTCTTCTCCAGCCCATGCTGAAATATCCTGGTCAGGAATTTGGGAAACACACAAGACTCTCAACCTACTGCTTCATAACCAAGTCTGTGGTGACCCCTGATTCTTCCCAGGGCCTGCCCCCACCACCCACTAGCAGCCTGCCTCCTTCGCTCCAGTCTCCAACATGCTTCCATAGTAGCAACCAAACACACACACCACCTCAAAGTCTCACAATGCTCTTAAGAGCTGTGTATTTAAACCAGATTTGCAAATGAGACTGGACCTCAGATGTCACAAATGTGTCCTAAATCACAGGGTCTGAAGCCACTGGCCGGGGCTCCAAGCCCATGCTCTCTTCACCATTTCCCCAGACTGAAGGGAAAGTCAAGGGCACTTCTCAGGCCTCCAGCAGAGCTCCACCCCTAGCCAAAGCCAGCTCCTTGAAGTGTTATTTTCCTCTGACCACAGGGATTAATGCTGTCCTGGTTTACCTCCCACATTTAGGGTTTCCCCACCTTTAATTCTATCCAAGCTTAGAACCTCTCTCCAGAGCTTCAGACCCATAATCCATTTACTCAGGTGTCCACAGGTGCTCAGACACTTCCAGCAGGAACTGAGTTCTCTCCCTGCCCCCATCTACTCCCCCAGGATGCCCAATCCCATGGGGTGCCCTGCCCCCTCCCCATCCAGCTGCCCAGCAGAAACCTGGGCACCATCCTCTACAGGGCCTCTCACCACTTGTACCTCCCCCACCCTAAATAACGCTCAGACTCACCTCTCTGCCCTTCCTGGCTCAGAGGCCTGAGCTAACCAGAGTCGAGTCTCAGTGCTAGACAAAGTTTATTAGATGATCAAAGTGAGGATTTGAACTAGGGAAGCAGTTCAAGAGATTTCACTCTGTGGGGAACTGTTCCAACCACCACAAGTTTGAATTCAGTATACACAGGTTGGAGCGGTGAGTCAAAATGTAATTGGAATTATTGACATCAAAATGGAATCCTTTTTTGGGGGGAAGGGAAGCCTTCTGGTCCTACTTTAACTTTGAAGGCAGGCAAATACTGGGTTTTAATCGCTTCTTTTCTGATGAATGAACTGTGGAGATGCAAAGGCTGAGTACCCATTGTTTAAATCTTCTTTCTCCGACTCCCCGGTGATAAGTGAAGGTTAAAAAGGCTGATTTTACCGTGAGGCAAGTGGTAGGAGTCTGCATGGCTGCTTCAGACTTCAAGTCTACGCAGAGGCTTTGCTTACTCTCCAGTCTACTAGACCAGGGAGGGGAGTCTCAACATCTCACAGTATGCTCACACCCACCATCGCTGGCCTTGACTGGCAATGAAGACCATCCATTTGTCACCTCATTTCTTTGCACCTCTAATCCCCTCTCTACCCAGCAGCTACAATCATCTTGAAAAACTGCAGATTTGGCCACTGTGCTTCCAGATACTAAACCCCTCTCCATGACAGCTCTGGCGTTTTATACAATTTGAAGTTACCAATTGAAAAAAAAAAAAAAAAGATGGGATATAAATATAACCACCGATNGCCACTGTGCTTCCAGATAATAAACCCCTCTCCATGACAGCTCTGGCGTTTTATACAATTTGAAGTTACCAATTGAAAAAAAAAAAAAAAAGATGGGATATAAATATAACCACCGATACATGTATTAGAAATCTCAAAGTCTGCCTAAATGCCATTGATATGATTGAAGTAAAACTGAAAGACAAAACAATATCCTTTAATTTGTTCATGTTCCCCTCTCAGGATAAGGTCCAAACTGCTTACAAGGTCTTTCACAAATCATGTGGTCTCTTCTTACCTTTGAACCTGTGCTCTTAGCACCCAACCTCTTACACAATCAGCAGTTATAATGAACTCCCTGCCTTCCCTTTACTATGGAAAACTCTGCCTTAGCTCCTCCCGTGTCTAATTCATCCTGAGGGGTAGGGGAAGGATGTACTCAGACCAACCCTAATCTCAGAAAGCCCCTGCAGGGTAGGAAAAATAATGTTCACTCTACCCTAGTTCTTCATGGAGACACTCCTGTAGTAAAAGACAGGTTAGCCGGAAGAAAATTTAAAAAAAAGTTTAATAACATGTATATCTCCCGTATACATGGAAGAGACCCAGGGAAAAAGCAACTTGCTGAAATGGCATATGCCACCTCCTTAAATAACACCTTCAGTTAAAGACATGGGATGTTGGTTAGAGGGAAAAGAAAGCTAAGGGAGGTTACCCAGAAAGGACAGTAAACAAGGTAGGGTAGTTTTGTCATTGACAACATCCTGCCCCCTCTTGAGGGAGCTGGCCTCCTTACAAATGGAGATTTTTCTTTATACATTTAAAAATATAAATGCCTCTTACAAAAGTGTGACAATATCCTGCCCCCTTTTAGAGGGAGGTAGCCTTACAAATGGAGACTTTCCTTTATACATGTAAAAATATAAATGCCTCCAACAAAAGTGAATTCTTTTTGGTTTTCAGAGCTTTTCCTTTCTCCATAATTACTTTTTTCTTTTTGTCTGCTATTTGTTAAAAGTCACCAGTCTATCCTTATGTCAAAGAAGACATATTGAAGGGTAGCAAATTTGTTCTCATACACCCCCTTCCCCCACCTCCAGCTTCAGGGCTCCTTTTTAGTGCCCCACGGCACAGAGCTTCATCTCCCTATGACTGAGGGTCCAGGTAGGAGAGGTCACCAGTCCTGGCTGTCCTGTTCATGGTGCTTCCTCCCCAGCCTGGTCACAGGAGAGGCTCCACTGTGAAGAGCGAAAGGACCACCTAGCAGGTGGTAAACTATAACTCAGTAATGAGTCTGAGCTTTGGCTGCAAGTGAGAACAAAGCTGTTATCTGGGGTCTTGAAGGGAACTGAAGTCTGGAAAACACCACTCAGACAAGGTCCTATATTTCTGCCAATATGGAGGAAAAGTACAAAGCCTTTATAGGTAGACCTGCTCCCTGCTGGCAAGCTAATAGGAAACAAACAAACAAACAAACAAAATGAAAAGGACAGGGATGCCTAAATATCAGTGGGGGACAGACAGTCCTCGGTGAACTTGAGAGCTGAGTGTACATCTCTGCCAGTGTAACAGGGTGGTCCCAGGAAAAGGAGAAGTTCCAAAATCCTGATTCCGCCCTAAGTGGGTAAAGCTGAGGAGGAAAAAAAAATTTCTGCAGAGAAGAGAGAAGGAAAAAGGAAGATGGAGAACAACAAAGAGACCTGGAGGAGGCACGTGAAGCAAAAGTGTTACAGGGCAGGGAGAGGAGTATTTAGAATTTTTAAGCTTGCCTTTTTTGAATGGGTTTTGCCATTTGCCGTATTAAGATAAACACATAAAATTTTTAATGGAAAAGAATTTTAATATAACTAGGGTACAATAAAGAAAGAACAAAGAATATAGTTATTAAGTTAAGCATTTAAAGTTACCCATTTTTTTGAGGGTAAAAGTTTAGCTAAATAGGATTGGCTTAAAGCAAGGCCCAAAAACCTGCCAACATTTAAAGGACCTTTTAGTAGAGACTTATAGAAAAGGGTTAGAGTTAGACAAATTTGGGAGGAAAAGAGTAAAATTAAAATTAAGATGATAGCTATTGTTAACCTCCCCAAGGGTCTTTTATTTATATTTGTTTTAACTAGTTTAAGACTAAAAAGCAAGCAGTTTTTTTACATGTTTTTTTGCTTTATGTGCCTCCTTTAGGTTTCTTTGTTGTTCTTCATTTTCTTTTTTTTTTTTTTTTTTGCAGAAAAATTTTTTTTTTTTTCTNTTCTTCTTTTTCTTTTTTTTTTTTTTTTTTGCAGAAAAATTTTTTTTTTTAGCTCCACTCACTTAGGGCAGAACCAGGATTTTGGAACTTTCTTTTTTCCTGGGACCACCCTGTTACAAAAGGACATGTAAAAAAACTGTGCTTGCTTTTTAGTCTTAAACTAGTTAAAACAAATGTAAATAAGAGACCCTCGGGGAGGTTAACAATGGCAACTGTCATTTTAATTTTAATTTTACTCTTTTCCTCCCAAATTTGTCTAACTCTTTCTAACCCTTTTCTATGGGTCTCTACTAAAAGGTCCTTTAAACATGTAACAAACTTTTAGGCCTTGCTTTGGGCCAATCCTATTTAGCTAAACTTTTACCCTCAAAAAAATAAATAACTTTAAAAGCTTAACTTAATAACTATATTCTTTGTTCTTTCTTTATTGTACCCTAGTTGTATTAAAATTCCTTTCCATTAAAAGTTTTATAGGTTTATCTTAATGCGGCGGATGGCAAAACCCATTCAAAAAGGGCAAGCTTGGGGGTTCTAGGGTGCTCCTCTCCCTGCCCTATAACAGATTTGGGGAAAGACCCTCCTAAATAGATTACACAAATAGGTTATGGACTTCGACCCCCATTCCAGACCTACAAGATCCAAGAACTACAAATCCCATAAAGTCATTATCGAAGAGAGGATCACTGGGACCTGATATAAAATATAAAGATAGACATAAAATAAAAAATATAAAAGCAGACACATGGGCCTTAAGGTGTCGCTTTTCCTGGGGAGCCAGCTCTCAGCGCATCATTGGGTTCCAGCTCCAAGGAACTGGTAAAATATTTACAGATCTGTAGCCCTCTCTTCCCCTTGTGTTATTCACTACGCTATTTTTCCTTCCCTTATAAATAAAACCCTTTATTAACCTTTGTTGTATGTGCCTGCAGTTGAGGCATTATAAGTGCCATTCGAGCGCGCAAGTAAAAACCCAGTCAGGCAAACCCATTTTATATTAGGGTTGCCCTGTAACACCAGTATCTCTGAGGCTTGCGCTGTCCCTCCAAACTCCCCAGATTCCAGGTTTCCTGAGACTGATGTTTATCATTGTAAACCCAGGTTACCAAGTGGTCAAGTGTGGTAGAAGCATTCAAGTTCTGGTCTCCTAGGGAACCCTTTACTCCGTTTTGTAAGTTCCCTTTATCAATTTTAATTCCACGATTTCTTAGTCATCTCCACACAGTAAATGACCTGCAGAAATGACTGGTTCTCCTTGATCATAATTGTCCAGGGTCCTGCATGTCCTGTTCCAGCTGGGACAGGGTAATCGCTATGCTCCTTCCAGCCCTCTGCTCCAGCAAGGTTACAGGGAAGCCTTGTAGTTACAGCTTCTGAGTTCTAGGCGCTGCAGCCCCAATGTGCCCACAGTAGCATATGCAGCTTGTTTAAAAGTCTGCTGCTCCTCACACATCTGTTAGGTCCAGGTTGGCCATAGGGAAGCCATGATGATCTCGCTGATGACCCAGGAGCAAGAAAAAACCACCTGAGGCCTGGGGAATGAAAAACAACTTTCCCTACCCAACCTCCTACTGGAAACCAGATAGCCCTGATAAAGAAGGAATGAGAAGAAAAAGCAAACCCCCAAGGAAGCCTGGATGGTCCTGATGCCAGTGTCACCTAGCAGATACCATCAAACAGCTGATACCATCAAACCAAAACTAACAACTGCCACTATTACAGAAAAACAACTCTCTCTGCATAGCCCTTTTCACACCAGGCAGACCCGGTTTCCCACCTAACCTCTCCCCACCCTATAAAAGAAGGTGTTCCTCCCACATCTTCCCCTACTGCGGAGCTATCTTCTGTTTTCATAGCACAGTACTTGAAAATGTATCACTCGATAAATATTTGTTGAGTAGATGAAAAGGGCCCATAACATTTTTACCTTGATAATTTTCCAGATTAACCTCTAACAGTTATGTTACATGGCACAAAGGAAACATGGACACCAGGGCTATCAAGACGAAGGTTTAATGCACCGATGCCGACTCAGGGGATTCGACTCAGGGGATTCGGTGCAGACTCAGGGGATTCATATCCCAAAGTTGAGCCCCCTCCCCCCACCCCCCTCCGCCCCCTTTGTAGGAAGCCAGGAGCTTATATAATACACGCCCAGTGTCTACAAGGTTCCTGCAAGCTTCCCGGTGGGTTTCCACTGGCAGCTATACATGATCAGCTATGACGTGGCAGACCAACAGGTGAGTCGTATAGTTGCATACCAAGGAGTGAATAAGGGTCAGGAGGCAGGGGACCCCTCAGGTCCATTCTGCCTCATGGTCGTATATGGTTTATCAGGGACTAAGTTGCATAGCAGGGACTGAGCAAAAGGTTGTCACTAAGGTCCCCAGTCTGCTTAACTCAGGTGACCATGCTTCAGATTAAAACACCCTCAGTAATAAAATTGCTTTAAAAATGTATAATTCTCATTGTGATTAGTCTTAAGGTCCTGTCATTTCTCAAGGCACATTGTTTGAGGCCACATCTAATTTTTTTTTCTTTAAAAATCCCCAAATTGACACTCAGTGGGAGGGAAGAGGGGGAGGGTTGAGGGCAGATGGGAGCACAGGGACTGAGGTGATGGTGCACTGGTGATAATGTGATGGGGAATACATGGGGATTACACCTGATGTCAAATATATATAAATTAAAAAAAATTTAAATCCAAAAAGAGAAATCCCTAAATTATTATGAGGTCAGTAAAACGAATCATCCAGTTTTCGGGGGGATGGGTGAGGGAAGAACACAACACCCGACATACAGGCATACATTGGCAACCAGCAGCACTTAAAATAATTAGGAAACTAGTTCCATAAGGAACTTCTACACCCCCTCAAAAATAAAAATACAATTCAGGTCTCGAGACCTGAGGGCCCAAAAAAAACCAGATATTCCTGCTTTCAAAGATGGAAATGCAGAACTGCCATCGCATTTTGAAAAAATTTAAAAAAAAAAAAAAAAAAGGACCCAAGCCCCACCCCGCACCCCAGAGGGCGAAGGACTGGAACCTTGAACCAGGGGGAAAACCAGCCACCGAACCTTGAACTAGGGAGAAAACCAGCCGCCCCCACCCCCTAAGCCCAGCGCCAGGCCTTACTTACATCCCTCCTCCCACCCCAAGCCAGGACTTGGCGGGACTCGCCTCCGGGGACACGCCTATCCGACCGCCTCCGCCTCCACCAATGGTGGCCCGGCGCCCCGACCGCGGCAGCCAATCCGCGGCCTTCAGGCGCCCAAAGCCCGCACGGATTCCGGGTCCGGGAAGAGGAAACGCGAAGGGCGCTCTTCGGCCCCGCCGACAGCTAGCTCCGCGTTCTCCCGCGCGCGGGCACCGTCCCCCGACATCCTCCGTGCCCATCCGGGCAATTCCGCCCCTCCCTACCAGACACCACGGCAGCAGCGAGGCCTTCGCCTGCCTGCCCCAGGATTGGGCTGCAATTCCTTTCCTCCCTCGGTGCCCTCAGCACACCCCATCTCTCTCGCCACGTCCTCAACCGGCTTTCAGGCGCATCCCGGGAAGGCGCGTAAAAGGTTCCTCTGCAACCTCCCCGAGTCAGCGTTCCTGGGAGCCTCGCCGTCCCTTCCCAGAAGTTTACCATAAGCGTCTCCACCCTGTCTCCGACATCTTGGGTTTGCAGCAGCGCCGGGCGTGACTTTTGAATCATTGGAGAGGAGACCTGCGAGTGCACTGGCTCGGGGGCCCTCGGTGGGAGCAAGGCTCGGCCCTGGCAACCCTGCAGGAGACGCCGGGTGGCAGTAGACGGGCCACGTGTTCTAAGGCACGGGCTCTCTGCCGCCTGTGCTTGTTCCGGGCGGGCACCTGCACGCCTCTCGCCCGCGCGTGGATCCGGGATGCCCTAAGATCCCCCACCTGAGAACAACTTGCTGCTCTTCATTCGCTCCGCAGACACCGTGGCTCATTTCTCTGGCCCATTCAGCCTAGCGGCAGTCCCAACACCTAAAATTTGACCGGATGTTGCTCCAATGGGTGGAGAAAGCCGGAGGAATTAGATGGAACAACGGGATTTAGCTTCCGGGGCTGGCGGCGGGTCACGCGCCGATGGGGGTGTGCTCTATAGTGCCACCTGGTGAACACATCCAGAACTGCAGGAACCCGAGGTTCCCCAAGCCGGGAACCTCGGTCTGGTTGCCAGAGGCGTCAATGGGAGTTACTTACAGTCCAGGCTAGCTCTGCCCAATGGCCAGTTGCCTCGGTGGCTTGTGAGCACTTGAAATGTGGCTAGTGTGACTGAAAGGCTGAAATGTTTATTTTAATTAAGTTATATTAAAAACGAAAACAGTGTGGACTATCTTTCCAATAAACACTATTCTTTTGAGAAACCCATGTTTCCCTTATGCTGAAAATCAAGAACAGGAACTGACATGTGCTGTAAATTAGCCACACACCGAATTCAAGACTGATAGTGATAAGTTAAAATACCTCCTTAATAATTTGTACATTATTAAATGTTGAAATGATACTTTGGATAATTGGATTAGGTGAAATATATAAAAAGGTATGTTTGTAAGGTTGGAGGCAGATAGAATAAAGCAAAGAGACAGAAGGAAAGAAGGAATTTATTGCTCCCTTCGTCCCCCCCCCTCCCCTCTCCCCGCAGAAATTCACTGACACCAAGCAGGCGGTCTAGATGGGTTTGGGATCTTTTATATATGCCCCCTTTCTGCCAGGCTTGAGTGGAAAAATACCGGTGAGTCATACGTTCGCAGTTATGGGGTCACAGTTCCATACAGATGGCTACTGGCGCCAGCTTATCTTATTACTGCTGGCTACACAACCAGCTTCTCAGAACCGCAGCCCGAAGGGCCGGCAAGGGTGAGGGGCCTGAGTGACCTTTCAATGCTTCCGTTTACTTTTATAAGATGATTACTAGAACATTTAAAGTTATGCATATGGCTCCTTCTGTTTCTCTTGGACAGCACTGGTCTAAGGGTTAAGATTATCCAAAACTGTTACAGGGCAGGGAGAGGAGCACCCCAGAACCCCGAAACTTGTCCTCTTTGAATGGGTTTTACTATCCGCCACATTAAGACAAACATAAAACCTTTAATGGAAAGAAACTTTAACACACTTAGGGTACAATACAGAAAGGACAAACAACATAGTGACTAAGTTAAGCATTTAAAGTTACTTATTTTTTTGAGGGTAAAAGTCTAGCTAAATAGGATTGGCTTAAAACAAGGCTCAAAAGTTTGCCACACATTTAAAGGATTTTTTAGTAGAGACCTATAGAAAAGGGTTAGAAAGAGTTAGACAAATCTGGGAGGAAAAGAGTAAAATTAAAATTAAGATGACACTTTTGCAAAAAAATGGCTGCCACCAGTTTAGCACATCTTTGCAGAAAGATCTCAGCTTCTCTGACGATTTCTAGGTCATTAATTCATCTTCAGGCCCCCGGTGGTACAGGTTGCAGGTTTTCTCTTAGTTTGTTGCCTACGAATATGACTGATGTCCCATCTCTTAAGCAGTGTAGATTACTTCATACCACACTGTGAAGGAAAGGACTAGAAGATTTTTTTGATGACCCAAAGAACTGGGGGCAAGAAAAAGTGAAATCTGGAGCTTTATGAACCTGTCAGCAATTAAGGAACAAAAGTAATGAAGATTTACATAAACTTTGGTATGTGCTACTGAAAGAAAGAAAATTGCTCCTAACTCTAGAGCAGGAGGCCAAGAGGCAGAGTTTGCCAATGCCAAGTCCAGAGAGGTTGGAAAAGTAATAGATTCTATGGATGCATTAGATAAAGTTGTTCAGGAAAGAGAAGATGCTATAAGACTTCTTCAGACTGGTCAAGAAAAAGCTTGACATGGTGCTTGGAGAAGAGACATCTTTGGAAGAATCATATGGCATAAATTGAAACAGTAGCCTATACCATGGTACCTAAACAAAAGATACCATAGGAAACGATTTTTTGCAATGCCCTATGTGAACCGTTTTATCAGACTGAAACTTGAGAAACAAACTCGCATCAAAACAAGGAAGAGAAGTTTAGAGAAAAAATTTCTTCAGGAAAAGTTTCCACATCTTTTTTTTTTTTTTGAATACAGAAGGATTTTTATTTTTTCATGTAATGATGTAAAACAAACGCTGACTTGACAAATATTTACATATACATCTCACATTAACAAGCCAACCGGCTGGGGAATCCAGAGGAACTGCTCTGTCACTCTGTGGCGCATACTGTGTTAGTATGCCCAAAGTTTATTCCAATCCATTCCTTCTTTTATACTCTAAAACACAGTCATTATGCTGTTTGATGAGATAGAACCCCAGGAAGACAGAGGTGCCCAAGGTCAGGCCCACTTTCAGCCAGTCGGGTTTGTCATGCGGCAGGTCCCGCACGTAGAACTTGGACCGCGGAAACGCTCCGGAGCCCAGCGTGGGCCAGCAGCCGGGAGCAGCGGCGCAACCACGCGGAGGGCGCCATCTTGCCGGAGTTTCCACATCTTTCTCAAACTCAGAAGACAAGTCTTGCCTAACATCTTAACTCTTCATTGACCATTTTTGGTTTTTGTTTTGATTACAGATAATTTACAAAAGTAAATATATGTTGAATCATTAAAAATATAATAATAAAATTAAGATGAAAGCTGCCATTGTTAACTTCCCCAAGGGTCTCTCACTTACATTTGTTTTAACCAGTCTAAGACTAAAAAGCAAGCATAGTTTTTTTACATGTGGCTCTGCTCCTCGTGCCTTCTCCAGGTCTCTTTGCTGCTCTCCATCTTGCTTCCTTTTTTCTTTTTTTTTCTCTGAAGAATCTTTTTTTTCTCCTCAGCTCCATCCACTTAGGGTAGAACCAGGATTCTGGAACTTTCCCCTTTTTCAGGACAACCCTGTTACAAAACAAGCCACCCCAACTATTCAGTGCTGCCTGGAGTGTAGAGCTGAAGGACCCCCTCTCAGTGCAGCAAACCCCTCTGTCTTGTCTGCTGCTGCTTTTTTTTTTTTTTAAGATTTATTTATGCATACAAGAACTGGGGTACAGACCAGATGTGTGGGGGCTGAGAGGATTCACCAGAGAGAGTGGGGAGCAGAACAGGCAGACTGAAGTACACTGCTGAGGGGTGTCTGCTGCTTCTCAGCATTGTTTCAGTAAATCCACCTGTTCTATTACTCCACTCTGGTGAGTTCTTTCAACCCCAGGCCTCTGGCCTATACCCAATTCTAAGCCCACAACACTTCCCGCCACTCATACTTCACTAAGGAAGTCTAAGTTGGGGGAGGTGGGGATAGTGACTTAGGGAGCAAGTTGCTGCTTTTAGTGGCTTTATTTCTGTGGGCTCTTTTTTTTATCTTTAAGCAACTCTTCCATACTCTTAACAAAAGAATACTCTCTCTGGTGATTGCTGAAGACTTTACAACCCCTTGTTCTAAGCTGCAAGGCTTTTTTTTTTTTTTTTGTGCTATGTTCATGAGTAAGCTGAGGCCTTTTTTTAAAGGAAGACGACCTGTTTTCCTTTCTTCAGGGTGGGGATTCCGGCTTCTGGGAAATAATTGGTATAATTCAGCAGAGAAGAAGAGGGGGTGCAGAGCTGGGCTTTTTAGTGAAAGTTACTCTACTGGCCTGCCTTTGGCAGGGACAGCTTCTGACTGGACTGTGGTCTCAGAAATGGCTGGCTTTCACCGGCAGTACCCGCTGAGTTTTCCTGCCAGCTCACAACGCTAGAGCCTACAGTTTCCTTCCTGACCCCCCAGCCCAGTGCACCTCCACATTCTTGGAAATGATGATATGAAGGCTCATGACTCATCAGCAGAGAGGGGAAGGTTTTGGAACTGTATTTACTTAATGGCAGAACTTGGAGGAGCGGGTTTAAAAAATAAAAGGAAAAATGTTTGATGGAAACCGTGTGTGATCTCAGTTCAAACAAGCTCCTGAACATCAGAGGAGGCTTCCCTGACTTGTTTGCAGATGGGGAAGATCTGGTGTGACCTAACTCGTCCCCCAGTAATATACTGAGTCCCTCAAAGACCGTACTGGCCTACTTTTTTTTTTTTTTTCTTTCTCTGAGCTGGAGGTGAAGGTTAAGGATGCTTTCCTACCCCAGCGACTACAAACCCCTCACATCTAGGAAGAAATACACACACATCAGTTGCATACATGGCCCCTCCTAAAGCTTTATTCACAGCAAGCTTTGACATCTGGAGGCGTTTCCACTATCCAAAAGGAAAATGTTGAAGTAGACTTGGAAAGCAGAGATGAATGAGAGTGACAGAATTGGTTCCAATGGAAGTTTCGGTTTCCTGCACTCCAGAGCAGGAGATAAGGTTCATAGTGCCTTACACTGTGTCACTTCATTTGGAAGAAGGTGGCTGAAATGATGAAGAGCACATAGTTGAGTTTCCCCCACCCCAACCCCTTGCCTCCAGGAAACCCAGCTCAGGGAGATCTTTCTTGTCTGCCTACAGCCAGAAGCTGCTTCTGGAAATACCTAAGTCCCCTATTGTCAAAACACCAAATCCTCCTTTGCCTTTTGGAAGCTAGTGGGGTGGGGGGAGGTGAATAACATGCACACGCTGCTGCCCCTCCACTTCAGAAGCCTCCTTATGACTATCAGTCTCCCAGAGAGGCACGTAGGGTGCTGTGATGGTCTCTATCCTATAAGTCAGAGAGGCGCCTCTCCTTTGGAACAGCCCCTCGTGCCCCAAATAGACACTGTCTAAAAGAGCAGCCTTATGCATCTCCTAGGACAGGCTGTACTCAGCATGGTGGGAAGTCACTGTGTGTTTGTCATCATAAGGACAGGGACAAGCAGCAGGAAAAAAGAATGAATGACTTTACCAGAAGCTTCTGCAAAGAGGATGGTCCTGTCACTGCTGAGGGCTTCGCACGAGAGAAATACCTTTCTTCCCTCCAAGCCAGTGACCTTTGTTTCCAACCTCACCACTGAGCCAAGGCTGATCGGGCTGTAAGAGAGCAATGAAGTACAGCAGTTCCCGGGCTGGTCTCCAAGGAGGAGATTGACCTCTAACGGGGGCGGGAGTGGTGACTATGGGGGTCCTAGGAGTCTACTCCAAGGCCAGAGCAATGGGGGTGATGGAGAAAAGGGGCTGTGAAGCAAGCCTGGCAAGGTGGCAATTGTGTCTTAACATCATGTAGAAGCCATAGGCCACTCCATCCACATCAGACAGACCATTTCCCTATCTTCTGAAAACCTCAAAGTCCTCTTGTCCTGCCATCTTGGAGACAGATGTTCCACGCTGGCTAAATGTTCACAAACATCTGGTATTTCTGGCCACAGTGTTCCCAGTCCTGTTGGGTGGGAATCACCCCAAGGCGAGCTGGACCCACCTGCAGTTTGCCTAATACCAGGTGGCCCGACCTACACAGGAAGTGCTCCTTCCTCTGGCAGGATGACACCCTCCGTTGGTAAACTGACCCCCCCTTGTGTGCGGTAATGCCTAGGCTGCGTCAGCACAAATGAGCTGTGGCTGGGGGTATCTGTAGGTGTGGTTAACATCTAGCATCCTCGGTCTTGAAGTAAAGATTATCTCCTTACCTGGGTGAACCTAACCTAATCAGCTGAAGAGCCTTTAAAAAACTGCAGCTTCCTTGAAGAAGAAATAATGCCTCAACATACAGCAGGGGGTGGGGTGGGGAGGCTCAAAACAGGGCGGCGTGGGTGGGGGTGGGGTGGGGTGGGGGAGAGTACAAGGGAATATGATGATGGTGCGTGGGTGATATGATGGCAAGAGAACTATGGGGACTACAATGATGTAAGGAGATAAAAATGAATAAATGTATTTTTTAATAAGAAAGAATGCTTTCAAAGAATACTTCCTGCTTGATTTTCCAGTCTGACAGCTGACGGCCCTAGAGATTTTCCAGCTTGTCAGCCCCACAGCTGGGCAAGCCAATTCCTTAAAATAATTGAGATATATATGTATGTTACCCCAATAACATTGTATATAATGTAGTAGGTGTTGTGATAGCTATAGTGATTGATATATTAATATTATGTATCAGAGTTCTCCAGAGAAATACTTATTACATAGTTTACATGCTATAATATATATTATATAGTAAAAGAATAATTTGTAGGAAAATAGGATGTAATTTATGTTACATAACAATGTAACATATAGCTACAAATACATGTTAGAGAATATAAAATGTAATATATATCATATAGTGATATATAGCATAATATAGAATGTTACCTATATAATAATAGATAGTGTATAATATATATCTCTGGAGAACTCTGATAGATATACTTTTTTCCCTCTCCTGGGAAGGTAGAGGCTGCATCACACTCTTTTCTGTGTAACTGAGATTCCACTTTGCTGTTGTACAGAGAAAGTAGGCCATGGAATCAGGTGGGGATCCCTAAATTTGATTCTGGTCATCTGCTAGCTGCATTCTCACCTCCATCAAATTAAACATAATAGAGCCCATATCCCAGAGTCAGAAAAGATCACATGAAATATGTATGTGTTTAGTTGGACACCAAGCAAATGCAAGAAATTCTCCCTTCAGTCAGGGTTCAATACTAAATATTTACAAGCACATCACTGGCTTTCTCTAAATCAGAGATGGCCCAAAATAGCCAAGGATCATACTAGCCAGACTCTGTTTATGTTTGAACAATGGAACACATCTTCAAGCTCTTACCTTGCTCTTGAGTAAAAAAAGGAACATCTAAAAAGTTAGATGGTTCATGAGTAAAACAGAAGTGGAAGTTCTATTTTGCAGCCAGGATTGCTCCTGAGCCCACAATTTCTATGGTGACGAATGGAGCAACGCCCCACCAGCTCACTCCTCACTTGGACCCTGCCCAAGAAACAGACCTCTTGAAGGTGATGGTCATGGTCCCTGTGAAGATGGCATTGACGCTGTTGTACGCTGTCATGAAGAACGTGGTGTCTATCATGGTCCCCAGCGCACCACCGTGGATTATCCTGCAGGCCCGGACAAAGGAGAAAAGGAAAGAGAGTCACCCAGGACGCCAGTCTGCATGACCAGGAGCTGGAGAGCTGAGGTGCCGAACGGTTCCCTGCAATCCAGGGCTGGGTTCTTGATCACTCAGGGTAGAGCAAAGAAACGAGGGCAAACCATAGACAAGTGGGGAGACAAGCGAGGTTCTCCAAAGTAAACTGCACCTGCTTCGCAGGGGATGTGAGACTTTAAGTGATAAGAGGGGCCCCATGCACCCCACCACTAGCCTCAGCTTCAAATTCTTGTGAATCTCATGTTTCCTGGGTTAGCCTGAGGAGGAAACAGAACAGTACGGCGAACACTGATTAGAACAGTGATTCTAAGTCCTCCATTTCTAGCCATGGGACTTCAGTCACCCAACCACTAGTTTCTTCCTCTATGAGCAAGAAAAGAAGACTGTCTCCTAAGAAGTTTTTTGTGAGCACTGAATGAGCAGAACCAGAGCTCATGGACACAGACTGGCATATGCTGATCACTCACCTCGTTTTTTTCACCTCATTTTAAACACCCACTGCTTAATGTCCATTTTTCACACTACTTCAGTTTAGGAGGTTGAGGATCAGAGAGGAAGAATTCCCTAATATGGGGAGACCACACCTTGGGTGGGAGACTGAAGGCCTGGTGGAGACTCCCTGCCCAGGGAGCCATTTTAATGAGGCTCCTCTGTGCTGGGCGGCATCTGTTTCTCTGTGCCCAGCCACCAAGAACCTGCTGAAGACTTCTCACTACCCAGTTTCCCCTCCCCCTGATTTTTGACCTAAGCCCATTCGAGTTGCTGCATGGGACAGTCCTCCATGCCTTACCCAGGCAGCCCCTCCAGGAGGGGGCCAGGCTGGAACAAGCAGACACACTTCTTCTCGGCTTCGTTGTAGAAGATGACATACTCAAAGCCGAGTCTCTCCATCTCTGTGATCCGGAGAAAGAGGCGCGTGCCTTCTATGGTTTGGACTACAGAGAGGAGTGGGGTCAGTGAGAAGGATCTCAGGCTGGAGTAGGGCCCTGGAGTGGAGGCAGAGGCCATCCAGGGCTCCAGGGCAGGAAGCCCCTGATGGAGGAGGTCCTAGGAAAACCCACTGCCCTCAACTGCGCATTTGTACCTCCTGGCCTGTCTCCACACACCCTCTGAAGGAAAGGAAGAGATTAGCAGTGTGTGGACAGTGGGGAGGGGCAATCTGCCTGTGAAACCAGGAGACAGTTGTGCCTGTCGACTGTCTAACACATCCTACTATGAAAAGTGTTGATTTGGGCAGATGAAGCCACAAGCAGATGAAAATCCTTTCTGTAAAATAAACAAGTATGTCCTTCCTCGAAGTCCCACCAGGACTTGTCTACATGGCATGACCTCCAGGAGATGGACAGTGTTTAGGGGACTAAATTAGAGGTCAAGGTAAAGACCCCATTCCATAACATATTTATAAAACACCCCCATATTTTCCCAACAATCTCAAGTAGAGATGACAACTTAGATCTATAAAATTAGAAGTCTTTTAACTGAGTGCTCTTGGTCTCGAATCTCATCTCCTAGACTCTTTTCCATCCTTTCTGCTTCCCCCATCCAAGAGCTTGGCCCCAGCTGATGACTAGAGAGAGCATGAGGCCAGTCCTCAAAAGGTTCAGGCTCCTGGTCTCAGAGACCCCACTGCTGCCCGTTCTCGCTGAGCTACCAGTCTTGGGTGTACCAGGGGGAAGCCAGTGGCCCTTATTCCTGGGCAATTGTTCACACGTGCTGTTCCTATCTACAGTAGATGGTGGGAGCAGGGGAGAGGTTGCAGGCAGACAGAAGTAGACACCAGGAGTAACTACAAAATGGGAGGTGAGCGTAGTAAATCAGGAGTCAGGCACTCCTGCTTCTAGGCTAGGCTCTGCAAAAACTCTAGGACTTAGTTTTCTCACAATAAAATGACTCGGTTGATTGAGGGGACCTGCAAATTCTAGCCTCGGGTAATGTGAAGCTAGGAGCACCATGTCCCGATCTTGGTCCTGCCCCCCAGGCTAATGCAAGCCTCTGGGGGATGTAGGAAATGAACTGAGACTCAGAGCGCCTTAAGGAAAATGCACACAAGGGAGCAAGGTTTGGCCAACACGTGTGTTATTCAGAGTGCCCCTCCAGCCCAGCCTCAGCACTCCTGCTATCGGGCTTTAAACTTACCAGGGACAACTTCAGCAATCTTTGCAAGGTCTTTCTCCTTAAGAAAATGCACAGAGTGCCCATACCCTGGAATTCGCTTCCATGACCCAGCCACGGTCTGCTCCATGAATTCATTATACAACCCAACCATGACAGGACTCCAGCTGGTATTAGGGAAGGAATAATCCTTGATATTGCGCTGGAGGTGGTGGCTTGAGACCTGAAATGTCCGAGAGAGGTGATAGACTATGCCTGGCACAGAACAATTTGACTCATTCATGCATGCATTTTTTAAATAGATGGACCCATTTTCACCTGATGGAATATGTTGTCCAGAGGTAGACATGTCAGGTTCCCCATACTGTACAAGTGGAAATGTCCAAGGGAGGCAAGGAAGGAAGTCAAGGAGAATGCCTGGAGCCTGAGTAGTGATGTTCAAAAAGTTGGGTTTTACCCAGAAGAATTAAGCAGCAAGATGAAATGTGAGATGGACAGGTTAGAAGGCCTGGCTTGCACATGGGAACTTATAGTCAGTCTGGTCAAACCTCAATGGCCCTGGCTGATATATAATTCAAAGACAGTCTTTCTCCTGCCTCTTCCTTTTCTGTTTCCCATGTCCTCCAGGCTCCACGTGCCCACCTGGTTGACTGTCTAGTTTATGATGCCTCCCTTCTGTGCCATCATACCCGGAGACTCTTTTCTGGCAGAGGAGAGGGCAGGGTCCAGCTGCTCAGCTCCCCTTTCAGGAATTCTGATCCATCAGATAGTAGTACTTCTTGTGCCTTCTTTCCAGTTGGTTTCTCTCCAGATTCACTGGTGTCAATCAGTCCTTTCTATTCTCGAACAATTTCTTCTTTGTTCTGGCTCATTTATCACCTTTACTTATAATTCCCTGATGTGCCCTCCCCTTACTCACAGATGGAGAAAGATAGATTCTTATATTATTTATGACAAATTCTTATATTTTATACTATTTATGGAATGGCTGGTTCTTAGGTGGGGCACATAGGCTAACACCTGGGGAAGATCTTCCACCCTACTGCCTGTCTTCTGCCCGGGGCCCTTTTGCCAGATGGTAGATGGTAGGGTGGCATTTGAATTTAGTCTCCAAAACGTCTTTTCAGGAAGCAATGTGCTTCCTGCTGCTTGTCCCTTAATTGCTCTAAGCAACAGTCTGCAAATCTGTAAAATGAGAATAACACCACCGACCCTGCCTTGCAGGGTCATGTGGAATGACATGTCTCACGACCTGGCCCCGAACAAGCTGTCTAAGATTTAATGTGAATCCAACAAGAAAGGTCTCCCCTTTTCTAGTCTGAGCCCAAAGAATTTTTTTCCTAATACTGATCATATAAGACAAAGCCTGGACTCAAATATTCCTGGTGTGAGGTTGCTAATTTTATGAAAATATGAAGGGGATGGCATCTGATTAATGCCACTTTTGAGTAGCAATTTGCACACAACTTGTTTTTGACTTTGCCTATTTTTTATCCAGAAAATTCCACATTAAAATGTAACAGCCACTTTCTCCTGATTTGCCACTGGTCAGTTTCTCTTTCCCTGATTCTGCGCCCTCTGAAGATGGACAAACCAACCTTCCCATATCAGAAATATCCGGTACGGTCAAGTGAGAGTGGAGAGGCCTCCAGATATTTTCTCTAAAAGCCTAATTTGAGGCTCTCACTCCTCAATATAGAATATGGCTAAATGGAATGAACATCTTTTAAGAGTCAGGAGTCCTGGCTGTTCAGTGTCCATTCTTCCCAGAGCTGCTCTGGCTGGGGCCAGCCACTTCGACCTCCAGGGCCAGTTTTCTCATCCCTCAGAGGAGACAAGCAGGCTGGACAGTGTCTAAGGTCCTTGCCAGCGCTGCCATTCTGGGACTCCATCACCACCCTCACAACTCCCCTCTAAGCCACAGGATACTCACAGTGACAGGCTGGGCAGGCACCCAGGCTGACCTGGGCAGCCAGGGCTGGCCAGGCAGGGCCCAGAGACACGGTGCTGCATTTTGTTGCCTTGCCAGCCATCTGAGACTTCTTTGCAGCATGATGTCCAGCCAAGAACTGCCAACCGAACTTCCTTATAAAGGTAAGCCTTCCTCCTCACAGGTGAGTATTGGCATGAGGTGCCATCCCAGCCAATCAGAGCCCACCTTTGTCCCCATATAGGCAAAAAGTTCAGCACAAAAGCCTGTCCTGTCTCTCACTCCAGACAAAGCACTAAGAAGGTTCATCAAGCAATTGTGAGTGAATAGGTTACCAATGCATTTGATTTTTGGAACTGCCAGATTCGCCTTTTGCCATCTTGACCCAGCAATGTGGTCAATCACAGAATGGTCAGGGTCACTAAGGAGACCCACAGTGACCAGGTGCCAGAGGGGATAACCTGGGTCTCTGCGTGGGAGAGCAGGCAGCCCTGGACACCTTGCCTTAATTCTTAAATCTGTCCTGTTGCAAAGGCCAGTTTACTTACACATACAACACAAGTTATTTGTCAGGGACTGCTCCAGGCTCTGGAGATAGAACATTGAGTAAAACAAAAGAAATTGTTGCCTTCGGTGCACCTGCATCCTACTAGGTGATAACAGGTAACACTATTGTGCTTTTTATACATCCCAAGCACTCATCTAAGTGTTTCTATGCTCTATCTTTTTAAATGCTTATTTCAACACATGCTTATATTACTTATAGAGTGCAAATTCAAATTTCACCAGTTGTCCCCTAAGTGCCTTTTATAGGCTTTCTCTCCACCTCCCCTGCAGTCCAGAATCCAATCCAGGATCATATATTTGAGTTAGCTGTATCTTTAGTCTCCTTTAACGTGAAACAGTTTTTTAGTCTTTCCTTGATATATGTTACCATACCACCCACAGGCAGACACACACTGGAGAAGCTCGAGTCGAGCCCGTTGTAGGTGACAGTTACTGCCATCTAGTAGGTAGGTGGTGCTAGAGCACGCAGAGCGTCCGAGCGTCATAAGTAACTTACACATAACTCGGAGGGAAGCTGAAACAGGAGGAAACTGAAACACAGAACAGAGTAGGTCATCAAGGTAACACAGGCAGCAAAAGGCCATAAACCGTGTGTTTTTATTGCAGTAATAGTTATCAGTCTTTGCTGTGCACAGAGAGGTTCACAGGTTACAGGCGCTCTGCAGAGCCGGCAGGAGAGATGCCATCCCCATCCTCATCCTCCGCATCACTGCCTCGGCGCTGACAGCGCTTAGTTTGGACCATCTTGGAAATGGACCAGAAAGGTCCAGGGCAGGCCTTCCAATGTGTTCCTTCAATGTCCCCATGAGAAAGCCTGGCGTGGTTCGCGATAGAAAGATAGAGCCACCTTCCTAAGTGTATGCCGCTGAAATGGTCTTGGCTAGCTAGCGGGAGAGAGAAAAATTCTGGCAGGCAGCAGTCTGGCAGCAAGTCGGGCCTCAAGACCAATTAGCACACAGCCACAGAGCTGGTCCAGTTCGGCCTGACAGCTTGGTGGCCCCTCCCACTGGCTGGTTGAACTCAGAGACACATCCTCCTCCAGAGCCCTGCCCCTCCAGGTCAGGTGGGTGGGGTGGAGGGTGGGGGATGGAGAGGTGGGAGATGGGGAGGTGGGGGTGGGTGGGAGTGGGGAAGTGGGGGTGGGGGTGGGGTGGGGGTGAGGGGTAGAGTGGGGGTGGGGGAGTGGTACCTGGCCTGTGTGAGCACAGCCGTGGACTTGTTAACCCTAACCCTATAGGGTGGAACCCCTGTAACTATGGAGACATCATGCCTTGGAATTCCAGTTTGGCAGCCTCCTGGATTAATAATAATTACTTAGAAGAACTCTTTGAAGATTAAGAAGAATATGCTGGTCAAGTGCCCAGCTCCAAGTAGGTGCCTAAACATGTGAACTTCTTTCACCACAACCCCCTGCCGTCATCATGTCAACCAGGCAAGTATTTGTTGAGTGCCAGGTTGAAAAATGGAACAAGTGAAATGAAGAATATGACAGACACATTTAATACGAGGAGTGAATGCTAGACAGGTGGACTATAGCTGAATATGAAAATGAACTAGTAAATTGTAAAATAAAGAAATGGAAAGTAAAGCTACAAGGTGTGTATAAGAGAAATGAAAGTGCTAACATACAGACAGAGTTCAAAGCAACAAAGAGAGCACTGCACACATAAAAACTGAAAGAAAGAACTATTTGATTACATAAGGGAGATCAGTCTCCCAGCTGTCAAGAAAGGCCAGTATGACTGGGAAGGCAAAGGAAGGAAGGATTGGGACAGAGGCAGAGGTGGGCCAAGTCAGCCTGGCTCTGCAGGGCCTTGTGGGTCCTGTTGTGATTGTTTGTTTGGGGGAGGGGCTGCATTGTTTTTATTGTTATAATCGACATACTGGGCAAGTCACTCTCTGTCTGATGGGGAAGATTGTTGCAAAGCAGAAATATAGAAATAGCTCTTATATCTTAGTTTTGTTTTGTGTAACTCTAAGTCCGTTATCTAAATCCTTCTGAATGGAGTTGGTGGCAGAAGCAGAGTCTGTGATGGAGATTAGACCAGGTTTACTTGGCAGTGCTCTTGGGGCCCACGCCTGGGGAAGGGAGGGAAGGACACCCATGACCAATGTCAAGAATGAAAAGGGACATTGCATTAAAGTTATCATGCATTAAAAAGACTAAAAGAAGATATTAGGATGACTTTATGTTTATATATTTGACAACTTAGATGAAGTGGGAAAATTCTTTTAAAAAAATCATAGCTTCTTAAAACCGAGACAAGCAAAAAGAGAACATTTAAATAATCTCTATCTGCCAAAGAAATCGAATGCATCCTTTGAAACCTTCCTACAGAGAAACCCAGACGGTTTAACGAATGAATTTTACCAAACATTGAAGGAGGAAATAGTTCCTTCAATGCTCTTGCTTTTTTGCACAAACACATGAAGAGAGTACCAAAAAAGGGATTACTTCTCAACACATTTTTGGAGACCATACCTGATGAGGACATTGCAAGAAAGGAAGTTTCAGGGCAGTATCTCTTGTGAAGACAAATACAAAAATCTCACAAAATCCAATTATTTATTAAATGTATTATAATCAAGAAGTCATTTTATTCCAAGGAAAGTACAGACTGATTTAAAATAAGAAAATGATTGAATGAAGTTCATCAAGTAAACATAATAATGAAGGAACTACATGGTCACCTCAACATATAAGGGATGGTATTTTTTTTAAAAAGATTTGTTTATTTGTGCATACAAGAACTGGGGTACAGGCCAGAGATGCAGGGTTAGAGTAGTTACCAGAGACAGAGTGGGGAGTAGAACAGGTGGATCTACTGAATGAAATACACTGCTGAGGGGAACAGCAGGTGAGGCAGGAGAGGTCTGCTGTGCCATGTGGGTCAGCTCCTTGGCTGGGGATCGAACTCGTGCTGCAGTGGCTGCGGATGTTTCATAGTGCCCCAACCCAACCATTTGTGCCACCAGGGAGGCCTCGGGGATGGTATTTGATAAAATAAATCGGTATATGATAGACTCACTAAACATGAAGAAAAAGAATCCCTACTTCGAACATTATACTTCAGAGAGAGAGATAGACTATTTCCAGAAAATAGTAGCAAAGTCTTTGAAAGCTAAGATGTTCACTAAGTCTTGTGTGTATAACCCAATTTGTAAGAGCATCCCGTGGTGTAGCCTCAGAATCCAATGCAAATCATCTTTGTCTCCGGAAAGAAGAGAGGCGGAGCAGGCAGACGCCAGCTCTGAGGCACCCTCCTTACAGAATGTAGTCCACGCTGGTGGAGCGGGAGGCATGCTGAGAGGTGTGCAAGCTGTCTCTGCCCTCCCTGGGGATTTGTCTCCCTAGGTACAGGAAGCTCTTCCGAAATACTTCTGAGAGGTGTTTCTTGAACTTCTCGCCCATGAACGCGTAGATAATCGGGTTCGCACAGCAGTGAGTGAAGGAAATGGTTTCTGTGACGTGGGTGGCGTGCGTCAGCCTCTGGCTCATGCTGCAGCCATCCAAGATGTGCATGTTGTGCAAGGAAGTGAGGAAGAGGACCACGTTAAATGGGACCCAGAAGAGTAAAGACACGATGACCACCAGGAGCACCAACTTGATGGCCTTGGTCTTGTTATGGTTCTGGCAGTTCTTGAGCTGGTGTAGGATGCTGGTGTAGCAGAATATGAGGATGGTGAATGGCATCAACAGGCCTAAGATATTGATTTCAAAGTGGATGAAGATCTTCCACTTTGAAGCCTCTTGGTTGTAATACGAGTAACACTTCAGCATGCCATCGTCAGAGTCCACTTGGTAAAACACCAGCAACGGGCTGGTGGCCATCATGGCCACCAGCCACACTGCCAGGCTCAGGGCTATGCCCATCCTGGCGGACCTCACTTTCACGGCGTACACGGCATGGACGATTGCCAGGTACCTGTCCACACTCATGAGGGTGATGAAGAACATGCTGCTGAAGAAACCGAGATAATAAAAGCCAGAGACCATCTTGCACATTGTGGTCCCAAACACCCACTGATCCAGCTGGTAGTGGGTCAGAAAGGGGAAGGAGAACACAAACAGCAGGTCCGACAGGGCCAGGTTCAAGAGGTATATGTCTGTGATGCTCCTGAGCTTCTTGCAGGAGATGAGGACCAGGATGACGAGCCCGTTCCCCAGAAGACCAAACACAAACAGGAGGCAGTAAAAGGTGGCGAGGAGCAACTTGCTGTTTCTCAGGATCAGCTCCCCACTGCAGGGGCTTGAGCTGTCATCGGGGTAGTAGTAGTAGTTAGATGTCATATTGGGGTCAAATGTGTAATCCATCAAGGCAGAAGGAACTGGTCACAGAGGCACCTGAGAGAGATTCAGTCCTTAAAATTATTTTTATTTTAAAAAATGGACTGAATAGAATGGCAAGTTCACGTAATAAAGCCTTAAGCCTGGTTAGGGCTAAATGTTTGCGTGGGTGTCCCCCTCCTCACATCACTTGAACCCTCCAAACCCCATTGCTGGGGGCAGGCCCTCACTGGAGTCTGACTGTGCCGGCCCTTTGCTCTCGGATGTCCCAGTCTGTGAGAAATTAATTTCTGTTATTTATAAGCCGCCTGTTCTCTGACACGCTGGTACAGTAGCCCCAGTGGACTAAGCCAGCCCCTGCCATATCCCTGTACTTGGAGATGAGTCACTGAGGAGGCAGTTACGGTTCAGTGAGGTCATGAGCTAGACCCTGCTGCAAAAGGCTTTGTGAGGCTCCTGTCCTCACAAAGAGGAGAGCACAGGAGCACACGACGTGCCCTTTGTCCTGTCTCCTCTGCCCAGGCACAGAGAACAGATGTGTGAGGACAGAGCAGAGGGAAGGGACAGACTGACAGAAGGATGAGAGGAGGCATGAGGCCAACCCTGCTGATTCCTCACTCCTGGACCTGCAGCCCCAGAACTGCGAGAACAGACGTTGTTGCCTAAGCCGCCCAGCACGTGGGGTGTTGTTACAGCAGGCTGGCCTGTATGGGGGGGTCTGTGCAAGCCGGACTTTAAACCCGGGTTTTCTGTAACCCCAAAACATCTCTAAAAAATAGTCGATTCATTTTTTAAAAGTTGAAACCTGTCCAAGACAACGAATGCAAGAGAGTTGGGTAGGTTAAGAAAAGCCAAGATTGGGCCTCCCTGGTGGCGCAGTGGGTTAAGCAACGCACTATGAAGCAAACCACAGCCACTGCAGCACGAGTTCGATCCCTGCTGCCGGCCAGGGAGG
>JAGFMF010011466.1:6003857-6023318 GCA_019455555.1 Galemys pyrenaicus | reverse complement strand
TGTTCTGCTCCCTGCTCTCTGTGGTGAATCCTCTCACCCCCCCCCACACCTCTGGCCTGTACCCCAGTGCTTGTGTGCATAAATAAATAAATCTTTAAAAAAAAAAAAAAGCCAAGATTTACAAAGAAAACTTCAATATCTGTAATTCCCCCATTCAGAACGAGCAACTGCTACCATATTGTCATATTTGTCTTGGTTCTTTTTTTTTTTTCTTTCTTTCCTTGTTTTTTCTTCCCTTCCTATGCAGCAGAGATGTAACTAAAGTTCCCTCCACTTACCCCATACTCTAGGAAGAACTACTAAAACTAATTTCATATAGATCATTCCAAACAGTTTTCCCTTATACTTTTAGATATACTTTTTTTAAAAAAAAAATATTTTTATTATATTTTTCATAGTGTTTGCTTTCTTTGCTCGGGTGTAGTCCCCATAGAATTTCCACCACCAAATCACCCATGCACCATCACCAAAGGCTCTTGTGGTCCTTCTGTCCCCCTATCAACTGTGGCGGCCTTTTGATATCCCCCTCATCCCCCCTGTCCTTGCAGAATGTCTCTGATTTATAGTTGTCTGTTTATTTTTGTTGTGTTGTGCTATTTTTGTTATTTTTTTTCATATTTATATGTTATTTATTTTGATTCTTTATCTGTTCTTCCATGTTCCTCCTATAAGTGAAACCATCAATATTTTTCTCTTGGGGCCTCCCTGGTGGTGCAGTGGGTTAAGCAACACACTATGAAGCAAACCGAAGCCACTGCAGCACGAGTTCGATCCCTGCTGCCAGCCAGGGAGGGGACCCACATGGCGCAGCAGACCTCTCCTGCTCCCCTCAGCAGTGTACTTCCATTGATCTGCCTGTTCTGCTCCCCGCTCTCTGTGGTGAATCCTTTCACCCACCCCCCCACACACACACCTCTGGCCTGTACCCCAGGGCTTGTATGCATAAATAATCTTCAAAAAAAATTTTTTTTCTCTTGCCTTCGGACTTATTTCATTGAGCATAAGATAGATGTCCTTATCTTTAAACAATTTAATATTTTGTGTTCACCTTTACCCTACATAAATGATATAGTATCACAGCCTCATTTCACATCTTGTTTTTTCTTCTCTCAGCATGTTATTTTAGAAATAAAACCACATGATACTAAGTTTAATTTGTTCTCTTAGCTATTCTCCTAAGCACTTTCACTAATTTTAAAATACAATAGAAAAAAGATCCCCATCGTGCTAGCAACAAAAATGACTGGCACCACCAGAAGCAAACTGATTGAAAAGTGTCATACGACTATAGAAAAAAATCATAAAACTTTGTCAAGAACATAAAGGAGATGTGACAAAAGGGAAACATATAATATTTGTGGAAGGAAAGACTCAACATTTAAAATGTAATTGTTTGCAAATTGATTTATATATTCAAGGCAATTTCAATGCAGGCATAGAATTTTCCCCAGGGCTTAACTGCTAGACGCAGACATCATTATCCATGATGCCATCTACCTTGCTAGAATTTGGAGTGCTAAGGAAGGTGGCCATTTTTAAAGATACTGATTTCAAGTGGCATGCCACACATACAGTGTGGCCAAAGTGTGAAGCCACGTACCTGAAGCTTTATAAACCAATATTACCTCAACAAAAAATGCAAAAAGAAGAGAAAAATTTTAAAAATAAAGATACGAATTTCATTTAAGCATGTACCCAAAATAGACTTTAAAAACATGGTTTCTGAAGTATGGAGTTGGTTTTTTACCTGGGGATGTGTGTGGCCAGACTCCCCCCCAACCTCTTCCTTCCTACTTTGACAGTAATTTCGAAAAAGAACTTTCAGTTCGTTTTCTTCTTTCTACCCTCTTAAGCTGGAATAAGCTGTTCAGTGTCTTACCCAGATCTTCCCTAGTGACAGCCAGTCCACATGTTTCCATATTCTTTTGACAGTAAGATCCATGGATAATATTAACAAGATCTACCATTTACTACAGTGGGCCAGGAATTTTAGTTGCATTTCTTTATTTCTCCTGAAGCAAACATTAATGTCGCCTTTCTACTTCTGGGATTACAGTTATTTCTGGGAGTGAGCTTCAGTCCAGTGCCCCTGCTTCATGGTTACACAGAGTCAGGAGATACAGCTAGGACTTGAAACCACATCTCTTAGGCCCAGTGCTTTTTCTTTCTTAAGTTGTTTTTATTTCATGGGAAGAGTAAATAGCTCAAGTCTTTGCTATCGAGGGCCCTTGATTTCCAAGTTTTAGATTACTTTGTAGCAAAGTAAACTTGGTCCTATTTCTTAAACTGAGCTTCGGGTTCCTTTTCTAATGAAGCTTTTCAGGATTTGATGAGAATTGTGGGTGATCATTTAAATTAGCATCTAGAAACAGAGGGCTGCCTCCCAGATGCCTGGTGATTTGAGAGGTACTTTCTAACCTACCTTCCCCTCTCAGAGATGCTTTGACCCTCTCCTTCAGAAAATATGTCCTGGCTTGCTTCTAGTGGCCATGAACACTCATTAGACTTAGGTAGGGTTTGTGAGTTCTGGGAAAAAATAAAGATTATTTTTATAAAATCACCTCTCAAGCCAGATCTCTGTTATATTGGCCTCCCATCTCTCCCACTGACACAAAAGCATCCCTGCTACTTGTTCCCGTCCTTCGTCCCAGGATGGCTGTTAACACTTACCTTAATTAGATCTTTCCTTCTGGATAGTTCAAGGATGGCTGTTAACACTTACCTTAATTAGATCTTTCCTTCTGGATAGTTCAAGGATGGCTGTTAACATTTACCTTAATTAAATTGTTCGTTTAGGATATTTCAGGTTGCTAAGTCTCATGTGTGTGCAGTTCAGAAGTGAACAACAGCTTCTCTGGAGATCTCTATCTGTGGTGAGTAGCCAAATGGGGTAGACCTACCACTGCATCCTATGGTTAAAACTGAAAAAAAAATTTTTTTTGATCAAGTTTAGCATGTGAATCTTGCTATTATGTTATCAAGACAAGGGAATTGTAAATTAAAGCGAGAAGAGACCACTCCACACCTATCGGAGTGGTCACTAACAACACCAAATGCTGGTGAGGATGTAGAATTTCTAATTTATTGTTGATGGAAATGAACAATGAAACAGTCACTTTCAAAGGCTGGTAATTTCTTATAAATCAAGAATAGGCTTAGTAGATGATCCAGTAATCATGCTCCTGAGTATTTACCAACATGTTGAAAATATGTCTATATAAATAACTGAACACGAATGTTTATATCATCTTTACTCATAATGCAGAAAATTGGAAGAATCAAGCTATGCTTCACTAGTTGAATGGATAAACAAACTAGTAACACACACAGAGAAATATTACTCAATGATTAAAAAAAGAGCTATTAAGGATTCATTAAGTGAATATTGCTAAGTAAAAGAAGCCAGTCTGCAAAGACTATATACTATCTGGTTCCAAATATATGAAAAGGTAAAATTGCAGAGGCAATAAAAAGATCAGTGGTTGCAGGAATTTGAAATGGAAGGGATGGAACACAGGACATTTTGGGGTAGGCGATAAAAGTCAGTATGCACTTGTCAAAACCCATAGAACTATATAACACAACACAATGTAAATTATGGACATTTGTAAGTAATAATGTATCAGTATTGATTCATTAATTATAACAAACATACCACACTAATGTGAGATGTTAATAATAGGGAAAACTGAAGTTTAGGTTCAACTACAAAAGACTTGCAATCAGCAAAGCAATCTTAACAAAGCTGTAGACGTCGCATATCCTTATTTCAAACTATATCACAAAGTTATAGTAATCAAAACATTATGATATTATCATAAAAACAGACACACAGAGCAACATAATAATCTAGGAAGAAATCCATGCATATGTGCCTCCATAGTGGCACAGGGATTAAGTCTCAGCACTATCAAGCTATTGCCAGTCACTGCAGCATGAGTTCAATCCCCGACCAGGAAGCTAACCTACATGGCGCAGCAGACCTCTCCTGTCTCTCCCTCTACTCCCCTTAGCAGTGTATTTCAATAGATCCATCTAATCTGCTCCCCCACTCTGTCTCTGGTGAATTCTCATACCCCCTCACCTCTCACCTGGACTCCAGTTCTTGTATGCATAAATAATTAAAAATAAATCGTTAAAAAATGCATATACGCTTAATTAACTTATGACAAAGGAGTCAAAAGTATAGGGAACCTATCTTCTCTGCCTCACAGAGCTGTCTCTTAGAAATACTTGCTGGAACCTGAGTTTGTACATGGGTAACTCCCCTCCCCTATACCATTCATGTTTTGACGCAGTTTGGGGAAAACCCCAGATCCTTAAGAGTTTTGTGAGCGATAATCAAATATCAATGGTGTACAGACTTCAAAACTCAGGGCCCACAGGTCCATCAGACTGCGTCACCAGGTTGGAAACTATGACTCCTCTCTCACCCACGAAGCAGAGGAGGGTCTGGACCCACCTCCTCATCCGGCCAAGATCTCAGGTGAAGGTGAGCATCAAGTTCTAGTTTTACTCCCTTGGGAAACGCTGAAACTACAGCATGACTTTTTTTTTTTTTAAATCAAGGCTTAAGGTTACGGGATAAAAGAAATAAGAGTGGACGTCAATAACAGCAAAAGCATATACCTAGGAAGGTAGCGGATCAAGTGATTACAGACTCTGCAAAGCCCAGGATGCCCGCTAAGCCAGAAGCAGCCTTGTTTATGCTGCAGTTTTGAAGAGGCTCTGGAATGGTCTAGACCAGGGGTCACAGGGACATGAGAGGTTAGTTTAAATGAGGGGAATAGGTAAAAAGTTGTTTAAGAAACACCTTCCTCTCTAGGTCCCATTCTCTGTCCAGCGCAGCAGGGGACTGCCCTCCCTCACCCAACAGAAGACTGGTTTCTCTGGAGAGAGGAGTTGGCTAAAACAAAACTGGAGCAATTGTTGATTTCTCCTAAATGATACCGAATGGCCAAAAAAAAAAAAAAAATTTCCTGACAGAGGTAGAAGAAAAATTTTAAATTTATCAGGACATAGGAATGCTGGATTGGATGAATGCTGGACACCAGAGAATCAGAGACATCCCCTAAGAATCCAGTTCTACCAAGCCAGAAGGTTGGATTGATGAAGGAAGCTTCAAATCTTTTAAAAATGCTGTCCTGTTCAATCGCCGAATAGAGTGGACCTGTTACAGGGCAGCGCTAATATAAAATGGGTCTTTTTGATTGGGTTTTTACTTGCACACTTAGAAGACTTCTATAATAAGCTCCAACTTTAGTTACATGCGACAGAAGTTATTAAAGGGTTTTATTTTATAAAAGAACGGGAATAAAGTAGAAATAACACACGCAAAAAGGGAGGGACACAAATTCGTAAACATTTTGCCAGATCTTTAGCGCTGGAATGCAATGGCGGGTGAGGGCTGGCTCTGAATTAAGTGAGATGATGCTAAAGGAAGAGAAAGCCCAAGGCGCACCTCTCTGGTTTTATGGCCAGTTTGGCTGTTTAACTTTACCCTTAGGTTTTAGTGATTCACTTTTTGATAATTATTGGAGTTGCGGTTTTGGAATATGGGTGGTTTGGAGTGGGGGTTGGAGTCTATAAACCTATTTGTGTCATTTATTCTGGACTACTCTTTTCGCTAACAATAGGAAAGGGGGAAGTTCCAAAAATCCCAGTTCCAGTTCCACCCTAAGTGGGTGGAACTGAGCAGGAATAAAAAGATGCTGGAAAAAAAAAAAAATAGGAGGACAGAAGAAAAGGAGGAAAAAGGAATCAGGATGAAGAGCAACAAGGAGGCTTAAAGGAGGCACGTGGAGCAGAAAAACGTGAAGAAATGGCACTTGCTTTTTAGTCTTGGACTGGTTGGAACAGATGTGGGTGAGAGACCCGTGGGGAGCTTCATAATGGCAGCTTTCAGTTTGATTTTGATTTTGCTTTTTTCCTCCCGGATTTGCCTGACTCTTTCTGAACCTTTTTTATGGGTCTCCACTAAAAGTTCCTTTAAACTTGTAGCAGGCTTTTAGGCCTTACTTTAAACCAATCCTATTTAACTAAACTTTTACCCTCAAAAAGATGGGTAACTTTAAATGCTTAAGTCTTTATCTTTTCTGTATTATACCCTAATTATATTAAAATTCCTTTCCATTAAAAGCCTTATATGTTTGTCTGAATGCAGCAAATAACAAAACCCATTTAAAGAGAGCAGGTTTGAGGTTCTGGAGTACCCCTCTCCCTGCCCTGCAACAGACCCACTGTCCTCAGCAAGAGCTTGGGCTGGCAGCTAACCTACTGTTGCTATGAGACGGTGGGGTGGCCTGTTAATCACATCTTGGGAGATTAACACGTTGGCCCATTAGGTCCTGCTAAGTGATTCCATCCCAGTATTTACAGGGACAGGTAGACAGCTAGGGATCTTTTACTTGATTGTGCTTCCAGGGAAGTGTATCAGAGAAACAAGACCCGACTTGAGCCTCTTTGCCAAAGAAGCTCAATCTATGGGGCAGTTTCCAGGTATGAGTCAGTGCATAGTCAGGGCTCCTTTATTTTATTTTTAAAGATTTTTAAATGTATTTATGCATAAAAGAGCATGGGTACAGGCCAGAGGTGTGGGCGGTGAGAGGATTCACAAGAGAGAGTGGGGAGCAGGCTGGCAGGTCGATCGAAAGACACTGCTGAGAGGAGCAGCGGGCCAGGCAGGAGAGGTCTGCTGCGCCATGTGGGTCCCCTCCCTGGCCAGGGACTGAACTTGCACCGACTGGCTGCGGAAACCCCAGTGTGGTGCTCCAACCCTTAAGCCACCAGGAAGGCCCCAGGGCTCCTTTAAAGAAAGAAAAGCTGGGGAAAATACAGTACTAACATACCAGTGTGAGCTATGGTCCTGAACTAAGACCAGGGTCTTCAGTGCCCCAGCCTCTGAGCCTCTGTTCTCAGAAACAGCTCCTCCTGGGCACCCAACTCTGTAAGGGCTCTGTACTCTTAGATCTTAAACCACCAACCTTAAAGGACCCTTAAAGGGCTGAGAGGCCATCTAATAAGTTTGCAAGCAACAGGACATATGTTTCCTGAAAATGAAACAAAAAATACAATAAAGCTTGCAGTTTCATTGCAAAAGGATGTCCTTCTCTCCATGGGGCAAACAAATAACAGCACGTTCTCCTTTCCCCGAAAGTGAAGAGAAACACATGTTTAAATCGACTCTTCAGTGTAGATGTGTAATTTAGTACTATCCCAGATACGTGTCTTTGAGTATTAGCATTACAGGGCAGGGAGAGGGGCACCCCAGAAACTCCAAACCTGCCCTTTCTGAATGGGTTTTGCTATCTGCTGCATTAAGACAAGCATACAAGACCTTTAATGGAAAGGAACTTTCATACGATTAGGGTACAATACAGAAAGGACAAAGAACATAGTTATTAAGTTAAGCATTTAAAGTTACCCATCTCCTTGAGGGTAAAAGTTTAGTTAAATAGGATTAGCTTAAAGCAAGACCCAAAAGCCTGCCACACATTTAAAGGACCTTTCAGTAGAGACCCATAGAAAAGGGTTAGAAAGAGTTAGACAAATCGGGAGTAAAATTAAGATAAAGCTGCTATTGTTAACCTTCCCACGGGTTTTTTACCCACATCTGTTTTAACTAGTTTAAGATTAAAAAGCAAGCGCGGTTTTTTCACATGTTCCTCTGTTCTCCATGCCTACTCCAAGTCTCCTGCTTCCTTTTTCTTCCCTTCCTTCTGTCCTCCTATTTCCTTTCTCCAACATCGTCTTATCCTTGCTCAGCTTCACCCACTTAGGACAGAACCGGGATTCTGGAACTTTCCCCTTTCCTGGGGACCACCCTGTTACATTAGGGCAGAAAACTGACCTCAGGTCATCTAGCCAATCTCTGTCCTCTTTATTAAAGGGAATATTGAAGTCTAGGGAGGTGAAGGACATCCCAAACCTGCCGTCAGATGGGTGTAGAACTAGCATCTGAACTCAGACTTTCTGAGGCATCCAAGATTTTTTCTCATTCTACTATGTTTTAAAAATTCTCATGTGATAACATTAGAGCTGTGGACTAAGGGGAAAATTTCTGGGTTTTGTACATTTTTTTCAACCATAAGTCCACCAATAGTTTCAGGGTGGGGAAACATTTGCTTAACAAAAGGTGATCGGCAGCAGTGTGAGTCTAATAAAAGCCTACTTATCAGTGACAGTAAAGTCAGCTTATCAAGCAAGTTTTGGTCAGCTATGTAATTTAATTCCCCACATGTATTCTAAAAAATCTGCAATTAGAAAGACATTTTTTCTTACCACTAAATATTTGTTTCCTGTGCAAGGGTACTCAGGAACCTGGCCTGCATGTATTTATAGGTGTAACCGCAATATGGCTTTGAAGTTTTGAACATGGAAGGTTAGTAGCATGTTCGTATTTTTTTTGTTGCATTTTCAGGAAATGTACGTCCTATTGCTTGCAATACTTATTAGATCTCCTATCAGCCCTTCAATGGTTCTTTCCTCCCAGAATTTATCTTCTACTCACACCCTTCTTTTTCAACTCTGCAAACTGCCCAGCTAGCATATTCCAGCACTGGGCTAGTCCCGTCAGAAGGGGCAACCAGGTGAGATTAGATGGTTCCCTCATAAGGAGCTTAGCAATGCACGTTCATCATGAGTCCGAAAAAATAGTGGCTCTCTAAGAATGATGAATAATGAAAGGAAAAAAAATCATTCTGAAAACTAGGTAGAAACCCAGAAAATTCGTTACCGTCAAGAAAGCATCTTAAGGCAGCACGTGCACTGTGAAATAGATGCATGCAACCACCTTCTGGAGTGAAATGGGCAAAAGCTCAAACAGTCAGATATTAAATTATTTCTCCTTATTTAAAAAAAATCATTGACAATGACATGTTGTCTTTTCAGTAATCAGTTTTTAGGAAATAAATGTGGCTAGACAAGTTCAAAGCAGAGAAATTTCCCTCTTGTAAATGGTTTACTGATTAAATTGTAGATTAGTTTGCTACTCCAACTTGAAATTCTCTCACAATGACTCAAGAGCCACTGACATCTGCACGACTTAAAAAAGATGGCATACAAGGGTGTCTGAGTTGATCATTAAGCATATGTGAGGAGAAAAATCTTTTCCTTTATCCTTTTGCATCTAGTACTCGGGGGAGAGGGGTCTGTGAACCAAATTACCAAAAGACAGATTCACAGGAGAAAAGGCACATCATTTTTAATTAACATTTATGTGCATGAGAGTGAAAAGGAAAAGAAGTAAAAACGCAAAAGGAAAAGGAGTGAAATTCAAAGAAGCAATTAGACCAGGAACTGATGTACCATTTTAAAAAGGAAAGGAGGTTTGGATGGGGTGGGGACGTGATAAGAAAATATACCAAAGACCGAGTGGAAGGGAGGGCGTTTCAGTCCGCTCCGGGCATGTTGGTGTCAGCTCCACCTTTGATGATAAGAGTCATTTTTGCTGGTACAGAGTAGGCACCTTCCCCGGCGGGAAATCTGTGTTCTGCTTTGAGGCAGAGTGAATGGACCTGATGGAAAGGAAAATAGAATTTTGAGAAATGGAGAGAAAGAAGTTAAAGAGAGAAAGGCACGGCTCGCAGTGGAGACAGCACTTCACTTATCACTCCGTCAACCGACTCTGAGGCCTGAGTGTCCTTCCCTTCACGGGGTCTGAGGAGCGGCGAGCGTGTCCTTGATGCCAGCTGATTCAGGGCCCCTGTTTGGGCGCCAGCACGTCCACCGAGCAGGTTTGCAAGGCAAGACACGGCTGCCAGGGAGCAGCCACTGGCTATTTATTGGCAGTAGTGCGCAAGCACGCATGAGCACACGGCACGGGAGGAGAGGCAGGTCCAGGAGACAAAGGACTTTCATCTTCTGGGGGGCAGGACGTCAAAGGGACCAAAAGTAATAATCAATGCTATAGGGCACAGGGAGGATGTGTTGGCCTTGCATGCAGGGAGTGCTTTCTGTGCAGGTGCTTGGAATAATTTTGGGCCTTCCCAGCTGCCTGTGATGTGGGCCGTTGTCCGAAGGCAGTCCTGCAGGAGTGCCTGATCCAAGTCCTTCACGCACACATATGTGCACGGAGAGGCCTAGTGCACACACAGGTGCAGAGGCCTTAGGTGGGAGAGAGGCCACACACGGTGGTCCCTAGTCCCTGTCTAGAACAGGGCTTTGAGAAATACTGTGTTTGCCCTTTTTTCCTGTATTATTTCAGGAAAATATCTGGTTCAAAATATCTGTTTTGGACGCAGGCCATGAACACCTCTGCTGTGCTCTCATCAATGAGCAGAAGACACATAGCATCAGCCGGATGTCCACCAACCTCTGTCTTCTTTCGAGCTGCCCCCAAGTTCCCCAAGGATCATAGCTCCTAAAAGAAACCCTATGCCAGTCACACAGCATCTTACCTACACTAAGGCCTCAGAATAATCCTGCTAGGATAACTTTCCCAAGGTCCACACAGCTCCTAAAAGACAGAACTACATTAGTCCAGTGTTTTTTGTCTAGAAAAATACATTAAAAAGTAATCACCATTCTTAAAATCCTAGGTCTCTTGAGAACTTCACTAAATCTACTCTGCTCTATAAATGATACATAAACCTGAGTGACAGAATATCTGTTTTTTTTACTATTTTAAAATTTTTCTTAAGATTTATTTATTTATGCATACAAGAGCTGGGGTACAGACCAGAGTCCTGGATGGTGAGAGGATTCACCAGAGATAGAGTGGGGAACAGAACAGGCAGAACACACTGCTGAGGGGAACAGCGGGCAAGGCAGGAGAGGTCTGCTGCGCCATGTGTGTCCCCTCCCTGGCCGGCAGCAGGGATCGAACTCATGCTGCAGTGGCTGCGGTTTGCTTCACAGTACGTTGCTTAACCCACTGCGCCACCAGGGAGGCCCCAGAATATCTGTTTATAATGTGGTTACTGGATATTTTAAAACCACGGCTGAGATCTACCAAAAAATCTCTTCCAGACGAATCTAGTGGCCACCACAGACGGTGCTTGATGATTTGATTTTCTCCACCTTGTTGCAAAACCAGATGCACTCATGACCACAACACTGAGACGCATTCAAATTTCAGGAGCAAAAGTGGAGCGCCCGATTCTACTTGGGTTTGATGAGGAGATGATGTGGGGCCTCCCTGGTGCATAGCGGGTTGAGCACCGCACTGTGAAGCATCAGCTGCATAGCAGCGTGAGTTCGATCCCCAGCCAGGGAGGGGACCCACATGGCGCAGCAGACCTCTCCTGCCTGGCCTGCTGCTCCCCTCAGCAGTGTGTTTCAGTTAATCTGTCTGTTCTGCTCCCCACTCTGTCTCTGGTGAATCCTCTTACCTCCTGTGCCTCTCGTGTGTACCCCAGCTCTTGCATGCATAATAAATCAATCTAAAAAAAAAAAAAGAATTGGTGTGCCCTTGAGCAGAGCATGAAGTGTTATTGTAATACAATATTGCATTACTGCAAGGAGAGCATTTCTCTGGGAGTCACAGAGCCTGGGTTCTGTCTCAGCTGTGCTGCCTTGCTGTTCTGGGACTCCTGGAAAGTCACTGAACATATCTGAGCTTCGTCGCATGCTCCACACGTAAACGTGCTCATGGGAATTTTCTTAGCCTTCAGACCATGACCCAGCAGGTCTGGGGTCTTCTCACCAGCCCCCAGGCAATGTCTCCGTTACGAGCCCCAGGTCACATTTTGAAACGGCACAAGGCCTCTGTGGGAATGTGAGGAAATGGCACTTGCTTTTTGGTCTTGGACTGGTTGGAACGGATGTGGTGAGAGACCCGTGGGGAGCTTCAGCTTGATTTTGATTTTGCTCTTTTCCTTCCGGATTTGCCTGACTCTTTCTGACCCTTTTCTGTGGTTCTCTACTAAAAGGTCCTTTAGACGTGTGGCAAGCTTTGGGCCTTGCTTTCGACCAATCCTATTTGACTAAACTTTTACCCTCAAGGAGATGGGTAACTTTGGATGCTTAACTTAGTAACTATATTCTTTGTTCTTTCTTTATTGTACCCTAGTTGTACCTTTCTATTAAAGGTCTTATATGTTTGTCTTAATGCGGCAAATAGCAAAACCCATTCAGAGAGGGCAGGTTTGGGGGTTCTGGGGTGCCCCTCTCCCTGCGCTGTAACAAAGGTGCTTGGGAAAATTGGGTGCTTCTTAAAAATAAATTATGTACTGTGGAGATGGCACATGCCAAGGCTTATCCAATAAACTGGGGGTGGGACCCCTGTATCTCTACTGCTTGGCGCCCGAAGACATGGCCTCACACAGCACATGTGGCGCTGAGCCCACCACAAGAATCCACTGTGCCAGGCGGACACAGAGCACTCGATGGCGAGGTCCCTGGAGAAGAATGAGAAGATGCAATGCGGTTGCTACCCGGTTTGCATGAGGCCCAGAGAATAACTCTGGAAATAATCAGCAAGGTGGCAGAAGAATTTCTGCAGCACAGGAAGTCCTGCAAGAGAGCAAGGAAATACACACACACTCTCACACACTGACCAAACCCAGAGAAGGGCAACTTTGTTAATTTCAGGGACAGGGGCCTTTAAAATCCAGGGGCCAGGGCTCCCTGGTGGCTCAAGGAGTTAGGATGCAGCACATGAAGCATCCGCAGCCACTCTAACACAAGTTCGATCTCCAGCCAGGGAGGTGACACACATGGCGCAGCAGATCCCTCCGGTCTCATCCGCTGCTCCCCTCTGCAGTATATTTCAGTCCATCTGCCTGTTCTGCTCCCTACTCTGTCTCTGGTGAGTCCTCTCACCCCTGCCCCTCTGGCCTGTACCCCAGTTCTTGTATGCAAAAATAAATTAAAAAAAAAAAACAAAACCAGGCGCCAAATAAGCTCTGGCACTCCATCAGAGTGCAGCAAAGATTGGGGCAGGCCGTGCAGTGGGGAGGGGAGCAGGGGAGCCCAGGACTGCTTGGGTGTGAACTTAGGACAGGGACACATTCAGCCCCGGGAGCCAGCATCAAGCACCTGCTCACCGCCCTGACCTGGTCTCCACTTTTCACGCTGACATGTTGCTCTCAGAGTCTGCTCATTCTTGACTAGGCAGCAGTGTAGCCACCAGATGGAAAGAGTTTGACTTGCCCAAGTCATAGCGAGTTCCTGGCAGAGCTGATGCTCAGCAATCTGCTCCATGCTGCCGAGCAGAACTGCTTGGGCAAGATGATGTTTCTGTTGGGCACTTTGTTGCCCAACATTTGCCATTTCCCCATGCCTTGATCACACAACCAGCAGCACTGGCAACTTAACGGAAGTCCCACTGCTCCAGGAACGCCAGCCCTCAGGTCCATCACATCCTGCCTTCTTTCCACAGCCATGAGAAGCAGCTGGGAAGGGAACAACTGGACTCACCTGTTTGATAAGGGACTCCCATTCCTGGGTCTTTTGGCAAAGTACCTGGACAAGGTATTTCTAATACGTAGCTGGGATGGCCTTCGGCATCTGTATTTAGCTAAGAAACTATCGGTTGGACAGTACCCCACCTCTCCAATTCATTTTCTTCCTGGAATCTCAGAATGTGGCCTTATTAAAAGTGTGCCATCGGTCAAATGCGGTCATAGCTGAGTAGGGTGGATCTTTCATCGATATTACTGGTGTCCTTATGATAGGGAGAGGAGAGATGCAGAGGTCCACATGCCAGAACACCAGCTGGTGATGGAGGCAGAGTGGAGTGGTGGCCTACCAGCCAACGAACACCAGGACGTCACAAGGAGTCAGTTGCCTGTGTAATCCTGCGGAAGCCAACTCTGGGCCTTAACAAGAGCCCAGGTAATCTATGTGCCTATTAAGTTTGAAAACACTAAGCTAGACTATCCCCTCCTTCTGTCACCTCAGGTTAGGCAACACCTTTGTCATTAATCACCATGCCATCAGAAAGTACACAGGGGCCCAACTTTTCTCAGAAATGATATTCAAGCTATTAATAACTGACTTAATAACAGCCAGGATGGCATGCCATGTGCCCAAGCCAAATGCCACTTCCAGCCTTACTGGCTCTTATAGCTTCCTGTCTTGGTTATGTGGTTACATGTCAACCTCTGGGCCTTTTGAGGGGAAAGGCCACAGCAGGTCTGCAGGGGGTGGCTGCTTAGCTCCCAGTGTTCCCCTTTGCTTTGACTCTAGCGTCAGCCCACAGAGGCTGGGTCCTCACTGGCTGCTGGGGATTTGAGGGTGCCAGTCACACCCCTTTTCTCTTTCAGGTTGTAAGCGCATTTTAGAAGTAGATACAGAATTTAAAAGCAGTCCTATGTCAGCACATTTGGGTGAAGCGGGAGCGCAGTGGGGATACTCACAGTCACAGGACTACGCCCCTGGAGGGGGCACCTATGGCTGACCCGACTCCACTTTTGGTCTGTCCATGACAGTCCCAGTCTCTGATTCACAAGTTCATCTGTGACGGGCCTGCTCGAGCTTTAGATTATTCCCCCTGGAGGTTATGCCTGTGGCTGCATCCACCCCAATTTTGATCTGCCTGTAACACAGATCCAATTTCTCCCACAGACACTCCTCCAAAGGGAAGAGCCCATCTCCTTGGACTCCTGTCTGGTTGTCTCCTGAGAAACTGGAAGAGATTAGGTTTCTCTGATTCAAGAAAAAAGATCCTGATTCATTACTGTAACTCTATCTGGCTCTCTGAGGCCCAACTTAGCTAAGTTTGAGGTGTGGCTCTAAATCTCTTCTAGGAATTTAATTTTAAAAATATGGCTTTAGAAACTGATTGTAATCTGTCCACACTTTCGTTAAAACCAAAGAGTCACTGTTAAAAAAGCAAAGTTAAGGCAGGCTTTCTTATCTAAAAGAGAAAAGAACTATTTAGAAACGGAATACGTTTGTTTCCCCCTGTAAACATTCTAGCTGATGTCTTTCCCCTGGCACTAGCTAAGGAATTTAAAAGGACACCTAAAGCCACATGGACTAGCTACTCAATTGTCCTATTTACTAATTCATTATATTCCAGTCTCTTCCTTTATTTATTTTTTAAACAAGACTTTATTTAAACTCTAAAAAGCTTCACTTAAGGGAAAATCGTCTTGAATTCATTTCTTTTAGAATAACTTCTACTTAAAGAGAAATTGCTTACATATAGTAGCTACATACAAGAAAGTGATAAAATTGCCCTTGTTTTTACAATGACAAAGTGAAAACCATTAAATTCTCCAACTGAACAAGATATGCAAGAACTCTTATGTAGCTCTTTTCATTGTTAAACATTTTGTGAACCAAAATTACTTACTGGAATATCAAGAGCTGAATGAGCACGCGGCTTATGGAGAAAGGGATTTATTCACAGAACCATTATCGTTTCCCATCCCATCTGCATTTGCTGTCCATCAAAACATACCACTGGGCAATTAGTTTTTAAAAATGCATCATGCTTGTGCACATCATCAGTTTCTGTACAGTAAAGGAAGGGGGCGGGAAAATGAAAGGTTAGAGAAAAGCTATTCTGTGGTAGTCAGGATGTGGTGGAGTCAAATTGAGTTTTCTAATTGAGAATGCCTGCTTGTTCTGCAGGAACAGCACCCTGGGGTCCAGCAGCAGGGTCCCTCTTGGACAGACCCCCCCACCCCCCACCTGGCCCTGCATGTGTCAACTCTGTCTCCAGTCTACATTGCTAACCATGCAGGTGTGTCTGCCTCACCGATAAGCTGCCCATCAAATCAGAATCAGATCCGCCTTCCTGACAAAACCTGTCTCCCACACAGGCTTGCACTGGCTTCTTCATCTTAACCCGCACCACAGAGCCATCCTGACCCACCACCTTCAAATAAACACAGCCTTGTTCTCCATCCTGACTCCTTCCTGGGAGCTGGCCCCAGGTGCGCCCGAGTCTCAGCTGCTGCTTTACCAAAGAGATGCTGGGTCCAGCAAAACCAGCACACAAACAATCCAGGAGAGAGGAAGGAGGCCACGGGCATGAGCTTCCTTTATTTCTTGAAACATTAATTCACTCATTTTATGTTCTTTATAATTTTTGCATCCAATGTCCTGATGGGTCTCATCTTAAGGTTTGAGGCTTTTGCTACCAAGCAATATTGCCAAAGAAAGAAGCAGGATTCCTGTGTAAAACGTGCTCTGCTTTCCTCTCACCAGACGACAAGAACTTCTTGGCAGAGACCAGGTGTCGGGCCTATGGAAAAACTGAGTTTTCTCAGAGTTTCTCAGACTATTTTTGCCGTGACCTTCCAGCACGGGTGGCCTAGTAGTTAACATGCAGCCTTGACATGCAGTCCACATGTATGGAGAGCAGAAGAAAAATATATAACCTTGATGTATAGTTGTAAATGAGGCCTAAAGGGGCCCTGTTCTGGCTTTGTCTAAGTCATATAAAAGCTAATAGGGCTCCGCCAGGGGCACACTCACTGCCCACTCACGGCCTCTCATGGCCTTCACTGGCCACTCAAAGGGCACTGGCCACTGCTGTGGCCAGAGCCCGGGGGACTGGGGCACGGGGGTCGGGCGGGGATGGCTGCTGCTGTTGCTACCGCATATCTCCTGCTGCTTCACAATAAAGACTTCTTCTGGCCCCACATATGGGCTCTGTGACCTGCTGTCTCAACTGCTGCCCTCGAGAAGGGGCAAGCTCATAGCTGAGGCCCTACACATGCAACGAGGGCGGGCTGGCACGCAGTCAGATGGGTAGGAGGCCTGACCAGGCTCAAGGTCACCTCTCCGCACCTCCCCATCCCACCTCTGGCCACCTGTAGACACCGCGCAGAACAGAATAGGCAGGCCTGCGTGTGGGACTTGCCCAGGAGGCCCCTGGCTCCCAGTACATGTCACAGGCAAAGTCCCCAGGACCAGGGATGCTCCGGACCAAACCTGCCAGTAGCACACTATGCAAGCCACACAGGTCATTTTAAATTTTCCAGTAGCAATTTAAAAAGGAAAGAGAAACAACTAAAATAAATCTTAATAAACATTTTAATGTTGCTTAATGTTACTTCAATATGTAGTGAGCACAAACTTATAAATGAGGCATGTCACATTCTCTTTTTCATATTGAGTTTTCATAAACCTGGTAAGTAGTTTACATTTGCACCACACTGTCACTGAGGCCAGGCACATTTCAAATGTCTGATGACCGGGCCTCCCTGGTGGCGCAGTAGGTTAAGCAACACACTATGAAGCAAACCGCAGCCACTGCAGCACGAGTTCGATCCCTGCTGCCGACCAGGGAGGGGACCCACATGGCGCGGCAGACCTCTCCTGCTGTGCCCGCTGCTNCCCTCAGCAGTGTACTTCCGTTGATCTGCCTGTTCTGCTCCCCGTTCTCTGTGGTGAATCCTCTCACCCCCCCAACACCTCTGGCCTGTACCCCAGTGCGTGTGTGCATAAATAAATAAATAAATCTTAAAAAAAAAAAAAAACAAATGTCTGATGACCACATGTGGCCAGTGACGACTGGACTGGACACTATCGCCCTACACATATGATATTGAAGTCATGGCTCTCAGAGGAGACCCTTGGCCCCAGCTCCTGCTGGGGGTGTCTTAGAGCCACGCCCAGGGAGGCCTCCTGCATGGACAGCAGCTTGTGTGAATGCCAACCATCCCCTCTTCCAACGAGGCTGCTGCACTGGCTCCATGGGGAGCTGGACCAGGGCTCATCCTAGACCTGAGCCCCATCTTGTAGAGCACCCACTCAACCCTTCCCGGGGCCTCTGAGCCTGCCCTGTGTAATCTTCCAAAAGAACTGAGCATCGGGCCTCCCTGCGGTACAATGGGTTAAGCAACACACTGAGGCAAACCGCAGCCACTGCAGCACGAGTTCAATCCCTGCCACTGGTCGGGAAGGGGACCCACATGGCACAGCAGACCTCTCCTGCCTTGCCCACTGCTGCCCTCAGCAGTGTATTTCAGTCGATCTGCCTGTTCTGCTCCCCACTCTGTCTCTGGTGCATCCTTTCACCCCCACACCTCTGGCTTGTACCCCAGCTCTTGCATGCATGCATAAATAAATCTTTAAAAAAATAAAGAACTGAGCGTCACTGGTTGCTATTCACCTATATGATGACCTGATCACTGCAGATACTGAAACGGGACATCAGAGCCATGTGCTGTGGTAGGAAGACACTGTCTAAGGCATCAGAGAAGACAGAACCCAGTTCTTGGCTTTCTTTTGCCAAACCTGTGTCCTGACTGAGTCACAGAAGCCCGTGTCATGTGGTAGGTTGGAGCTCAGCTCCCAAGCCAGAGGGCAGCTCCAGCTCCTGAGTTGCTTCAGGAAAGGTATGCCAGGTGCAAGTGGGGACGTGCCTGTACTGTCTGATGATTAAACAAGATACTGGTTGTAAAGCCTTAGCACGGAGCCTGCTGTTGGCAAACATGCGTACATGGCAAATATGCCGGTGTCCCACCGGTTATCTCTGCCCTTTGTTTCCTTGTTGTAAAGTGGATATAATCACACCTAATGACCTACTGTTCAAGGTTCCATGATGCCCACAGGAAGAGATGCACGAGAAAACACTTGTAAAACTGGGACGCCCCCTTACAAAGTCGGAACACGAGCGTCCAGTTCCACAGTCTAATGGTCGTCTGGCTCTCAAGGGTCCTCACCAGTTCGCAATTCAGAGGCAGGCGGGGGTGGGGAAGGGTTGACTGTAACAACAGAGCTCCACGGTGGTTGGGCAAGGCCCAAGAGCACAAATGCAGTGCTCTTTTCGTGGCCAAATTCTGACTCAACTCTTTTCTCATCTCTGTGACAGAATGAAGACACCACGCTCTCCGGGCAATGAGCTGAGTCGAACAACTCACGGCTACTGTGTAGCTGGCACAGAGCCCGCGCTCTGGGAGCAGAGCTGCCACGCCTATCTCAGCCGGACTGGACCAACAAGTCTCCCAGGCACCACAAGGGGGCGCCCCATGACTGAAAACCTAGGTCACGCCGGAAGCGAGCCAGTTAGGAAGGAGCCTTGCCTGTGCGTCCTGAGCCTTCTGGACGGCCTCGGCTCCGGGTGTGGCTGCCTGGACAGACACAAGTCTGACACTGCGTGTAGGTAAGTTTCTGACCTGGCTCAATCCCCCCATCCCAGAAGTTGAGTGGCCTTTCATCACTCATCTAACTTCCTTGGGCCTCAGTTTCCCCTCCTGAAATGGAGCTGGTGCCTATGGGAGTGTTTTGTGAACGGTGGCCTGAGCGGCACAGGCACATCACAGGTGGGCTTCTCACAGTTGTCGTGGGTGGGTTGTCCCGCATGGGATTCCTTAATGCTAGAAAATAGAAAACCTGTCTGTCGGCCACTTGACGGTCATACTCCCTCTGCAACATCAGAGATGCTCAGAAAAAAGGAACTCTCTTACACTGCTGGTGGGAATGCAAGATGGTCCAACCACTATGGAAAGCAGTATGGCAGTTCCTCGATCTACTAAGAATGGAACTTCCATAGGATCCAGCAATCCCACTCCTAGGAATATACCCAAAAGACACAAATACACTGATTCAAAAGAATAC
>JAGFMF010011466.1:5990451-6003413 GCA_019455555.1 Galemys pyrenaicus | reverse complement strand
TGATGGTGCACTGGTGAGATGGTGATGGGGAATACATGGGGATTACAATTAATGGCAAGTATATGTAAATTTTAAAATATTTTAATAAAAAAAAAACTAAAAAAAAAAAAAAGAGATGCTCAGACAGGAGCACTCCACAACCACAAGTGACCAAATGTCCCCCACCTGTGACCACCAGCAGCATCTCTGCTTCTTGACCAGTGACCAGTCCTCTTCATTCTTCACCCACCTCCCTGCCCTTCCCTTCTGAGACTCCCAGAAGCCGCTGCTCCTTAACAGCATCTGTTCCAGAATGCACCTGGCTCCTGGGTCCCTGCTGACACTTAGTCAGCACAGCTAGGCCCAGGAAGCCCCTCCTGGCTCCCCCTGCTGAGCAGCTCCTCCTGGCACCCCAGCGTGTGCCCCTGCAGTGCTCACTGCAGTAAGCTGACCTCCCTACCGTTCCTGAGTGCAGGTGTTCCTGATAGTCTCCAGCTGGTAAACCCTGAGAAGAATCCCATCTGCTTCACGACGTCAAACGTGCCGTTAGCTTGCTCAGACTGCCACGACAAAACCCCACAGAGGGGGTGGCTTGCACGACAGAACCTGTTTCTCAGAGTTCTGGAAGCTGGAATTCTCAGACCAAGGTCTCAGCTTATTCTACCTGTGGCCCCTCTCTCCTTGTCTTGGAGCCGGCCCCCTCCTCACAGGTCTCTGAGCTCACTGCCTCTCTTCCTTTTGTGGGGGTAGGAGGCCTGTTGGGATGAGTATGCCACTCTTTTTTTTTTTTTTGTCAGCAATAATACTGGTTTTTATTGTGTAAAGGAGACATAATCATCTCAAAGGATAGTAACTTGAAAAAAATAACTAAGAGCCCCGATATAAATTTAATTATGGGGCCTCCCTGAATTTGTGGGCAAATTCTGACTCAACTGTTTTCTCATCTCTGTGACAGAATGAAAACACCACGCTCTCCGGGCATGAGCTGAATGTCGAACAAGTCACAGCTATGGTGTAGCTGTGGGTTAAGCAACGCACTATGAAGCAAACCGCAGCCACTGCAGCACAAGCCGGCCAGGGAGGGGACCCACAGGGCGCAGCAGACCTCTCATGCCTTGCCTGCTGCTGCCCTCGGCAGTGTGTTTCAGTCATTCTGCCTGTTCTGCTCCCCACTCTGTCTCTGGTGAACCCTCTCACCTCCCACGACTCTGGCCTGTGCCCCAGCTCTTGTATGCATAAATAAATAAATCTTTAAAAAAAGAAATTTAATTATGGCCATAAAATATGTGGTTTTTGAGGATATAGGGCTCAGTCTTTTGACGTCATGGCATCTTAATTTCCTCCTCCAACTTCCTGTTTTCAAATATAGTGACATTAAGGGAACAGGACTTTGATGTATTAATTATGGGGGGACATGAGCATTCAGTCCACAGCACTTAGACTTTAGTTCTTTCTGCTCAGAGGAAGAAGGCCATTTGGGGAAAGAGGACACAGATTGACTGAGAGGTTACCATCACTCAGAAATTCTTGCCAAGGGAGCCACATATGGTGGACAGAACCATCTTATGGATGGACATGGATTCCAGAAGAAAGGCAGCACAATGTCACAGCCTTGGGGACCAAGGAGAAGTTTACCTGAGAAACCCCCACGCAAGGTTCTTCATCCTCTTTGCCCTTTGTATAGAGTTCCCCACACACAGCCACCAAGACCTCTTAGGAGGAGAGTGTTTCTTCTTCCTTCTAGCCCCAAATGACCTGTGATCATTTCCTGGGGGCTTCTGTGTGCGGCTGCCTCACATCAGCCTGGTGTCCTTTATTAATCCTGATCTGAATAATAAGGAAACTCGGCTCTGAAAAGTGACTTGCCCACACAATCTGAGAGTGACAGGGCCGGGTTTAAACCAAGACAATGCAGCTTCACATCATTCTTCACAAAACTGGATCCCAGAGGCTGGCAGCTCCTACCTGCTCATGCCACTCCTTTCTGAGAAATGCAGCTGCTGCAAACGTTTTTGCCAGCAAAACCATGTGTTTTGAGTGAAACCAGTGGACCCAGGGGAGTCTCATAGCCCAAGGTTGTCCATTATGCTGGGCTGTGTCTGTTCATCACTGTCTAGACTAATGCTCCAGCCTCGGGGAGGGCTGGGGAGAAACAGAGACACTAGAAGGATGGAGTTTGGTAGACAGCAGCAAGGCAGACCACTCACGTATCCTTCTGATAACTGCCTGTTACCTCACATCCCTGAGCTATCTCCTTTTGCAGCCTCGAAGAGTAAAAGCCAGAAACCATGGTCTGCCCATGATGACCTGCCCCAGTCATCTGTGTGTCACAAGTCACCAGCCCTGATCACAAGGTTGGGCCTGCAGTAGGTGCTCAATAAACAAGTAATGTGTGAACAAGTGAACAGATGAACCAGGGTGATGATGCAGGGCATACAAGTAATAGTGAAGTGCAACATAGCCGTGATACCAATAATTACTTAATAGTTAACATGCAAAAGACAATTTGTTTTGGAATAGAGGGACATTTTTGCCTGAGGTTGCCATGAGCCATTGGGACTTCTGCTTCAATCTATTGATGTTTCAAACCAAGTGAGACAACTGGAGAAAATGATAGTACATCTCTCTCCCTTGCTCTCTCCCTCCCTTCTTTTCTTCTTCTTCCCTCCTTCCCTTCTCTCTCTCTTTTTTAATCAACTACAGTCACCAAACTCTACTGTAAATTATATCCCCAAAACTTACCCACCTTGTAACTGAAAGTTGCACCCTTATACCAGTATCTCTCTAGTCCCTACAACCACTCTGTCTGAGTTTAATGCCTTTAGATTCGCATTAAGCAAGATCATACCATGTCTTTTTCAAAAAGACCCTTTTTTTAAAATAATGTTTATTGAGTTAATGTTGGTGTGCAACACTATATGTTTTAGGATATATTTCACAAGTATACATTTAGGGCTGTCATTTTCCGAATGTATATTATCACATCATGCCTACCACCAACACATCAGTTATCCTCCACGAGAGTCCAGGGAGCCTCTGTCTCCTTTGCTGCCACTGCCCACCCCAGACACATTTTGCATATGAATCCCAGATGGGTTTCTTTTACTTTAATCATCACACTCACATATACACACAGACACACACACAATAGGAATCTTAGACAAACAAAACTTTGCCTCATTCACATTCTAAAGACCCCATATGGAGAGACATCACAATCAGAACTTAGAGCTGTGTGCTAGATGTATGCTTTTGATAAACACTGGCTTCTTTATGGAAGCCAAACATATTCTTAGGTAGGGCCTCCCTGATGGCGCACTGGGTTGAGTGCTGTACTGTGAAGCATCTGTGGCACAGCAGCATAAGTTCGATTCCTGGCCAGGGAAGGGACCCACACTATGCAGCAGACCTCTCCTGCCTCGCCCGGTGTTCCCCTCAGCAGTGTATTTCAGTCCATCTGCCTCTGGTGAATCCTCTCACCTCCTGTGACTCTGGCCTTTACCAGGCTCTTGTATGCACAAATTAAATAAATCTTTGAAGAAAAAAAATGTAGGATCTGTGCCAACTTCAAGAAAATACACTTTTTAGCTTCTTTGGCAAGCATGTTAAAATGACTTGGTGCAGATTTATAAAAACTTGATCATTTGGACTAAAAACTTTGAATTTTAAGTGAATTTTCCATTTAAACCATTCAAAATATTGCAAACTATGCCCCCTGTCCCCAATTGAGATATTCCCAATTTGTCTGAAGTGCGTGAGCTACAGGTACTGAAATAACATGGCATCTGCATACCAAGTAGAGCGTTGGAAACTCTAAGTGAGCCCAGCAGCCACATGTGGCTCTTTTGAAGGGTTGCTGCAGTTTCCATCACCAGCAAGTGCAGTGGCTGAGTAAAATGACTCAGCGCCACTCCCTGGAAGCCAAGAGCTCCCTGCTTGCCAGCAGTCACTTGAGGACCTTTTACTCTATCTGACTGCAGGAGATCAATTAGTCAAGTATCTTCTCCAGCCATACACGGGCCCAGATCTTCATGACCTTCTAAGTGGGTAGAAATAACCTGATTTACTTGGAATTGATTCTTTGGATGGCTGGTTCAAATAGAAATAAATATTTTCTTTCTTTCTTTTTAAAGGCTTATTTATTTATGCACACAGAGCTGGGGCACAGGCCAGAGGTGTTGGGGGTGAGAGGATTCACCAGAGTGGGGAGCAGAACAGGCAGATCTACTGAAACACACTGCTGAGAGGAGCAGCGGGGAGAGAGGCAGGAGAGGTCTGCTACACCATGTGGGGCCCCTCCCCAGCCGGAGGCAGGGATTGAACTTGCACTGCAGTGGCTGTGGTTTGCTTCTTAAGTTGAATCGGTTAGAAGCTGGTTCAGAATAAAATGTACATCACTGAATTATAACAAGTTATACGCAAGAAGACGGTTTTTCACAGTGACTTCGGGACAACTGTCACTTACCCTCTCCTTGTGTGGTTCGCGATTTCACCCCAGAGAGCCACAACTGCAGTTTTCTTCCGTCCGGGTGTCCAATGGCAAACACAGCCAGCAGCCACTAACTTCAGCTATTCTGCTCGCTAAGAGATTATGTGATCAAAAATTTCTCTGCTATCGCTGTACATTTTAACCTACTTTTGAAATAAGGTGTGGTGACAGGAAGGGGCACAGAGCAAGTTCTCGATGATTCGGGCAGACGGGTTCAGGAAGGAGTCCTGGAGCCCTCAGTGGCTTTTTCGGTTTTTATTGCATCACTACTTGACAGGCAGGGGTGCCGGAGGACTGGGAGGCTGGGAGGCCTCTCAGCCCCTGGTGCACCTCACCCTCTCGGCTGCTTTGCTGCTTCTCTTTCTTCTGCTTGTTCTCACGGTTCTGCTGGCGTCCTCGTGACGCTGCCCTTATATGCCAGTGTCTAAACCCAGGTGCACCCACTTGCGCATGCCCACTTAGGCGTGCGTGCAGAACCACAGATGTCCATCATCGTACCAATGGCAGGAGGGCAGAAAAGCCTGATAACTTTTCTCTGACCCTACATAAGGGTTATGTGAACTTGAGGTTAAATTATTGCTTCTGAAGGATTAAAAATATATCTTGAGGTCTCTAAATTTTTGGTTCAAGTTGGTCTGATTGAAGAAGTTTATCGAAAGCTACTTTGACTTCAATGTGCCCCAAATCCCACCCTCAGTTTTGTGGTCCCATTATAGTCTTGTCTTGAATAGTAGCCCCCAGGTGCAAGAGGATTTCTTTAAATCACCAGTGTGTGTTTCTTAGGGCCAAGTGCACCTGGTGCACGTGTAAGCCCCAGGCAGTTGCTGGATTCTTCCTCCACCTTTGTACTTCATTATGAGTCCCTTAGTGTTTGCTATTGCTGGGACGGCAGCGTTCAGATTAAAGAAAATCCTCGGGAACCTGAGTTTAGAGGATATGTCACTTCGCTCGCCACCGGGGCCACAGGTCAGGCTGTCCATGGATGTGCTTCCTCTCAGCAGCAGGGGAATGGACAATAGTTAACCAGTTAGAGACCACCAGGAGTTCAGAGGTTTTATTGCCCCTGAGTATTGAGCATTGTCTCATCCACACAGTGACAAGAGAAAAGTTGCCTCCAGGACACTGTTGACAAGAGATGACCATTATTTTTTTCCTCAAAACTGACCCTCCAGGGCCTCCCTGGTGGTGCAGTGGGTTAAGCAGCGCACTATGAAGCAAACCGCAGCCACTGCAGCACGAGTTCGATCCCTGCTGCCTGCCAGGGAGGGGACCCACATGGCGCAGCAGACCTCTCCTCAGCAGTGTGTTTCTATGCCTGTTATGTTCCCCACTCTGTCTCTGGTGAATCCTCTCACCTCCTGTGACCCTGGCCAGTACCCCAGCTTTTGTATGCATAAATAAATAAAATCTTAAAAAAAAAACTGACCCTCCAGAACATCAGACAACAATATAAAGATATTTTAGGATTTAATTTGAATGACTCATGTAGTTCAAAAGGCTAAAATGGAAATATTTTTGTAATTCAACTTGCTAGTTCATTCATTCATTTTCTATTACTCTTCATTGGTAAGTTCTATATTATTGGGAACACATACCATATTTGGGGGGAGTGGACCAGATTTATTTTTTACTATTTGCAAAGAATAGCAAAATACTACTTGCAAAGAATTTCCAAAGAAGCTAAAAAGCAAAGAAAACTGTTCAATTGTACATAAAACATTTTATCCAACGTGCTCATAGAGTTCTTTTCCAGATTTTGCTACAGAAGAATGGTCTGTCACTCCAGAGAGCAGTGCTTTTTGCTGTTGAGCAGAACCTATGAAACAAGCCTAGGAAAGTGCAACAAATGTAAACATTAGGGCAGAGGAACAAAAAACAAGAATGACATTTTATTCTTTTTTCTACCTCTGATCTTTTTTTCTCTTAGAAGTAGAAAACCTCCTTTCCGCTTCCGAAATCTCAGCATGTTTTTATCAATTCATCGATGACAAAACAACCTTTAGGTTCTCAGATTCTTCCTAGGTCCTCAGCCCGCCTAACCTTTTACGAATTCTGTGCATCCTCCTTTCGCCAACACCCCCCTTCTCTGCTCCCTACCTCTGCTCCCTACTCCCTCTGCTCCCTACTCCCTCTGCTCCCTACTCCCTCTGCTCCCTCCCATGCTCCCTGCCACCTGCCTTCAGAAGCAGGAACTTCAAATTCTGACTCGACCTTTGTCTGGTTGTGGGTCATAGAACCCTTTGTTCTCTCCTTGCTTCACCACCTGGAAGGAAACAGTAACTCCTGTCTTCTGGAGGGTAACATGGAAAAGAGATACTGGGGACAGTGTCCCCGCAGGTACATGTCCCTGGCACGGACATGTATCAGCTAGTTCCTCACGTCCTCTCCAAGCTACCTCTCTCCACACTCTACTCCCTAAGCCCAGGCTTTAAACATAGCACACAGCAGAGCAGTGGATTAGGAGCACACACAAGTCTTTCTCAACCTCTGCTTTCCATTGCCATGTAGCAAAAAGCTTCCTTAAATTTTAACACTGATACGTTGACTGTTCTGTTTATGGGCTGGATGTGTATCTGGACTTTCAGCAAAAGGACAAGAAGCAATTTTCACTTTCTTGAGACACACTCAGCATCACCTCCATTGAGAACACATGGTGTGGGCTGAACCCTAAATGCCAGTTTCAATCCTGGCTCTACTCAACGTGCGCTGTGCGGCCTTGAGCAAGTCTTTGCCCCTGTTTCTCACCTGTCCGGTGAGGATACCTGTTCCTGGGTCACTGGTCCCATGAGTTCATGTGCTTAAAGGACTTAGAACATCGCCTTACACATAGGGGGTGCTGCCTAGAGGTTTGCTATGGTCCCCCCAGCCATAAGTGGAGCTTTATGTATGCTGCCTGGAGCGCAGACTGGGGATAGCTTAGCCCGCACAGTCACACCCTTGCTTCCCGTTGCTCCACAGAGCTCGACTCAAGCCTCCCCTCTTCCTCGCCTGCCTTGGAGTCTCTGCCCATCACTGCCAGGCTGTCCATCATCCTCCCCACTCTCCCGGCATTCACCTCACTCAACACACCCTCGTCCCTTCACCCAACAGAATGGCACCAGGCTGCCATTAACAGTGACTCGCTCAAATGGACAAGAAACCGAGAGTCTGGAGCACGTGCTAACAAGTGTAAGAGGGGAAACAACTCTGCCCTTCAGCGGCTCTGTCAGTCTCCCCAGGATGCCATCTGCAGGCTCTGGAGCAGGTAACATGTCTCAGAGTTGCCGCCCAGAGAGTGTAGGGGCCAAGAGTCACTTCTTTTCTGTCCTTGCTGGTTCTTGGCTCAGGCTCCTATAATAAAAGGTTAACAAGAGACAAGCAGGAGTTACCAACACGTCTAACTTCTAGACGGAGGGGATGCCCAGGGAGAAGGAGTAACTCCCAAGGGGCTTGAGAGGCAGGTTGAAACGCTGTTCGCAGGGGGCGGGAGGGGAAGTGGCTTTCAGGAAAGACCCACGGGGCTGGAGAAGAGCAGGTAGGAGGTGGATGGCTGTCAAGGCCTGGTGTGCCTTTCAGACTCCTCTCCTACGATGAGTCAGCGCTCTCAAGCTGATGCAACTCCCCGGGAGAGGGCTTCTGGCAGCTGACTTCCTCTTAGAGGATCTATTTTTAGGCAGAAAAGCCTCTCCTCACACTTACTGTTTTTCAAGTGCCTGAAGTTCAAAATAATCAATAAGTCAAACCGCACATTTTGGGGGGCACGTCCTGCTACCTTCGCAAGGAAGAGCTCGGACAAAGGTGATGCCAAAGAAGCCAGGAAAAGGAGGGCCGCAGTGGGTGTAAGGAACAGGGCAGCAGCCACAGGAAGAGGAGGGGGTGCAGGCCAAGGAGCAGAGAGCAGGGCAGCCTGAGAGGCCTGCACAGGGCCGAGGCTGGCACCGGGAGCGGGATGGCGCCGAGCAGTCCCCAGCTGGCCGGTGTGTCCAGGACGCGAAGTCCCAGCTGCTCTTCTTGAGCCACTTCTAGGCGGTGTGTGCGGTGCAGGTGAGACGGGCTCTCCCTGGGCCACAGAGCAGCGGCTGGCGCTAGCGGTCAAGCGGCCACTCGCCCAGCTGGGGGCTCCACTTCTGGCACTGATCCCTTCATGGCAGGCCCATAGGTGCCCACCATGTCACCCTGCAGGATCTGGGGGACAGGAGGACACAGAAGCTGCTCGTCGTGCCAAGTGGATATCGGCCTGTCCTGCCAGCGTCTGTGCAGGGCCAAGTTTCACTCCACAGGTTCGAAGGAGGGTAAAACTGCACCCAGACCCGCCAGTCAGGGGAGGCGGGAAGGGATGACCTCTGTGCCACCAGAGGTCAGCCCCGGGGGAGCCGGAGGGGATCAGAGCAGATGGGCAGTGTGAAGGGAGCATCTCCCAGGAGGGACCTGAACTGACAGCGAGGAGAGCAATTGGAGGGCTTTGTAAATGTTATTTATTTTTCAGATTTATTTATTTCCCATTATTTCATCAGTGTCTTTTAAAAATCATACTATCTTTTACTGCGGTAAAATTGGTTTACAGACTGCATATGATTTCGGGGTATATAGGTTCACACCTCTTCAGATGAATGTCGCCACACCCACCGCCAAGGCACCCGCAGTCCTCCCCAGAGTCCCCCACCATCCAGCTCTCGTCCTTCTCCCTCCCCGCCCACTCTAAGCCGCAATTCTGCAGACTTCTAACTTGTTTGGCTTTGGTTTTGTCTGTTCTTTTATTTAATTTTTTAAAATATATACTCCATATATGAGTAAAATCGTCTGGTATTTGTCGTTTTCCTTCTGACTTCTTTTGCTTAGTATCATCCCTTCCAGCTCCATTTATGTTGTCACAAATGCAAGATTTCTCTCAAAATGCAAGATTGTAGCTGAGTAGTATACCACTGTGTGTTTATACCACTTCTACTCATTTATTATAGGGCCCTTAGGCTGCTTCATAACTTAGCTATTATAAATACTGCTGCAATGAACATAGGCGGGCAGATCTCCCTTCAAATTAGAGTTTTGTATTCTTCAGGTAAATAGCTAAGAGTGAAATCTATTTTATTTTTATTTATCTTATTTATTTATACATACAAGAGCTGGGGTCTAGGTCAGAAGTGTGGGGGGATTCACCAGAAAGAGTGGGGAGCAGAACAGGCAGAACGATTGAAACACACTGCTGAGGGGAGCAGCGGGTGAGACAGGAGAGGTCTGCTGCACCATGTTGAGGGTCAGCTACCAGGCCAGGGATCGAACTCATGGGCAGTGGCTGTTGATAGCTTCATAGTGCTGGCACAAGCCCTTGTGCCACCAGGGAGGCCCCTCTGTATGCCTTCTTTATGGAAGTATCCATTTAGTTCTTTTGCAGTTAGGGTTTTAGAAAGAGCTGACTTCTGGGTGGAGAATAACCAGTGGGGTAAATGGCAAGATTTGCAAAGCACAGAGATGGTCATTGGAAGTTTTGCAGACCCAGCTGGAGGCAGAGCTATGGGGATCTGATTAGGATATGGAATGGGAGAGATTGTTCAGGAAGAGCACGTGATGGGAAGAGAGACGGAGTCTTGGTCAGATCCCAGAGAGGAGCCCTCACAGTGGCAAAGACAGGAGCTGCTGGTATCGGAGAGAGGGGTAGAGAGTACTTGCAGCTTCCTGGCCAAGGGCAGGAAAAGGGCCTGACACCAAGGCCAGGGCAAGACAGAAAGACCAGAGGTGGACTTTCTCGAACACCAGGAGATCATTAAGCCTGGGGCAATGCAGCCTCACCCCACAGCTCTGTGCTGGCTGGTGACAGGACTGAAGAGGAGGCAAGGTGGGGAGTACATAGTGTACCCCTGCCCTCGGGAGACCACAGTGACTAGAGCTGAGACAGTGCCGGGGTACAGACCATCAGGTGGGCAAGCAGGGGCCAGGAAAGGCCTGAAGGGGTCAGTGACCACTTAAAGAGAGTGCACTGAGGGCCTACTGGCGCCAGGGTTAGGGGTAGGGAAGTAGGGGAGACCCACCTTGCTGTCAGAGAACAAGTTGGCCAGGGCAGGAGCATAACCTGGAAGTCAGGGTCCAGGCGGCTCCCCAAGTGCTGGAGTGGCAGGAAAGGAGCCTGGGTCAGCGGGTGGTTGTAGCCTGTGTCCATCAGATGTATAACTTGCCCTGACGAAACAGTAGAGGGAGTCACGAAATGCCTTGAAGGAGGGGGAGTAAGAAAAAAAAATGTTAAGCATCTACCAGGTGCCAAGCACCTAGTGGGTGAGTTGTGTACCTTTGTATCCCAAACTCTTAAGAACTTCATTAAAATGCAGAGTAGGCCTAGGGTGGGTCACAAGTGCTACATTTCCACTGCCTGGGGGCCTCACTTTGAGGAGAAATGCTGTAGCTCCTTTACTCTTTGCCTCAGTCAGTGGTCTCAGTGAGTATCCCTTGCAGGGAAAAGGAACTGAACTCAGTAGGTTTTTGTTTTGCCTGAAGGCAGGCTGTGAACGGCTGTGGCTGGCGCTGTTCCCTGTGCTCTACCCAGCTCCCCAAGTCTGCATCCTTGCAGTTTCCTTGGGTCTGCTCACAGACTCTCTACAGTAGTATTTATAATAAGCGGTCTCACAGGAAACCAGACACTATTGGCTAACGTTGCAAATAAAGATGCCCTGTCAAGGAGAGAAAGGGAAATACTCTCTTCAGAGTCTGTGGCACAGGGTGTGGTCTGTCATGTCCAGAGGTCCCTTCCCAGGCCCAGCTCAGGTAGGTGCAGAGGACACTGATCCCCTATGGGGTGGAGGGCAGGACACAGTGGTAGGGGTCAGAGCAGTTAATGATGCTGCTTTGCTTTACGTGCCAATGGGAGAGCTTTTCCTTGAGGATGACACAGAGGCATAAGGAATTGGGGTGGAGGGAGGTGATTAGATTGTTCATGGTGCACTTGACATGATTAGAAACATCAGGAATGACATCTTAGGGACATGGAGAAGAGCTCGTAATTTGACATTAACTAAAAAAAGGTCATTAAAAATTATCTGAGTGATATTAAGGAATTACTGTTAACTTTTTAAGGTGAGAAATATTACAATGGCTACTTTTTCTTTTAGAGACTCACACTTCGCTGTTTGTGGGTAACATGTTATGATGTCTGGATTTTTAAGTAGTCCAGTAGGGCATGAGGTGGGGAATCAAATTATTGACTGTGCATTAAATCATTGAAGCTGGGTGGTGGATGCATGGGGGTTCTCCCTGGTTTTATATGTTGGCAGATGATCATAAAAGGCTTTTCAATTAGTGTCTTCTGTTTTCAAAATTGAATCCCAAAAAAGATTCTAAATGTTTTAAACATTTTTCAGTTGTCTTTTCAGTTAGTAATGATAGCATGCTGGAGAGCTCAAGTAAAAGCTTACTGGGTTGCGGTACAATATATACGTGACATTTAAATGTGCTTGCATTAAAATTATCTTCAACTGAAAACTTGGAAATTGCTTCAAGATAGGAAAATGGGATAGATTGTGCTTTGTAAATTACACTTAATAAAGATCAGAATAGTAACTTGTAGAATTGTGTGTGCCCTTCTAGGAAAAAGGGAAAGTAAAAATGGCATTCTGCATTTTAAATATAAATATACTTAATATGAATATAAAAATTGGAATTATAAAAACTAAGGTCTAAAGTATAAAAGCTAAAGAAAGGATTGTGAGTAATTTTGGTTTTGTTTTCCTTTTTCTTTCAATTTTTTTTGTACCATCTACTTTTTTTTTTAAGATTTATTTATTTATGCATACAAGAGCTGGGGTACAGGCCAGAGGTACGGGGGCAGGGGATGGTGAGATGATTCACCAGAAACAGAGTGGGGAGCAGAACAAGCAGATAGACTGAAATACACTGCTGAGGGGAGCAGTGGGCAAGGCAGGAGAGGTCTGCTGCACCATGTGGGTCCCCTCCCTGGCCGGTGGCAGGGATCAAGTTCATGCTGCAGTGGCTGCGGTTTGCTTCACAGTGTGTTGCTTAACCCACTGCGCCACCAGGGAGGCCCACCATCTACAATTTTTATAATCTGCATCTATTGCATCTATGATGAAAACTTTTCCTGAATGAATTGCTGGCACGAAGTCAAAGTGTGCCTTGATAATCATTAATAATCATTCACTAAAGCTCAGGAGGCTTTTCTTTTTCTCCAAAAAAATTTTGAGGTAGAAAAAACTTGAGCTAAAAAAATGAAAGAAGATTAGCAAACAGGTATGAGGGGCTGGCAAGCAGATTAGCAGATTCCTCCGTGAGCCAAGGTTCCCAGGGTCTAAAGGGGATGGTCACTGATAACCTGGGGTGGGGGGCAGCCAGGCTCTATGAGGGGGACAAGATATGGTGACACCTGTGCTTCTGAGCCTTGGGAACCACTGTGTGTGTGAGAGAGAGAGGGAGGGAGGAAGGGAGAGAGGGAGGAAGAGAGAGGGAGGGAGGGAGTAAGAAGGAGAGAGAGAGGGAGAGAGGGAGGGAGAGAGGGAGGGAGGGAGAGAGAGAAGGA
>JAGFMF010011466.1:5961980-5990330 GCA_019455555.1 Galemys pyrenaicus | reverse complement strand
GAGTGAGAGAGGGAAAGGGAGGGAGGGAGAGAGTGGGGGGGAGGGAGGTAGGGAGGGAGGAAGAAGGAGTGAGAGAGGGAGAGGGAGGGAGAGAGTGGGAGGGAGGGAGGGAGGGAGGAAGAAGGAGTGAGAGAGGGAGAGGGATGGAGAGAGAGAGAGGGAGGAAGAGGGGGAGAGAGAGAGCAGAGCCTCAGGCTCAGTTTTGGAATTCCTGGAAAAGAGAAAAGGCCTCAGGAAGATGAAGGAGGAATGCACCCTTCAATGTCCTCTTTGCTTAGCTTTATTTCTTCTCAGCGAGGCAGGGTAGGAAATTGTCTCAGCCCAAATTCAGTTTGGTTCTCAGGCTGACCTGGCTGTTCCCCACAGTCCTGGAGCCTTTGGGTCAGCTGCACCCCACCACTGCCCTGTCCCACAGGCAGGGCTGTGGGGAGGCAGCCTGACTCTGGAATATCAATGTCCTGGCTGGGCCTGACCTGGCTAGGCTGCTAGGCTCTAGGCCTGGAGTCCTGCTTTAAAATGGAGATTGGCTATGAATTGATAACCCCTGAAGCTGAGTGAAGGATGCAGACTGAGTTTCTGTGAGGACCAAAGGCAAGACATAACATTCCAAGCACATTGCCTGACCCAAATATGGTGTGTAAGAAATACCGTGGATTGTCCTGGAAAGTGAGGCTGAGAGGGTGTGCACACTTTAAGATCACCAACCATATTCAGATGAACTCATGAGGGGCAGGAGAGGAAGGAGCCTCCAGAGCCTACCTAGTCAACACCAGCTGCATTCCCTTCCCTGCCCATCCCTCAGAGCGCTCCATTCTCACCCTGACTGGGCTGCAGAGGACAGTCATGTCAGGGAGATCCTCCCAAACCAGAAGACTGATGGGGCCCCCAAAAAACCCCCTTCAGGATCTGGGTCATTTGCTGCACTTCCCTCCCCCAGCTCAACCTCTCACCTGGAACAGGGTTCTCAGCTACCCCTGTTTTAATCAGGCTCAAACTTTGCTCCTTAAAGATGTGCAGAAGCAGCCTGCACTGGATGAACCTGGCAGGGAGGCGGGTTCTGGCTGTCCGTACTGGTCACGGTCAGGAGCCCGCAGAGCCAGGAGGCAGGCCCAGGCCCCACTTCTCTGAGGAAAGGCTCTGATTCCCACGCACTGCACCCAGGAGGCCTGAGGCCCAGGGCTCTGCCTCTGTGGGGGGGGGGGGGGGGGGGNGAGCCAGGCTGAGGCTTCTAGCTGAATCCTGACCCCGCTGGTCTCCTGGGGGCCGCAGAGTGCTGGTGGCAAGCAGGCTGGAAATCCCCAGGCTCTCTGACCACCCTGGGCCCCTCCGTACCTCATCTCTCAGTCTAGCCAAAGTGCAATGGCTTAAATTGTGAGTTTTACTAGGGAAGAAGATCTTTAGTTCGTGTCTTTAAATATCTTCCCAGGCCTTTTCCCTAAGCCTGTGGTCACTGTAATTCTAGCATATTCAAAGAACAGTGTGCAGGGTAACTGCTTAATATAAACTCATCTCCCACCTAACCACCGCCCCGGCAGTGGGAAAGAACCCTGATGCCCCCCTCCCCCTCTCAGGTTGCTTCCCAACCACGACTCTTGTCCCCGCCTCCCCCAAAAGTTACCATGCTCTGAGTTCTGCTGTCTCTGTGTTTTTGTTTTCCCTTATAGTCGTTGACCCCCTTCTGCGTGGAGTCCCACAATAGGTCTGCTTTCTGGGTCTGCATTTAAAAAATGTGTCCTCATTGTAAGAAATGGAGCTGCACACTCAAACATGTCCATGCTGCGTTGTTCACAGTGGCCCCGGTGGCATTCCTGGACAGGAACAACAATGAGTGGACCACAGCCACAGCGTGCATGACGTTCTTCCAGAATGTTGAGATGAATCTACACCTGCAGAATCAGTCCATCTCTGCAGGGCCTTTAGAAAACGTGTGTAGCAGCAGGAAGGGGACACGGGGCAAGTTCGGGATTGGTTCTAGCAGATGGGGGTACAGGAAGGAGTCTTGGAGCCCTCAGTGGCTTTTTATGCTTTTTATTGTCAGAGGGGACCAGGTATGGCAGGCAGGGGTGCCAGGAGGCTGGGAGGCCTCCCAGCCCCTGGCACATCTTACCCTCTCGGCGCTGCTGCTGCTGCTGCTTCCTGGTGTCCTCATGACACTGCTGCTGGTGCTGGTGCTGGTACTGCTGCTGCTTCCTGGCAGCCTCATGATGCCGCCCTTATAATCCCATGTCCAAACTCAGGTGCGCCCACTTGTGCATGCCCTCCTAGGCATGCGCGCAGCACCACAGGTGCCCATCATCACACCAGTGGTGGGAGGGTGGAAAGACCTGATTTCTCTAACCCTACAACGTGCCTCCACCAGACAGCGTTTCTGTCTTTGTGAACAAGCACTAGTGCTTTGCGCTCAATCTCCTATTACATGGAGTTATGAACTAACTAGCTCAGACTATGAAAGGGAAAGAGAGGTAGTTCAGTCATTTTTTTTAAAATCTATTTTAAAGTCATTGATAATTTTTCCTTGTAGTTCCCTAGTGTGGAAGTTGAGGCCCCCCACACACCCCTCTTCTTCCTTCTGCTTTGGCTCTCCCTGCATCCCTACAGGTGTCCTCCATTCAAACTAAGCTGGAATTTCCTGAACGTGTCCCCAGAACAGGTGAATCCTCCTAAAGTCACTATCGTCTCTTCTTTCTGCTTCTAGCATATTCTCTGATACCCTCTCTGCCCCAGAAAACCACCCTGCGCTCCGACCCTCAATGCTTTTGACTTCACCCTCCCTCCCCTTCTCACCTCCACCTCCCTATACCTGGAAGACCCTCCCAGGCTTTAAGACTCATCTTAAATGGTTGGGCCCTTGGGATTCCCATCATTTATAGTCTGTCACAAATGACAGTAAAAATTTACAGAGGCTGGCTCTTAAATCTTTTCACCTCCACAGAATTTAGCATAGTGTCTAGTGTTGGGGAATTTCAATTAAAACTTTCTCAACACAGAAAATCTCCACAAAGTACTTTTTATATGATACTTTTATTTTTTATATAAGCTTTATTTTTTAAACCAGAAAATTTAAAAATTAAACCAGAATGTGCATCATAGGCAAAATTGCAAAGACAGAATAAAAACAGCTCACCCTTTTATAGGTAGCCAAGCAGACACAATCCTTTGTGTGAGTCTCTACGCTAGTCAATGACTAGCTCTCGGAGAGAGGACTTCACTGTCACTGGAAGATATACTGCTCGACAATGGACTGGAGATGCCTCCCCAGTCACACAGTTTAGCCTAAATGCAATTAACATACCAATGCAGGCGCAGTTAGCAAGTCAGATTCATGACCCAGTCTCAGCACCCCTAAACAGAGCTGCAGATAACAGGTCAGGCTGGTCTGTGACCTTGGACAATTACCTCCCTGCAAAACTCCCCCTTTCCTCTGGGAACTAGCCTTCACACATATGGTTTGTGTATTTTTTTTTTTACCCATGTAGCAATGGTGAGACAGTAAAGTATAAAAGGAGCTCCCAACCTTTATTTGGGGTCCAGATTTTCAGAGAAAGGTCTGTGTCTGGGTCCATATTCACATGAATGTGAAATAAAGTGCCTGGTCTCCAGAAATCCTTGAGTACCGCTTGGTTTATCCTCCCGTAGCCTGGGTTACAGGCCAGAGTGATTGCATAACAACATTCATCCAGCTTCACCACAGTGATGGGGTCACCAGTCAGAGAACTATCAACTGTCTCTTCTCTTAACGATGGGAGCTGGCGGTTATGATAGTTTCATTATGACAAACATAATGTAGTGTATACAGATGTTGACTTAAAAGGCTATGATCTGGAGCAAATCAACTTTACACACAAATGTTACTTCAAAAAATATATTTTAAAAAAAGAGAGGAGAAAGTACTTCAAAGTATTTTATAGTAAATGTTCTGAAAGAGAAAGAGGCAAGAAGAAGCTCCTTATTTTCAACAGAATTAAGTTTGTTTTTAATTTTTTTTTTCAATTCCCATTTATTTTTGGCTCTTGGGGCAATGTCATCTTTTCAATATGAAAAAAAGCAGCAAATTCAACACAAAATAGAAATTTGAAGTGTAGAATAGGACAATCAAAGGTAGGGAGGAAAAGGCAATAGCAAAAAGAGATGAGATGTTGCCAAAGATGGGAGGGTCTCCTGTCCCCTCTCCTCTGGGGAGGGACTCAAACATGCAGGTGGCAGTACACACCCTTCCACATATACATACACACAGCAGGGCTGGCATTTCTTTTTCTGGGTGAGAAAAAGATGGGGGATAATAAGGGCCTTTCTGGAAGCTTAGGGACCAAGCTGGTGTCTTCCTCCTGATCCTTTTCTCCAACCACTGGGGGGAAAAAGGAACATGTGAGGAAGGTTAAGTGGGAGTGGGTTGAATCCCATCTGACAGTGGAGCAGATTCCTGCAAAGGAAACAGCTTGGAATAGAGCAAAATGGAGATAATACTGTAAATACCTCCCCCAACACTGAGGGGAGCAAAAAAAAAAAAACCTGGAAGTTAGCATTTCAATAGTCCAAACCATCCCCCCACTCCTCAGAGCCACCAAGGTGGCCTGGTCTCCCTTCCCTGTGGCTACCACGTGGGCTTAGGATGGTGGCCAGCTCAGTACATTGTTCTACATGGGATCCAGAGATACCCAGCTTCTGGGAGAATTATCTTGAAAATAGAGGAAAATATTAACTGGACAGATAAGTGTGGGCACTAGAAGGAAATACAGGTTTACCCAGAACTGCAGATATCTAGGTTTTCCAGAGTGGAAAGAGAGAGGAAACATTCAACAAACAACAAATATTTATTGAACGCCTATTATGTGCCAGGCACTGTTTCAGAACCCCCCCAAAAAGAAAAAAGTAGAGGCAGAAAAAGCAAAATCTGAGAGAGAAACTGGGTAGTTGAAGAAGGCTGAGGGAACTGAGAAGCCTGAAGTGACGAGGCGCTGCCTGCCTTAAGCCTCCTCTTCAGCCTCCTCACCAAAATCTTCTTCCTCTTCCGCGGTGGCATCCTGATGTGTCCTTATCTGTAGTAAAGAGACATAAGAAATACCGAATTAATTAATAATTAATAAATAAGCTACTGTTTTCCTCCATTGTTAAATAAAAAACACCTCATGAAGCGTTTCTTTTCAAAACTTTACAATATCGTTTGACAGAGCTAAGTAAGTAAAAGTACTTTGAAGAGAAAGGGAAGGCTGGTGAGTGACCCACAACAAAGGCAGCTCCTTTACAGGGCAGGCCACTGAGAACTGAGGGGGGGGGGGAGGGAAGGGTGTTCAGCACTTGGGGCCTGCTTTTCTACTGCTGCTGGGTTTTGGCATGGGGTGCATGGGGTGTGCATTCAGCAGGAATAAAATTCTGGTGGGTGGATAATGCCATGTTATTTTAGGTGGCCTGGTTGCTGCAGGAATAGGGGTGCACTTATTCACTCCTAAAGGGGAAGGAGGTGCAAGTAAAATGTGCCCTTATCCCTCCTTAGTGTGGGTGGCATTCAAGGTCACCTCACTTCCCCTCTCTGCCTTCTCTGCTTCAGCACATCTAATCTCTCTCTCCCTCTCTCCATCCTAAGGGGTGTCTCTTATAAAAACAGTTGTCATGTCACTGTTGGGCCTCCCTGGTGGCACAGGGCTTAAAGTCTTAGCCTCAGTGCTATGCCAGCCACACCACTGCCCACTGCAGCATGGATCCCTGGCCAGGGGGTTGACCCACATGGCGCAGCAGACCTCTCCTGCCTCGCCCGCTGCTCCCCTCAGCAGTGTGTTTCAGTCAGTCTACCTGTTCTGCTCCCCACTCTGTCTCTGTTGACTCTTCTCCTCTCCCCCCTCAACCTCTGGCCAGCACCCCAGTTCTTGTATGTATAAATAAAAATAAATCTTTCAAAACAAAACAAAAAAACAGTTGTCGCTGTAAACAGGACCTTAAAACCAGGGTCCCAAACAGCTGTATGTGGGCTTGGCAGGAGACCCTCCCGCCGAGCACAGGCGGCAGTTCAGTGGGTCGGGCCGAAAGCACAGCCCCACTGTGTCTCCAAGGAGAGCCTCATGCGAGCGCTCACAGAACACCTGCCTAGAAGCTTCCATTACCTGGGCTGCTGTCGCTATTGCTTTCCTTGGCTAGACCTCTAGATGCAGTTACTGGGAACATCAGCCACCCCTTTCCTGAACAGAGGCTTTCTGAGAGGGAGCTCAGATTCTGCCATCAGCAGCACAAGGACATACATCTCCACGGAAAAGGATCAGAGCCCAAGCCATTTTCGAGTTCCCTTTGGTCCAAAGGGAAAAAACAAAACCTCACTATTTTCTTGGCGTTAGACTCAACCTCAAACCCCGTCTTCACTCAAAGACCCAAAGCCATATGTGGAGACCGAAGAGGGGAAAACACTGAAAGAGGATGCACTGGATCCAGAGTAGTAGCAAGCAGGGCAGAACGCCAAAAGAGAGGGAAAGAACACGAAAAGAACATCAGTCAGGGCAAAAAGGTGGCTTTGGGCTCCCAGCATGAGAAGGGAAGTAAAGAAAAGGGAAGCTGATTGGAAACCCTGGGTAAGGATGACCAAGAAAGCAAAAAATTTAAAAAATAAATGCACAGACCTGAGAAAAGGAAGTGGACAGGGGAAGCAGAACAGTGTGGGCGCTGGCGGCGGTGGCAGTTTTACAAAGCAGGTCTTCGCCAGAGTCATCTCTGCTTGTACGAGGCAGAAGCCGGCTTCCAGGTTCTGCTCAGACTCCCCCAGCTCAGCGCCACTTAGTAAACCCTTGCTTCATGGAGTGGAGGCGAGCAGAACCCGGAGGGGATGTGCGTCCGCTGGCCACTGCCTGAAGCAGCGTGTGCAGCCTCAGGCCGGGCGCCACCAGGGCGTCCCCCTACCACCCCCTCTGTGGTAGGTCTGCCCCAGCTGAGTAGATGCTGGCGAGCCTGGGCTCACTGGAGTCTCGCATGGAATTTCCAAGTCCTCTTGGGCCAGGGAAGTCCATGCCCAGTGTAAGATGGAATCCGACTGGACCCCTGAGAGGCCTTTGACCGACCGTGAAGGTCACCCCTACATCTAGCCCCACTCACATGTGCTGCCAGGAGGCCCTATCTTTAGGCCAGTCTCCCGTTCACCTCAAAGGATCCAGAAGTGAAAGGTGCACCCAGGGTGGCCGCCCCTTTCTACGAAGATGTCTTGATAAAAACCTCAAGTTCAGCAGAGCAATTCAACGACTGAGTCTTGATGTCAGATTTCTGACCTACTCGGGGCCCCTGAGTGCTCGGGGCTCCTGCCCTTGAGCCAACTTGAGTGTAGACTGCAAATCCCCTTCCCTACCATGTAGAACCCTGGGTACCCCTGAGTCACCCCATTGAGGCGATGCTGCACCTCCCTTTACCTTTGCACAGAGGAGAGCCTTGAAATTCCTCATGCAGGTGAACTTTTTCACTGTCAGATACATTCAAGAGTCACAAGTTGAAAGAGGGAGCGAGACGGGCAGCTGTGTTTCTAGGTTGTTCCCACCATGGAGCGTTCATCTCTGCATGCCGTGTCATGAGGCTTCCGTGTCTCTTCTTGCTTTCCCAAGCCTTTCATTCACAACCTCCCTCCCTCCTCCTTCTACACACTGTGGACCTACTAAGTTCTCAGAGTTTCGGGGCCCCTACCCCAGGGTCAGAAAGGGCACCTGTGTGCCAGGTGAGCACCACAGAGAACGGGGTAATTAAAAGACTGCTGTCGCCACTACTCCTGGAACTGCTTGGCGTCAAGGTCTGGGATACAGTATTTCTCCTGCTGCAAATATTCATGTAGTATTTGCCCGTGTCAGGTCTCATGCATCTTGAGGAGGCGGGAAGGGGAGGGCTGTGAGCCTGAGCCCGGGCCTCTGTCCTGCACCACCTGGACCTCCAGTTCCTCCCCAGCCCCCAGCTGTCTGGTGAGGCAGATGCTGGACAGCAGGAGCAGTGAGGTCTTTGAAGGGGCCAGCACGGGCCCTCAGACTCACCCCAGGGCTCGCTGGAGTTCTGTCTCCCATTCCTGCCTGTGTAGCAAGGGACAGACGTACTCACAGCAGGGAGTACAACATGCTAAGTGCGTGCCTACTATGTGCACAGCACCATGCAAGTGCTCCAGACACCGGACGCGCCTGTGGGAGACTGGGACCGTTCTGGGTTCTTTGCTAGGGAACTCCGAGTCACCCAGGAGTCAGCATGAGGCCCTCAGTGTCACTGAGCCCTGAGCATGCCTCTGGGTGGCCGGAAGCGGTCGCAAGCTGGACAGGTGGCCCCCAGCAGCATTTTGCCGTCCATAAGCAATGAGACCAGTAGTCAGACCAAATCACCCCTCCATGGAGCACCTGGACTTGCACCCAGCTGTGGAGGATGAATTAACACGCTCCCTCCCTTACCCTTTATCACAACCTTCGTCCCTGAGGAGAGAGAGGGCAGTCCCTCCTGGCTGAGCCTGCCGGCCTGAAGCCTCCGTGGCCCCACCGAGCCCAGGGCCCCTGGGGACGTCGAGTATGTTCGCTGAATGGCTGTTGAGCTCCTCCAACCATGACTGCCCTGGTTTTTTGGCATCTTGACATGAGTTAGAGAGGATGACCCTGAACCAGGCATGCGGCAAGATGAGGGGCTGGCAATGGGACATCTCTCCCCCTGAGTCAGGCGGTCAGATGCTAATTTCTAACTGCCTCTGCCTTCCCTGCCCTCCTGTCCGGGCACTGACCTTCTTTCATCGCAGATAGCCCTGGCGCCATTGAACAGGGCAGCGGATTAAACATAGGACTTTTGCTTTTAGAACTGCAGAGGCTGAAGTGGATAATACAGAGTGTTTAGCTATGAGCCTGGCCACTTTGTAAAGGTGTCTTACTTTTCCCCTCGCCCCCCAAAAAAACCTGAAAATATCTTTTATTTCTGGCAAAATAAAACAACCAACTTTTACACACCAAATCTCCACAGTGCCTGGGGTGAAGAAAAAAGCATGAACAGCGCAGGCAGGCTAGAGGGCTCCAGAGACCAAGGTGCTTCTGCTCCCTCACCTTATGTGATTATTAAGTACCTGTTGTAGCAACACACTGTGTCAGGTGCCCACCTGGGAACAGCCAGGGCGGCAGGAGAGTGATTCCCTGTCTTGCAGGTGAGCAAGGCCAGGCCAGGGGTTCCGATCCATCCAACGTCACTTGGCCAGAGAAGGCAGAGCAGACTTCGGCCTCTGGAGTGCCCAGGTCTGCGGCCCTTCCCAAGTGCCTCCCTGCCCTTCCTTCTCAGTGACCTAGGGACACTTGCCCAAAGAATTGTCGGGGCTCCTGTGTGTGAGCCACAGTGCCAAGACTAGAACTCAAACTTACCTCATGCAGGTTTGGCAAAATCAAGCTAGTCCCAAAGCATGGCGCTCCTTGCCTGCAGGAAGCATGAGCACGAAGAGAAACAAAAGGATTTTGATTGGTCTTGGTGTCCTCTTGAGGTCAGCTTGCAGCCCCTCTGACTGTGGGAGAGTTGGGGAGAGGGTGGCCAGCAACGGGGCCCCAAGCACAATCCAGCAAGGGCCTGACTGCACAGCTGCGCGTCTGGGAAAACGTGTGGTCGATAAGCCACCCTCACTGACGTGCCATTCCCGTTTCCTCATGCTACGGCTTGTGTCACTTGAAACCGACATTTGTGTGGCTCAGAGATGCTTGCATTTCACTCATTTTATATTATCACTCAGGGTCACAGCCAGTGGTTCCTTTCTGAGAAAAGGACGTTGTAATCTGAAGCAAAGAAAGAGCGACATTTCTCTGGGCTTGAGAGCAGCATCCCAGACGTAGACGCCCAGGTCCAAAAGCTTCACCAGGGAAGAGTGTGGGTAAGATGCCCACGTGGGCTTGGCACCAGGAGAGGCTGGGAAGGGAGAAGCTGGTCCCTGACTGGGTGGGTTCTCACCTTGACAAACACACCATCGTGTCAAACCATCGCACGAAGGGCAGCGCAGGGTGTAGACACCCTTGGGTAAAGAAGTGTGACTGTGTGTTTAGTTGTGGTGGGGAGGGAGGCGGCGACAACCAAGACCTGCGTTCTGAACCTGCCAGGGGTTCTGAGGGGCCTGTCTGCACTGTCACAAGGAGGGGGTGGGCCTCGGAGGACCAAGGCAAACAGCTGGCCTTGCAGCCTGGGGCAAACGAGGAGAGTCCTGGCTGGGAGGACAGCGGGGTGGGGGGGGCAGGGGGGGCTCCCAATTTGTGCATAAATGTCTCATTTTAAAATTTCTATTCAGAAGGAAACAGGAATAAGCGTAGTGGGGAGGGTCAGGCCACAGTGAAGACTAGGGCTGGCAAGTTCTAGGCTAGAGAGCCGCGGGGGCCCAACCCAGCAGGCTAATGGAGCACCGCCCTCCAACTTGAGTCAACCAGTCCTTCCATGATTGCAAAGACCTGGCAGTGGCCACTTGGCCAACCATTCTGCTTTGCTGAGAACAAAGGACTTCCAGCACACGAGATTTTCAATGCTGAAATTGGAAAAATCCAGGGCAAGCCATGCCCGGTTCATTTGTATCAAGTGAATGATCTACCACCTTAAAGAAGAGTAAGATTTGTTTCCAAGAGGAAGAGAAATGGCTCTCCAAAAACAAAGATGAGAACTTCGGGGTGTAGGTCCACTCAGGTTCTGGAGAGAGTCAGAGGCCTCTCTTTGGTCTTGGCTTCATGCAGGAGAAACAGGGTCGGTGGGGAGGGGTGTTGGAGGTGAGACTAGAAGAAGGGGATAGCGAATTGCCTTGGAGAAGTGTGGACTAGAACTGTGCGCTATGGCTGCATGTGCCGCCATCCCTGCCTCACCTGCTGCCGGAGGGCATCTGTGTCCCGCTCCACACTCTGCTCAGCTAGCTACCTTTTGGAGAGACGTTCAAAAGTCAAAGAATGCAAGATCTGTCTCAGACTTCACGAGGCCTAGACACAAATGTCAGCTGGGCCATTTGCAGCGTAGCTTTGGGCAAGTCACTGACCTTCTCGGAGACCTGGTTTCTCCTCCCGTTGCAGATGTTTGTTACGGCCTCCAACTCGAAGCTGCTATGAACATTTTCTTTTTAAAGATTTATTTATTTATGCATACAAGTATTGGGATACAGGCCAGCGGTATTGGTGGGGGGTGCTGGTGAGAGGATTCACCAAAGACAGAGTGGGGAACAGAACAGGTAGATCGACTGAAACACACTGCTGAGGGGAGCAGCGGGCGAGGCAGGAGAGGTCTGCTGCGCCATGTGGGTCCCCTCCCTGGCCGGGGATCAACCCTGTGTTGCGGCGGCTGCAGAGGGCTTCATAACCCCTTGCGCCACCAGGAAGGCCCTGCTGTGAACATCTGATGGGACTGCATGGGTGACACTGAGAAATATGTCGGCTGGGGACGTGACTGGTATTTGTTTTTTCAGCCTGCCTAGGGATACTGCCACGCAGAATTCCAATTTTCTTCCTCTGAAAATTAACCCTGTTACTTGTTTTCTTTTGTGATCTAGGTCCTCAGCATGCCTACCGTTTCCCCTGAATCAACTTCAAAACCCTTTGAGTACGATGAGTCTAGTGAAGTCTGCGATATGGGGGACATTGTGGCCTTCGGGACTGTCTTCCTGTCCATATTCTACTCTGTGGTCTTCGCCTTTGGCCTCATGGGAAATTTGCTGGTGGTATTCGCCCTCACCAACACCCGGAAGTCCAGGAGTATTACTGACATTTACCTCCTGAACCTGGCCTTCTCGGATCTGCTCTTCGTAGCCACCCTGCCCTTCTGGACTCACTATCTGGTAAACGAACAAGGCCTTCACAACGCCGTGTGCAAACTCACCACTGCCTTCTTCTTCATCAGCTTCTTTGGAGGCATCTTCTTCATCACCATCATCAGCGTCGACAGATACCTGGCCATCGTCCTGGCTGCCAACTCCATGAACAACCGAACCGTGCCACATGGCGTCACCATCAGTCTGGGCGTCTGGGCGACAGCCATCTTGGTGGCCACGCCCCAGTTCATGTTCACAAAACAAAGTGAAAACGAGTGTCTAGGTGACTACCCCGAGGTCCTGCAGGACTTTTGGCCCGTGCTCTGCCACATGGAAACAAACTTCCTTGGCTTCCTGATCCCCCTGCTCATTATAAGTTACTGTTACTTCAGAATCCTGCAGACACTGTTCTCCTGCAAGAACCACAAGAAAGCCAAAGCCATAAAACTGATCCTTCTGGTGGTCATTGTGTTTTTCCTCTTCTGGACCCCCTACAACATTATGATTTTCTTAGAGACGCTCACTCTCTATGACTTCTTTCCCAGCTGTGACATGAGGAAGAAACTGAGGTTGGCCCTTAATGTGACTGAGACCATTGCATTTGTCCACTGCTGCCTCAATCCTTTCATCTATGCATTCGCCGGAGAGAAGTTCAGACGTTACCTTTACCACCTGTACAGGAAATGCCTGACCGTCCTGTGCGGCCGCTCGGTGCATGTCGCTTTCTCCCCGTCTGAAACCCAAAGAAGCAGACAGGAGAGCATTGTGAGCAGCAATTTTACTCAGTACTCCAGTGATGGAGGCACATCCATTCTTCTCTGAGAGGATCGCCAAAGCCTCGTCCCTGCAGAAACCTGGAGTTCTTGAGTCTGACACTGAAAAATAAGGGCACATTGACCTGGCTTTGTTTTTTTCTTGCAGGAAATGATGGACCCAATACCCAACAAAACAACCCTAAAGGCCTTTTGAGAAACAGGCTGCGCATTCTTGCAGTCGCAGCCCCCTTGTCTTGTTCCAACTGCAGTTTGCCCCTCCCCCGGCTCTGTGCCTAGCTGTGGCATGACAGCTTGAAGGGGCTGCAGGCTCCGCTGCATGACGCTATCCAGACCCAGAGGAGGCTGGTTCCTCATCAGCACTCCACGAACACTCCTGGATCCATTGATGCGTTGATAGCCCCCGACCCAGTCTTCCCAGACTGCCTTACCATTCCCTCCCGGTCAACCCCCCACTGGACAGACCCACCAGTGTCACACCATGACCAGCCTGGAGACCCAGGGTCATGTAGTATCCGGTAAACTTTTGGGATGGGCAAAAACCTGAAACAATGTAATAATTCAGAAGGAAGTGTCATTCACCATCTAATGATGCACTGTTTTCATTTGCCCATTCAGCTCTTGTTCAGAGTATGTCACGTTGAGCATTGTAAATGTAATGTACAATTTTGTAATCTGCAATTTTTCTCTTAAAAACTGTTTTTTAACGATCATTTTCGAAGACCCTGCCAAGCTGTATGCTTGCTGAAAGCCTCTGACTCACTGCTGCTGCAGGGATTCCCTTGGGTATGTTTATTTAGTGAATGAGAATGAATCATGTTCCATCAAGATCATGTACCGAAATGTACTCACTACTACTCTGTTGATAAACATCTCAGTTGTTTCCAGTATTCAGCAAATACATATTCTACAGTATTTTCTTTGGTTAGCTCTTTTGCATTAGTCCCTGGCCGTGGGGACAATGGAACTTTTTAGTTTTTGACACATACAAATGAAATTAGTGTATTATAAAGCTTTTATTGAGCACATATTATAGGAAACATGGGAGCTCAGAACAAAAGCTCTTCCCAAGATGACACAAACCTCTGCCCTCTGCGATTTAACATTTACGAAGAAGTGGGCTAACAAGCACCCTTTGCATAAATTAGTGTCACAAGGGCATGACCTCTGACCTGAGACTTTAGGGGTAAAGGACTCCAGGGGGTGGAGGAGGTGGCTTTCTAGGCAGAGTGACAGCCCCTGTAAAGAGGCATGTGAGAGTCCAGGAACTGTTGGACCTGAGAAAAGTGTGTGAGTAGTGGCAGGTACTGGGAGCAGAGTCGGGATGGAAACTTTCTGGAATGTTCTCCTCAGAGTGTTCACAAGGTTGCTCTATCATTGCCTAACTTCATTCCAAAGGTTGACTTGTGAAATTTTCATTAAATGTTAACTGATTCCTGGACTCTCAGGAAGGGAGGAAAAATTTCTTTTGGCTTGAGAAGTAAAAGCAGAGACAGACATTTCACTTCTCAAAGAAAATTTAATTTATATTATCAAAGCATTCATTCGTTCATTTTGTGGAATAAAACAGAATGGTAGGAAATAAATATTTTTAAAAAACCCTAAATAGCCATATGGCTGGGATGATGTATCTCAGTGAAGGAAGGCAGGACCGAGGACATCTGGCCCTAAGCACACACCTGGGTCAGAGCCACTGCTGCTTCTGCGCCCTGGGCCTTTCCAAAGGAGGGTGAATGGGGAGAATTCCATGGCAGAGAGAGATCTCCTGTTGAGTCCCAACATGTTAACTGTGACCTTGGGCCACTTACTTAACATCTCTGAGGCTGTTTCCGCATCTGAAAAATGAGAATAAAATGAGTGACCACTTCTAAGGTTATTATGAGAGTTTACTAAGATTATCCCCACTAAGCTCACAGCACTGGCCAGGTAAAGATAGCTCAAACAAACAGTGGTGACTATTTTGATGCTTTTTCTTCATATTATTATTAGATGGAATCTTTCCTAGTGAAGAAACTTATGCTATCTTGTCTCTGCCTTCTTGTTCTCAGTCCTAGAATTGTAACAGGATGGTCCCTAGGAAAAGGGGAAGTTGCAGGATCCCTGCCCAATCCTAAGTAGGTGGAGCTGAGCAGGGAGAAGAAGACGCTGGAGAGAGGAGATAGGAGGACAGAAGGAAGGGAGGAAGCAGGAAGCAGGAAGCAGGATAGAGAGCAGCAAGGAGGTGTGGAGCAGAGGGACATGTGAGGAAACTGAGCTTGCTTCTTGGTCCTGGTCTGGCTGGACCAGGTGAGAGACCTGGTCTGTCTGGATGCAGGTGAGAGACCTGGGAGGAGGTGAATAATGGCAGCTTTTACCTTGATTTTGACTTTGCTCTTTTCCCCCAGATTTGTCTGACTCTTTCTGACCCTTTCTATGGGTCTCCACTGAAAGGTGCTTTAGACTTGTGGCAGGCTTTTGGGCCTTGCTTTGGGCCAATGCTATTTGGCTGGACTTTTACCCTCGAGGGGATGGGTAACTTTGGGTGCTTGATTTAGTAACTATATTCTTTGTCTTTTCTGTATTGTTCCCTAATTGAATAAAAGTTCATTTACATTAAAGGTCTTAAATGTTTGTCTTTATGTGGTGCATGGCAGAACCCATTTAGAGAGGGCAGCTTTGGGGTTCTGGGGTGCCTCTCTCCTTGCCCTGTAACAGATTCACAGAATTGTGGAAAGTGAGCGATAATTAGGTCCCAATCGGCATTTTGCAAGTAAGGAAAGGAAGGCCCAGATTGGACAGAGGCTGGCCCAGGATCATACAGTGAATGAGTGCAAGAGTTCTGGACTCAAGCTCCTGCCTCTTTACATAACCTGATAAAAGATGAGACCAATCTAAGGTGATTATAGTAAAAAGTACTGTACACTTGAAAGTTAATACAACTTCAAAAGTTCTGACCACACACACGAAATTCTAATTATGTGAGGTGAAGGACATGCTAATCATTTTACAATATACATGTATATATAAAATCACCAAATTATCTACTTGAAATTTGCATAATGCTCAGTAACGTTGGGGGAAAATACAGCTCCATCTTGCCTTGAGGCAGAGAACATAGGCTGGACAATAGAAAACTCCAGAAAGAAGGTTTGCAGGCAGATGACTCAGGCAGAGTGAGGTTTGCCCTGCAGAATGCCAAAAATAATGGACTCTCCACAACTGAGTGTGGTCTGGCTGTTCCTTTGGAGATAACTCTGTGACATCAGTATCACCGATGACAGATGGTCAGCAGATGCAGCGTTCCCAGCATTCTCAGCATTCCCAGAGGCAAGTGTGACTCACAGCCACGAACAGGAGTTGGGTGGGTGGACCAAGAGCAGAGGGCTAGGCACGTCCAGAGCCCTGGCACTTGGCGGAAACTCCAAGTCCTCTCCAAATCATCTTACTCGCTTCCAGCTTATTCTATACTCACTAAATGGACATCTGTGGGAGGAGTCAGCTTCCAGGGACCTCACCACCAAGAGCGTGAATACACGCTCTGGGTTACTGGGGAGAATTCTCGCCCTCGTAATCTGTTGCAGCAGAGAGCATGGCGGATCCAGTAGGCGTCCCATGATCTCACTTCAAGGCACTGTCCTGAGCATCAGGGAGAGATGTCACCTCTGGCCCAGGAAGTTACTCTGGGGACTATGGCAGCCCAACTCTGAGAAGCCACCTTGGGTCTCTCCTGGCCCCCTACATGATGTCCATTAGTGCCCTGGAAATTGGGGCAGTCTGTCCCAACTCAGAAGTAATTTTCTCCTCTACCTGCACCCTAGGCTGTGGCTCAAGGGGACCCCTTCAATCCCAGTAGTATTGTTTGATTTCCTTGCTGAGCTGGCAACCCCATTTTGAGATACCTAAGAGTCATATTATCTGGGGATAAGGGAGACAAGTTGGTCTTAACAAATTTAGAAATAATCCAGTTTCTCCTGAAAACCTCCTCCCTCCACAGCAGGGTCAAGTTGTTTTCTTGAGGACACATGGGGCCAGGTCTCCACTGGTGCTGTAGGAGGCACTTCATTGGGCAACAGCAGAAGCTTCTCTGTAGACACACCCTGGACATCACTAGAAACCACACACCCACTCAGTAGGACAATCGCTTTATCCCTAATGTCCTCATTTGTTTAGGTAGAAGCAAAAATAAAATATTAATTTGCATGTCTTGTAATTGTAGGTGAGATGGTTCCATTTTCAAGTGTGTCTATATTCTGTGTGTATTTTTCTGATGCATCGTCAGATACAAAAAATAAAGAAATGTAAACACATTAAAAATTGCACCATATTCCACCTACACATTTAATCATTGTTTAACCCCAAAGTGGCTTTCTACCATGCCTTTCTCTGCAGATAGCTTTAAAAAATGTGAGATTATAGGGCCTCCCTGGTGGCTCAGCGGGTTAAACAATGCACTATGAAGCAAACTGCAACCACTGCAGCACGAGTTCGATCCCTGCCGCCGGCCGGGTGGGGGGGACCCACATGATGTAGAAGACCTCTCCTGCCTCGCCCGCTACTGCCCTCAGCAGTGTGTTTCAGTCAGTCTGCCTGTTCTGCTCCCCACTCTGGTGAACCCTCTCACCTCCCGCTTCTCTGGCCTGTACCCCAGCTCTTGTATGCATAAATAAATAAACCTTTTAAAAAAAGTGAGATTATAACATATATACTGCCTTACATCTTTTTCTTTTGCTTAACATTATAATATAAACATTTCCCTATGTACCAAACTCAAACATGACTTTTAATATTTGCACAAGAGTCCACATAGATTTGATTATTTTTTTACTGTGAAGGGAAGGGAAGGAAAAGCCGTAGATTTTATCTACTCAAGCCCCTACTGATGGACATGAATGCGACTTCCATTTTTTTATTCTTAAGCACAACACTGTGTTGAACTTGTCTTTGCACATATCATTGATTGTACAGGAGGAATTACTAGGTCAGTGGATTTAAGCATCCGTGCACCTCTTGCTTGGTCTGCAAAATTGCTTTTCAGAACTTGACACGGTGTGGCTGATATTCCAAAAGCCCCCAGCCCTGGCTTTATCACAGACATCCCTCCCCAGTTTTTTTGGTCGGGATATTTCAGGCATTTATTATGTTTTGAAATACTGACTATTGATTTCAAGAGGCAGAGAGGGAAAGAGGCGTCTGTTTTTGAGAAGAGGTGGTAAGACTGCTTCGTGGCAGAGAGAACTGGTCAGGGGGATTTTTTAAAAGTGTCTGCTGACATGAAAAAATAAGTCATTTTAAGGAAATAGATCATTGAGCACCTGACTTAAGGGAACACAAGAGATCATCAGTGTCATACAAAATCTGGGGACCACAGGGAATTATTGTTTTCCTGCTTCGTTTTGCAAATGAAACTGGAAGTTCTGGGAGTGAATAGTAATGATGGCTATAAAATAATGTGAATGTGCTTGTGTCATGGAACTGTACGCTTAGGCATGCTTATTACAGCATATTTCATATGTGTATTTGACCACAATAAAACATTTGGGGAAAAGCCCAACAAAATCTGGAAAGAGACTTGCTTAGGGCTTAGAGGGTGTATCTGAGAGCAAGAAGCAATAGACACACACAGGGCACCTACAAAACCCATGTGAATTTGAGAGTTTAAAAAACTCACTTCTATACAAAATATAAGTGATCTGCAAATGACATCAAAGAGAGAATTTTTTCAAGATTTAGCACAGTTGTTTGCAGGAAGGTCAGATTTTAGTTTTGGATACACTAGGGAATAGCCATCTCAGAATAACAGAAAGCTCATTATCTGCAAAGTAAAAGGAAAAAAAAAAACAAGCATAAGCAATTTGATTAAAATCTCTAGTAAATTCTCTCTACATTGCATTTCATGAGTGTTATGTTTCCTTACCTTATAAGGAAATGAATTTATTAGAAATCCAACCACAGTGACTTACGGACATGCTGTATCTGGGGTGAGAAGAGATGGTGCTTCAATCAGCCAGGGAAACTCATTAGCCCCAACTCTAAGAGTGCCCTGGCATATGTAGGTAGCCCTCTCTTGGGGCGGTAGGTGATCCACCTGCCAAGCTGGGAAGCCTATCACCAAACGACTAATTCATATTCCCACTGGTAATGGGTAAGTGGTCATTTCAAGGCACACAATAGAAGAAACTAGAAAATAATTTCCTTGAACTCCAGCCACTACATCTTCCCACCTACCTGTGGCAATGCCTATACTCTCTGCCTTACCTCATGGTACCCTGGAAGAACTTCCTGCTCCTGCTCTGAGGTGAAGTCAACCCTGTGTATGCTAGCCCCTCCCCCACACTCTCCCTCCTCAAGGATTGTATTCCTGCATCTGTCTCCTCTCTTGCACAATTTCTCACCTCTTTCACTATAAGTGAAGTAAATCAGGCAGAGAAAAACAAATACTACAAAGTTTCACTCATATGTGGAAGACAGAGAAACAAAATTAATAAACAAACAAAACAAAAACAAACTCTGAGACTTTCCAAAACAGTAGTGTCCACTGGGTGGGCAGGTGAGTAAATTGGGTAAAAATGTTCAATTGTGTGGTAAAGGATGGAAACCAGATTTTTGGTAGTGAACATACCAATATTTTTTCCTGCTGTCATTTACCATTTTTCTGTTTCATAAGGTAAACTCACAGCAGTTTCTCTGTAAGTGACTTTCCATGGCAGGAAACGCGGATTGGGCCCAGTTCTGTCAAGTTGCTTTCAGCCTTCATCTGTGACATTATTGAGCATTTTCATTATCATTTTGATGAAATATTAGGGCCTTTTAGAGACTGCTAGCCTGGTACTACTTAAGCCTGAAAGTCAAGAAAATGACCTTTAGTTATAGCTTATTTCCTGTGGTGTTCACAGAAATGACCAGAAGCAGCAGAAATGGTGATGCATGGTCATCATCACTCAAAGCCCGGCAGCAACACTAGCTGGGAAAATAAGCAGTAGGTGCATAAAAAGAACCCCTTGGGACCTCCCTGGTAGCGCAATGGGTTAAGCACAGCACTATGAGGCATCTGCAGCCACTGCAGCATGAGTTCCATCTCTGGCCAGGGAGGGGACCCACATGGCACAGGAGACCTCTCCTGCCTCGCCCGCTGCTCCCCTCAGCAGTGTGTTTCAGTTGATCTGCCTGTTCTGTTTCCCACTCTGTCTCTGGTGAATCCTCTCAGCCCCCCACACCTCTGGCCTATATCCCAGTTCTTGTATGCATAAATAAATAAATCTTAAAATGCAGTATTGGCAGGGATGTAAATTGGTGCAGCCACTATGAAAAACAACATGGTGTTTCCTCAAAAAATTAAAAGAACTGCCTTATAATCCAACACTTCCTCGTATTTATCTGAAGGAAATGAAATCATGTTGTGGAAGAGAAATCTGCACCCCATGTTCCTGCAGCATTTACAGTGGTTATGACATTATTTACGATAGCCAAGGCATGGAAACAACCTATATGTCTGGCCGATAAATGAATGAAAAAATTGTATGTATGTGTGTGTTATTTTACATATGTACACACACACATACAATGGAGTAGTATCCAACCATAAAGAAGGAAATCTGCCATGTGTGACATGGGTGAAGTCTGAGGGATTATGCTAAAGCAAACAGTGAGACAGAGAAAGGGAGATACTGCAGGATCTCTGTATGTGAGTCTGAACACCCGAACGCACAGAAGCAGAGAGCAGGAAGGTGGTTTTCAGGGCCTGGGGTAGAGGTGACCGGAAGGCATTGGATGCAAACGTTTCTTTCTAAGATGCGCACTTTCTGGGAATCCAATGCAGCGGACTATAGTCGACACTAAATATGTCGTGTGTTTTCAAGTTGTGTCCTCACCACCCACACCGAAGGTAATTCTGTGACGTGAAGGAGGCATCCGGTAACACGATGGCAGTCACCGTGATAGTCCCAGTACCAAATCCTCCCGTCATACACCGTGATCTTACACAATGGTATCTGTCACTACAGCTCAATAGAGCCAGGGAGGGGGAGTGGAAAGAGTGGCTCAGTCTTCACTGATAAAATCCAGACTGGGCTGAGTAAGAGGCGCCCCGAAGCCGTGGGAGTAGCACGGTTCACCGGTTCACCGTGTGCTGGTATCTGTGAGCCGTACTTAAACATGTCTAAAGAAGAATGTACTTCTTGTGTATCTATGATTCACTTTTAGAGTGAAATTAAGAAATATATTTCTTAAATGAAAAAAAAAAAAAACAACCATGATTTATTTTTTTCCTTAACAAAGGGAAAAATGGACTCTTGAATGACTTGAAGTCGTGAAAACCCTATCACTGTAACCCGGGCAAACAGCCCATCCCTGGGGCAAGCTTTGGAGAGGGCCGTGCAGCCGCTAACCACCTGGAAGTGTGATTATCTGTCCACAGAAGAGGAAGGAGGAAAAGGGTGAAGAAGGAAAATATGGACTACCTGTGTCCTGAGTGACAGGTTCATACCGCTGCACCCACCGTGGGCTGCCCCTCCACTAACTTCCTAGTACAGAAGCCACAAAGCCTCCCACATTCACACCACGGATTACAGGTTCTGCTATTTGCATTTCCATGCAGTCCTGGCTGGGAATTACCCTTCCCTTCATCCCCTGCTCTCCACGCTGGTCCCACCTGACAGCCACCTTCCCATCCACACTCCAGCTAGGGAGTCACACCACCAGATGGTCTGGTGCCTTTCAACCTGCCATGGCCCCCGAGTCCTGCAGCAACCAGCCCCACTCTGCTCCAGGACCTCCAGACTTGGAATACTTCCCAGGGGGCAGGGGAGTCTGCCAGTAGCAGCCAGCCGTTACCTGTCAGGCCTTCAGTCAGGATTGGGGAGCCTTTGATGCTCTCACTCCTCCTCCCAAGCAATGATCTATTTTAGGCCCCCCATCTGTCTAGTTACAGGGCTGTGGCAGAGAGACATTAATCTCCATTGTCAGGGAGAGGCTGAGGAAACCACTACTTCTCTTTTGGGGTCTCAGTTGCAAAACTCTTTCTCAGCTCCCAGCATTATAAATCCTGTTTTTACTTTCACAGCTATACACAAAATCATTCTAAAAACGGACAAAAGAAGCCACAACTTATTCTGACATGAGCCCCAGTTCCTAGGGGGCAAGAACTGAGAGGGGCACCGGTGTGCCCGTGTGGCAAGCGGGGTGCACCATGGCACCTTGCAGGACAAGCATCCCCTCCCTGGTGGAGCTCGTTCAGGTGGTCTGGAGAATGCCTGTCCCGCCAGGGGGCAAATGCCAGTGTCCCAAAGTGACTCAAAGGAAGGACCTTCTTCCCTTTGTGTGTCTGCTGCACAAATGCCCAGCACTAGATCACTGAGGCAAGTGCCTGCAGCCTCCCTAACCCTCGGTCTGATGGGAATCCAAGCCAGGGCGCACCCAAAACCGGAGAAAGCAGAGGTTCATGTTACTGCGCTGACTGTTACTACAGATGTTAATAAAGACACTTGAGATACCACTTCAGGTTGACCAAGGCAGATCTGTCCTTTCCCCAGCATGTCCTGTCATTCCCTCATCCCCTGGGAGTACCTGAGACTGCCCCCTTGGGGCAGGTAGCCTCTCTGAGCTGATGCGAAACCCACACTGGGTGCACCCTTCCCGCCATCGACATCGTTGGAGCAGGGTGGGAGTGTGTAGCCAAGAGATAAAGGAGCACCCAGATTTTCATGAGGTCTGTGTGCACCCTCTGGATGTGCTTGCTGGCCCACCTGCCGCCCAGAACTGCATCTGATGGTCTTTTATTTCTTTCCTTAGAAAGGGTGAAATTTGTGGGAGGCTCAGTTGTGGGTCTCCCTGGTGGCACAGCGGGTTGAGCGCTGCACTGTGAAGCATCCACTGCACTGCAGTACGAGTCCGATCCCCAGCCAGGGAGGTGACCCATGTGGCACAGCAGACCTCCTCCTGCCTAACCTGCTGCTCCCCTCAGCAGTGTATTTCAGTTGATCTGCCTGTTCTGCTCCCCACTGTCTCTGGTGAATCCTCTCACCTCCCGTGACTCTGGCCTGTACCCCAGTATCTTTATTTTTTTAAAAAAGATTTATTTATTTATGCACACAAGAGCTGGGGTACAGGCCAGAGTCGTGGGAGGTGAGAGGATTCACCAGACAGAGTGGGGAGCAAAACAGGCAGATGGACTGAAACACACTGCTGAGGGGAGCAGCAGGTGAGGCAGGAGAGGTCTGCCACGCCATGTGGGTCCCCTCCCCGGCCGGCCGCAGGGATCGAACTCATGCTGCAGTGGCTGCATTTTGCTTCATAGTGCGTTACTTAACCCACTGCACCACCAGGGAGGCCCCTGTACCCCAGTATCTTTAAAAAAAATTGTCCTTGCACCTTTTCTGGCACTGAAGGCCCCCCAGTGAGAACACGCTTCTCACAAAGCATCTCAATCATCCCACTCCAGAAGAAAAGAGGAAGCGCAAGAAGAGCCTGGTGCAGGGCCCAGTTCCTGCTCCATGAATGTGAGATGCCCGGGATGCTATAAAACCCTCACATCTTGCCCTGCACGAAGGAGAGTGCTGTGCTGTCGTCTTCCAGCCATCAGGAGACGCGAGGCTGACAGGAGACCCCAAAAGAGTGGGAAACCATCCCAGTAAACTCACTTTGGAGTTATGTTTTTTGTCCTCCAGCTCCTCTTCCTCGTAACCCAGTCACAGGGTGAATGCAACAGCTGACTGAGTGCAGCTCGCTCCAACCGGCACTGAGCAGCCTCCACTCAAAACCAAACCACCAGCCGCTTGCCTCTTACCCTCACTCTTCTCTCCACGACCACATCTGAAAGACCATAGGTGACAAGGGGGCGCTTCAGGGGTCACAGCCCTGGCCAGATTCTTTGGCCCACCAGCTGTGGGGCTTGGGGTCAGCTCTCCACAGTTTATCACTCCGTTTCTTCCTCTGTAAAGTGAGAGTGACAGCGGTAGCTCGCCCTCCCGCTGCGCTGAGAGTTCAGTGCGCTAACACCGGTGAAGTTCTGGGACTCGGATCTGGCGCACAGGCCCCAAATGACTTCGGCGGCGGTTATCAATATCAGTTAGGTGGGCAGAAGGCGGGTGGGCTGGGATTTGAATGCAGTAGCAGATGATTATTCAGCCACTCTTTCCATGAAGCTGTTTTTGATTTGGGAATTTCCATTCCTTAACGTTCAAAACTCAGCATTAAGAACTGGAAGGAGGGCCTCCCTGGTGGCGCAGTGGGTTGAGCAACGCACTATGAAGCAAACCTCAGCCACTGCGGCACGAGTTCGATCCCTGCTGCCGGCCAGGGAGGGACCCACATGGCGCAGCAGACCTCTCCTGCTGTGCCCGCTGCTCCCCTCAGCAGTGTGCTTCCGTTGATCTGCCTGTTTGCTCCCCTCTCTCTGTAGTGAATCCTCTCACCCTCTCCACACCTCTGACCTGTACCCCAGTGCTTGTATGCATAAATAAATAAATCTTAAAAAAAGAACTGGAAGGAGAGGGCGTGCCTCTGCCACACTACTGGCATGCACCCCGCTGCTCTGAAGTTTCCAGAGTCTGCCTCCCCCAAGCTGAGAGCACCCAGCTCAGCTGCTCACACCAGGCATTGTTGTTCTGTCTATGAAACTAGGAAGAGAATGTCAGGGGGACTCTGGGGACATTGAAGTCAATTTTTTTTTAATCTTTAGATTTTCAAAAGTTGAAATGAACCATTTAAACCTAAACATGGACTGCCGGTATAGTTAACTGGATTAAGAATTAAGACTAAGAACATTTCTTTCACTTCTCCACCCCCTCCCCTTCTGTTTTGAAAAATTTAAAAGCTAAGAAGTCAGTGAACACTACTGTACACCACAGAAGCTTTGTTTGGGCTCACCAGTTTGAACATTCTGCCACATTGAGGAGACAGAGAGGAGAGATTGAGAGAAAGAGAGAGACTGAGTTTTCTTTTGCAGAACCATTTGGTGTAAATTACAGACTAGTTGATACTTAGCTCCTAATTATGTCAACATGTATATCTAAGAGGGAGGATTCTCCCAGTGTATCACAACACCGTTATCACACCCAGGAAATTAAGCACTGATTCAATGATTTTATTTCATATACAGTTAATATTCAGACTTTCTCCAATTGTCCCCAAATTTTCCTTTATAGTTTTTTTAATCCAGAATCCAATGAAGGGTCATCATCTTGCGCTGTCTTGATGACTACTGTATTTCCAGTCTCCCACTACTCCTTGACACAGAGTATGTACAATAGCTATTTGTTGAATAAATGAAGTAAATAACAAAACAGGGAATATCATAATCCATGAACCTATGCAAAATATTTACACTTGGGGAGTGGACTCATTTTTCTATAGCTTTCTATAAAGTTCCAAATTTCCTTCAATAAGCTCTTATTTCTTATAAACAAATTAATAATCTCTGGATTTCTTTGGAACTGAATTTTCTGTCAGATTTTTTTTCATGTTAGCTTTTACTTATGGTGCCTTTTTACCTTACATGTTTTATTGGTTCGTTTGTTTATATATTTATGTTTACTTTCATTTCTTTGGAAATCTGCAAACATTCTTTCAGCATGGGCTTGGGAGATTTCCTCCAGAGATTAGAGTTTCTATATGTCCAGGATCACTGTAAATTGAGCCTTTCTAAACACTGGGAAAGGATGAATGAGTGCAGGCTTCAAATGCATGTGAGAGAATGGCTTGAGGTTAGAGATTGTCAGGGAGAGAGTTCTTCTCTCTCTTCCACACCAAGCTTGAGACTTTCACTTTCTCAGGTTGAGAGTGTGGGTTCACTGTTAGACCATGGATTCAGTACTTTGGGGACCCAGTTGTAGGGCATCATTCTCTTGCATACTCTGCCTTGAGGGAGTCATGAATTCCCCTTCTGTTTGGCAACTTGAGCAAAAAAAAGCCATATTTAATCTCATAAAGTATTAGAAATGCTATTAATATTAACCCTCGCTTCATGTGCTAAATTAGTCCTCTGAGTCTTCTTTTTCCAGATCACATATGCTTCTGAGATAACGAATTTAGCATTTTCTACAGTATCAACATTTGTTTTGAGTATGAGGGACGGGAGATACAGAGCTGGAGGTGGGAGCCTGTATTGGTGGCTCAAAATCAGTATCAACATGGGCCTCCCTGGTAGCGCAGTGGATTGAGCACCACACTGTGAAGCATCATGTGCACAGAAGCGTGAGTTTGATCCCCCACCAGGGAGGGGACCCACATGGCGCAGCAGACCTCTCCTGCCTCGCCCGCTGCTCCCCTCAGCAGTATATTTCAGTCGATCTGCCTGTTCTGCTCCCCACTCTGTCTCTGGTGAGTCCTCTCACCTCCTGTGACTCTGGCCTGTACCCCAGCTCTTGTGTGCATAAATAAATAAATCTTTTAAAAAAATCAGTATCAACATGGACTCATAATTTTTTTAACAAATAAGGTGTGTGTATCTAGCTCTGCCCATCGAACACACCTAGACACAGGGATATCCGGTGGCATGCAGGAAGCCAGGCGCCAAGATCTTGACTTCTAAATTCCCTTCCTGACTAAAAGAACTAGGACTCTTGAAAAAAAAATGACTAAGTCCATGTGAGGAACAAAGAAAAATTATTTGTAGCCCTATTTGTGCTAGCAAACAAAGAAGTGCTCAAATACTAAAGGGCATATGTGACAGGAACACAGGCGCCTGGTGGGAGAATTAGAGCATTCAAAAAGAATAACCATGGGAATGAATTATAATACACTGGGTTGGGGGAAGCCATGAACCTGTAGCAATACTCAGGGAGACAGGAAGGTAAGCATGAACTTGGACGGCTCCCATGGGGAACCCATCATAGTCCACACAGCTGGTCACAGGTGAGCACCTGCTGCTGATGGCCCAGCGAGGGTTCACTTCAGGACATCTGTGGACGCGGTTGAAGGCAGGTCCTGTCTCTGGCCCTCTTGGGAGCCTCAGCTGGCAGGATAGAGGTCTAGACCTCTACCTGTGTCTTGCTGTCATTAGGGAAGAATCTGCTGAAGAAGAAGGAGGCTAACAGGAAGAAAAGCAGAACCAAAAGATGATGAAAGAGAGACTGAGTCCTGATGACATAGCTTTAAGAACCTGGATCCCATCACATCCCCATTTTTGACCTTTTCACTATATACGGCGGTAAATTTCCTGTTTTGTTTATTTTGATATTTTGTGGCTACCATGTGCAATCTAAAGGATTGGGCAATGAAGGGCATGGAACATAATCTCACCAAAATAGCTCTTTTTGAGACTGGAACTTTCCAGCTTTCAAAAACTTTCAAAGTTTTGCCTGGTTGGGACACTGTCCCAGTTCTACATCACCAAAGGTTATATGTATATCCTACTGGTTCTGCTTCTCTGGAGAACTCTAGCACAGGTCTCAGACTAAAGCATGCTTTCACATAACTAATTATTCCTCTTAATGTCACAATATTCTCCATTGTGCATTTGCTTTGGGAATGCTGGAGGGACAGAGAAATTTTTCCAGGTCAAAGCAAAACAGACATTTGAAGACAGTTATCTGGATGGAGAGTCACCACATTGAGTCAGAGACTGAGACGAGACCAAGGTGTGAGCAGCAGAAGTGCGAGCGGGTGCAGGCTGGGAGGGACTGGTGGGATGGGGCTGCCCAAGGTCTCAGCCTCCATTTCTGTGTGTCACTTGGCAGGGGACGTCTCTGGGCTTCCCAACATCCTGAACCCCCTCTTCAAGGAGAACCTGCTCGAGTGCAGGAGGTAGAAGTAGGTGTTAATGTGCCTCAGGATGGAATCTCAGGTGTGCCCAGCCTTCTAGGATCAGAGAGAAGCAGCAGAGCCAAAAAGGTCCACTAGATAAAAGACCCGCAACAGAAGGCACACACGTGCGCTGAGCTCCAGAACCTTCCTCCAGTGTGCGCGGTAGGATCCGTGGCGCCGAGTGCGAAGCAGTGCACAAGGGTGCTCCTGGGAGGGGGCGCACTGGCCGCTGGGGCAGGGCAGCGAGGTCGACTGGATTTCAACCCGGACTCTTGTAACCTTTGAATTTTCTATTATGAATTTGTATTCCCTTTCCAAGTAAAAATGAGCAAATAAAGCTAAGCAAAGCATCAATGATTGAGATGTCATTTTTTTAAATTTCCTGTCATGATAAGACTCTAAGTGTAGAGGAAACAAATAAGGGTCTAAGGAAAAAAATTAATTACAATAAGTTAAAAATCAAAATCAACAGACAATTATAAATCTGAGACATTCCCTAGGGGAGGAGGAGGGAGAAGGGACAAAATGGGTGGGAAGAGCACAAGGGACTATGGTGACGGTGCACGGGTGAGCTGGTGGTGGGAATTTCACAGGGATGAGAAATATACACTGTACAAAAACGAAAAATAACGTAAAATATATATAAAATTAAAAAACCACACAAAACAACAAAAAAGACTACCTGTCATCCTCTCCAAAAAGTTTCTTCTGAAGTGATTATAATTATCTAATTAATTAAAATACTTATTTACATAATTTTAAATGAGATATGTTTACATTGGGTCAGATTACATATTTATAGAATTTGATACATAATAGGCAAACACCGAAAATAAAATTTTATTGGAAAACTTTCTTGGTGAGATGGAAGGTGTGTTTTTCCTTAATTAGATTGTGCTTCCATAGATGACTATGATTTACTGCTAAAATAAATAACACGGTTTGGCATCAATTCTATGTCTACATTTAATTCATGCACACATAAAAAAATAAAAAATAGGGCCCACCTTGGTGGCACAGTGGGTTAAGCAACGCACTATGAGGCAAACCACAGCCACAGCAGCACGAGTTCGATCCCTGTCGCCGGCCAGGGAGGGGACCCACATGGTGTGGCAGACCTCTCCTGCCTCACCC
>JAGFMF010011466.1:5839358-5961948 GCA_019455555.1 Galemys pyrenaicus | reverse complement strand
CTGCCTGTTCTGCATCCTGCTCTGTCTGGTGGATTCTTTCACCACCCCCACACCTCTGGCCTGTACCCCAGCTCTTGTATGCATAAATAAATAAATCTTTAAAAAAAATAAAATAAATAAAATAAAATAAAAAATAAACAAAAATTTAAAATAAAATAATTTATGCAAACAAATAAGTGGGAATATAAGGGGGTTTTTGGGGCAGCTTTATTGAGAAATAATTGCCATATATTGCTGTTCAAGTTTAAGGCTTGATTTACATATATTATGAAATAATGACCTCAATGGGTTTAGCTAACAGACATCTTGTATAGACAAAATAGAGAAGAAAAAAGTTGTGTATGTTGTTGTGTTTTGTTACTTTATTTTTTAATTTATTTTTTTAAAGATTTATGTGTGCATATAAGAACTGGGGTACAGGCCAGAGGTGTGGGGGGAGGGTAGTGGTGAGAGGATTCACCAGAGACAGAACAGGGAGCAGAACAGGCAGACTGACTAAAACACACTGCTGAGGGGAGCAGCAGGTGAGGCAGGAGAGGACTGCTGCACCATGTGGGTCAGCTCCCTGGCTGGGGATCGAACTCGTGCTGCAGTGGCTGCGGATACTTCACTGGATTTCAACCCAGCTTAACCCCGTGCGCCACCAGGGAGGCCCCTATTTTATTTTTTAAATAGCAATGATACTCACTTTTTGGAACCCTTTATAGGGGAAATACCAAAACTTGCCTCATACTCTATCATCATCAAAGCATAGTCTTAGGCCCCGGCAGCCGCTAACCTCCACCAGCTCCTTTCTTATGTCACTAAAAACACAAAAAGACCTGTCAGCTGGTCACCTTGAAAACAACTGCACAAGATCTCATCTTTTCCTTAAGGACTGAGGATGGTTAAGCTTTTTCATGCACAGACACTTATCTTCCACCTTCCAAGCTCTGTGGCCATTGGAGCCATTCCCAAGGCCACTGTCTCCTCTGATTGCCACATGCCTAAGAACTGACCACAGATGCCATCACCTTTTGGTGTCCACTCTCACCCCGGCTCTCACTTCTTACTGGTCTCAGTTTCCTCTCTGGAGTGAGTGATGGTTTTAATGGCTCCAGTCTACTCCCCTACAGGTGTCTATTGCAAACATCATTAAATGTCATTTCTCCAATGCATTGGTCATTGTCAGTCCTTTTGTCCTCAGTTGCAGGACCTCCCCTGGAAGGCACATCCACAGTCCCACTTACTTCCAACTAGGAGCCTCTGCATCCAGGAGCCAGGCAGCCCCACCCAGCCACATGAAGCAGGCCAGCTGCAGCCTTGGTGTCCCATCATGGGGTGTGTGTTCACACTTTTCAGCTAATAGGGACACCCACCTGCGGCTGGGTCTGTGGAGGTGCATAGCCGTTGGCAGGAAACAGAACCACCCCCTCCCTCAGCCTCTTTTCAAAGAGGTGTAAACCCAGCCCTCAATGGACTTAGCCCTGCAGGAAGCTGCCTCTTATCTCAGCACTTAGAAGGCTAGCAGTCTGCCGCCTACTTTTGTTCATTTTCTTTTGCACAAGTTCCGAGGTCCTCCCATGCCCATGAGTTGGTGTCCAAGAGCTGTGTTTCCTGTCTAGAGAGGAAGACAGAGACTGTGGGTGTCTGTCTCAGGTCAGCACCCCCTTCCTCGAAGAGAGTGCTCTGTCCCTTCTCTAAATCTAGACCAGAGTCCCCCAGCCTCAACCAGCCTCAACCAGAGTCCCCTGGATGGGGAGGACCAGGCATTTATCATACACAGGCGTCCAGAGGGATCCCACACAGTCTGACCAAAGCTGGAGGCAGAGGCTAGGGACTCCATTAGGGAGCTGGCCAGATGGAAGAACGGCCACGCCTGAGGCATGACGTCATTCAGCACAGCGCCCACCAGCACAAGGCTTGGAGGAGGCAGGTAAGAGGCAGACCTTTAGGAGATGAGCCCAGAGCTAAACTGCCAAGGCTGAGTGACCTTGGGAAGGGAAAATAAAAAGGGAGACGGACATCTGAGAGAACAGCCTAAGCATGTTCTGTTGGCAGGGTGGGAGTAACCCCAAGCGCAGAAGGGACTCCTGCCCCAAAGCATCAAGGAAAAGAAACAGGAGGTATGGGTGAGGTAAATCAAGGTGCTCATAGGAACAAGCAGGAATGGCTATGGGTCAGCGTCTCTTGGCACAGGTGCTAGGGAGGACACCTGGTGAGGCTGAGATACCAGGGCTCGAGCTCCCGAGACTGTGCTTTGTTCCTAGAGTAAGGAGGGGTATGAAAGGGACATGGGCCCAGGTGTCCCCAGGACAGTTGGCCCAAGAGTCATTCAGTTCTTAGAGTTCAACCACAAGGAACGATGGGAGACACCTCTTTTCAGCAAAATGGAGGGATCTGAGAGAATTATGTTTAGTAAAGCAAGTCAGAATGACAAAAACAAATACTGGACATCTGTATGATGGATGATCTGGCAAAGTAAAACGTTTCTAAAAACTAGTGAATCTTAATACATTCAGTGAGGGATCTGGGGTTAAGAGGGAGGGGGTGGAAGAAGGAAACGTATGGGAAGATGGGGGTATGGAGGAATAAATACAAAACAAAGTCACCAGTTCTTACATCTGGGAGAATTCATACATTTGGAAGATTTCATTTAGGCCTACTTATTCAGATATATGTTAACAAAGAAAGGTTCTACCCCATGCATTTTCAGAGTCCATTTATCCCACTGAAAAGAACATGTTTTCAAATTTATTTATTTATTTAAAAATCAAGTTATGGGATGGTGTGGCAACATACATCTGAGGAGGTGTGAACCTATTCCCTTACATCATATACATTGTTCTATACCATGAATGTTACCTCAATAAAAAAGTAAATAAATAAAAATAAAATAAAATCAAGTTACTATATGCTATGGGCTGTGTTAGGCTCTGTGAATGAATACAGGTTATCTAAATTTCATTCTCACAAAACTTAACTTTTGATTGTTACCATAGAATATTTCACTGAAAACAAAGTCTTGGACTTAAGTTGCTGTTTGTGTTAAACCTTTTTGTGTTTCCATGGAAGAATCCAATAATGCTTTTGCTACCATTTACTCATTTCTTTCTGTGAGAGGAACTGAGTTTTTTCATAGAAATTTAACAGAAAGGAGATGGACATCTCAGATTAGTTCTTCCCGCTTTTAGATTTAGCATTCTTTTCATGCTATAAATTTTACAAGAGTACATATTCAAGATTCTAGAGAGGAAGTTCGTGGTTTTCCAGCCATGTCTGTACCTGGGTAACTATAATTCTTGGCTGTACTGTTAGCAGCCATGTCGCCCTACCTGGTTTTTGTCACAAATAAAGATGACCTATTAATCTCAGGGGGAAAAAAGGTCTTTAGGACAAAGCCTAGGGGAAAGGATTCTTAAGCTTGTATAAATCTTTTTGAGTAATGGCAGAAGATCCATCTTAACAGTGAGACAGAATATCCCTCCTCCCTGTCACTGCCTGCCCCCGCCTCCAAATGGTCTGGGAAAAGGGTGAAGAGAAAGAAGTTCTGATGAGACTAGCCAAAAGCCATTTTCAAGATAAGAAAGGAGGCTGAAGGTTCCCAATTTCAACCCAGGAAGTGTCTAATATAGAACACAAGCTGTTTATGTTAAATCTCATAAAGAGATTTATGTTAAATCTATAAAATTTTGAGGAAAAAAAGGCATAGGGCAATATCTTCACATGTTGGGTTAGGCAAAAAGCTCTCAGACTTGACACCAAAAACAAAATCCTCAAGATGAAAAAAAACTGATAAATTGGATGTAATCATATTTTTAAAATTTTGTTCTCCAAAAGACTTTGTAAAGAGGAGAAGAAGTCAAGTTACAGAGTGGGAGAAAACATTTGCAAACCACATATCCAACAAAAGACAGATATAGATAATATATTTTTTAAAACTGAAAACTTCACATTATAAAAGCAAACAGTCCAACTGGAAAATGGTCAAAACACATAAAAAGATGTTTTACCAAAGAAGATAGATATACAAAAAGTAGAAGCCCATGAAAAGATTTTCTATGTTTTTAGCCATTTGGAAAATGAAAATGAAAATCACAAAGAGATACCACTACTCAGTGATCAGAATGACTAAATAAAAAGCAGGGATCCCAGCAAAGGTTGGTAAGCATGTGGATAAATGGGGGCATCTGTGCATTGCTGGTGGTATAGACACCCTGGGAAACAGCTTGCAGCATCTTTGAAAACTAAATATGGTGGGCCTTCCTGGTGGCCCAGGGGTTAAGTCTCAGTGCTATCACCTCTACTGTCTGAGTTCTCTGAGTTCAATTCCCCGCCAGGGAGCTGACCCACATGGCACAGCAGACCTCTCCTGTCTCACCCACCGCTCCCCTCAGCAGTGTATTTCAGTAGATCTGCCTGTTCTGCTCCCTACTCTGTCTCTGGTGAATCCTCTCACCCTCTGTACCTCTGGCCTACATCCCAGTTCTTCTACAAAATATATATACATGTAAAAAAAAAAAACCAAAACCAGCTAAACATGCCACTAACATATGACCCAGTAATTTTACTCCTGGGATTTATCCTGGAGAAATCAACTTCATACACCAAAATCTATACACATATGTTTATGGCAGCTTTATTTGTAATAGCCCCAAACTGGAAATAGCCCATATGTTCTTCAATAGATGAAAGGTTCACAATCAACACCATGTAAAGTACTCAGCAATAAAAAGAAATAAACTGGTGATACATACAACCACCTGGATGAATCTCCAAAGATTTATGCTGAATGAGAAGGGGGAGAGACAACCCCAAAGGTTACATACACTAAGAGGTCACTTATGTACCATTCTCCAAATGCAAAACTAGAGAAGTTACTAGAGAGGTACCCTCCATGCCCCCACTTATCTGCAGCTGCCTTGGACCACCTCCTGGGGGTCAGAGAACTGATCTGACCAGTCACATAACACAGATGGCAGGTGGGCTCAGAAAGGAAGAGCTCTTTAAAAAAAAAAAAAAAGATTTATTTATTTATGCATATAAGAACTGGGGTATAGGCCAGAGGTATGGGGAGGTGGGAGACAGTGAAAAGCAGAACATGCAGATCTACTGAAATACTCTGCAGAGGGGAGCAGCAGGCAAGCAAGGAGAGGGCTGCTGTGGCATGTGGGTTACCTCCCTGGCTGGGGATCGAACTGGTGCCGCAGTGGCTGAGGATTCTTCATGGTGCTGTGCCTTAACCCCTTGCACCACCAGGGAGGTCCCAGAAAAGAAGAGCTATTGCTCCTGTGGCCCAACTTGCACCCTGGTGCTCCTGGGAAGGAGACACAGAAGGACACATGTGGAAGAGACAGGTAGAGATGCTTGGAGGAGACACATGGGTAAGAGAAGTGTGGCAGCCATTATCTCCATGCGGTATCTCCTTCTGTCCCAGCTTTGTGAGGCCTGCTTCAAAACCCCTTTCCTCTCGTTCCCCTCCAGAAGGTACCTTAGGTACCTTGTGGCAAATGTTCGGTTTTTAGAGACCCTACTTTGGGCCAACCCAGACCGGGTATTTTCTCACAAGGGTGCTTAAATTTGGGTGCTTTATTGGAAAACTATTATCCTTTCTTCTTTCCTCTCTTTATATATACACTAACTCTATTAAAGATCTTTCACCCAAAAAGTCTGCTTTGCCTTAGTACGGAGATATCCAGACCCTCATTAGAGAATACAAGTTGGGGGGAGGGGTCCCTGAATACCCCCTCGGACACTCGACAATAAAATAATTAACAAGCAGATCTCAGTGTGCTGAAGTTAAGGAGGGGGTGTAGCTCTTGGAAGTCAATTCTGGGGATCCTGGTGGTGAGGAAGCACTTTCTGTCATGTTCATCAATGTCAGTCTCCCGGACTGATAATGTAAACTCTGATAACATAGTTTGCAAGATGTGGCTATTTGGATAAGGAGTATGTGGAATCTCTATTATTATTATTTTTTTACAGTAGTGTGGGAATCTATTTTTTTATAGCAGTGAAGTTTTAAAGAAAAACATTAATAATAATAAAAGTGACCCAAAAAATAAAACACTAATTTTAACAGGTATCTGTTTGATACCACTTCCTCTTCTATACCACAACCTAATTTCTCTATTTTCCTTTTCAGAAAAACTTTTTAAAAAAGAAAGAAATATTTTATTCTCTGTTTACGAACTCTAGTTCCTCTCTTTCCATTCTCTCTTAGATGCATTCCCATAAACTTTTTTCCAATTTGCCTGCTTTCATCAGGTTATCTCTGGCTGAGGTCATTTACAACACTCTCTTGTCAATCCTCAGTTCCCATCTTACTCAACCTCAAAGCAGCATTTGTTACTCAAATAACTCACTCCCTCTTCCTGGACAGAGCTCTTGTCTTGCTCCTCATTCTCTTGTTTTTCTCTTTTCTCACTGGGTACTCTTTCTCAGTCTCCTCTCTGGCACCTCATCTACCCAAGTTCTTAATGTGTTAAGATCCCAGGTCTCCCCCTTTCCATTGTTCGCCTACTCCCTAAATCAGTCACTTCCTAGGTGTTTGTCCATCTAAGCTCATGGACATAAATATTATCTATCCTCCAAGGATTCTGAATTTTATATTACGAGCCGGCACCTCTCCCCTGAAATGCAGACTTGTAGGTCCCATTATTTCCCCAACACGTCCCTCTATTTGTACATTGAAATTTCTCAAAGGGACATGGATAAAATTGAGCTCCTTTTTTATCCGCTCAAAACATGCTCCCACTTAGTAGTCCCTATCATGGCTTATCGCATCTTGGGCCTTCTGGTTGTCCAAACTCTTAATCTTGGATAATCCTAAACTCTGTTCTTCCTGTAATTCTTCACATTTAATTCATCAGCAAATCTTTCCCACTGTTCCATCAAACTATGTCAAGAATCCAGTGTCAAGTGATGTCCCTTAGTCAATAGTAGTTGAGAATCACAAAGGATGTGATATGAACTCAGTGGACCTTCCTCCTCCACGGGTAATTGGGCTTCCATCTTCCTCCCTTGCAAGGATCTATCGAATCCAGACAGATTGCTCGTGCGTAGAGCTGACATTCTAGCGGGAGAGACTGATAATATTACAGAACAATCAGAGCTGATAGTCACTGGGTATGTAAGAGGAAGTCAAAGTAGTTGAACTATTTCTGTACCTCTGCCCTAAGGCGTACATGCTCCCTAGCTTCCCTAACCTTTCCCCCCAGATCTCCCTACGATCCAATGACTAAAGGGTTAATCCTCACACAGGGAACACCAGATTCTATATCCTATTCCATCTCTATAGTTCTATTCCTATAATGGGAAGGTTAAATATACCGAACACCATCCCTGCTAAGAAGATAACTATGTGCTATGGGAAAGAAATGCACTTTTTAATACAATGGTCGGAGCAAGTTTTTTTTGAGAAGCTGTTATTGGACTAGAGAGATGAAGTAAAGGAGGAAGGGAATGAACCATGCAGTTATTCAGGAGAAAAGCAATTCAGCTAGCGGAACAGCAAAGAGGGGCCCAGAAGCAGAAATAAGAGCAGGGAGGTGGGAGGTTCCTGATTCTTTTGGGCCTTATAGGTCATAAGACTTTGAGATATTCTCTTGAGTGAAAATGGAACTTGGAGGTGCTAAGCAGATGAGGACAAGATCTTTTTTTTTTTAATTAAAATATTTTAAAATTTACATATACTTGCCATTAATTGTAATCCCCATGTATTCCCCATCACCATCTCACCAGTGCACCATCACCTCAGTCCCTCGTGCTCCCATCTTCCCTTAACCCTCCCCCACCCCTCCCCACCAGGTGTCCCCAGTCTGTGAGGACAAGATCTTGATGATGGAGATATAGCTGTGGATACAGATAGAGAACTTTAATGAGAAATCATTTATATACCATCTCCCTTTATAATATACAATGCATTGTTTTATCATTTAGTCACAGAGTTGTACAACCAGCACCACTGTCAATTTTAAAACATTTTTGTCACCTCAAAAAGAAATCCCTTACCCTTACAATATCACTCTCCAGTCTTCTCATCACCCCACACCCCAGGCCTAATTTACCCCTAATCTGCTTTCTGCTTTTATTTATTCACCTATATAGGACATTCATAAATGCTTTGGAGACTGAACTTAGCTTGTTCTCAAGGTTTATCCATGTTGTTGCAGGTATCATTATTCCATTTCTTTTTATAAACGATATTTTAAATATATTATTTATAAAATAAAGCTAAATAATATTTAGACTGCATTTTGTTTATTCACTCGTCAGTTGATGGATTTAGGGTTGTTTGCACTTTTTGACTAATGTGAATGTTACTTTATGAACATTCATATGCACATATTTTTTGGACATGTTTTCATTTCTCTTGGGTATATACCTAAGAGTGGATATGCTGGACCAAATGGTAACTAAATGTTTTCTCATGGAACTGCCAGACTATTTTCCAAAGTGGCTGCATTATTTAACACACCCACCAGCAATGTATGAGGATTCTTTGTCACTTTTTTAATATAGTCTTTTTTTTCCCTATTTACCACAGTGGGTGTAAAGTGTTATACTGTGGTTTTGATTTCCATTTCCCTAATGAGTAATAATGTTTATTGCGCCTATTTTCATGTTCTTAGTGACCATTTGTGTATCTTTCGTTAAGTAGCTATTCAGATCCTTCAACTATTTTTTTTTTAAACATGCCTTTTCTTTTTGTTTTTTAAAGATTTATTTATGCATATAAGAGCTGGTGGTTAGAGGTGCAAAGGGTTGGGAGGTGAGAGGATTCACCAGAGACAGAGTGGGGAACAGAACAGGCAGATCTGCTGAAATACACTGCTGAGGGGAGCAATGCGCAAGGCAGGAGAGGTCTGCTGCACCAGGGGTCAGCTCCCTGGCTGGGGATCGAACTTGTGCTGCAGTGGCTGTTGATAGCTTCATAGTGCTGAGACTTAACCCCTTGCACCATCAGAGAGGCCCTTCTCTTTTTTTCTTATTATTTGTTTGTTATGTAGAACAACTGGGGTGTAGGCCAGAGGTGTGGAAGGTGGTGGTGAAAGGATTCACAAGAGACGGAGTGGGCAGCAGAACATGTGGATTACTAAAGTCTACTGCTGAGGGGAGCAGCGGGCAAGACAGTAGAGGTCTGCTGCACTATATGTGGGTTAGCTCCCTGGCCAGGGATTGAACTCAGGCCATAGAGATGACAGCTCTGGTCTATGTGTCTATCTTTATGTCAGAGTCACATGTCTTGATTATTGTTTTTTGTAGTAAGTTTTAAAATTGAAGACTGAATTCTTCAACTTTTTTTCTTTCTCAAGAGTTTCCATTTTTCTGGGTATGTTGAGTTTGTATATGAATTTTAGAATCAGTTTATTAATTGCTACAAAGAAGCCAGTGAAGATTCTGATAAGAACTGTGTTAAATCTATAGATCCACTTGGGGAGTATTACTATCTTAACAAAATTCAGTCTTCTGATCTATGAACATGGAATGTTTTCCCATTTATGTAAGTCTCTAATTTCCTTCAGCAAGGTGTGATTGTTTTCAGAATGTAAGTTTTATGCTTCGTTACATTTATTGTTAAATGGAACAAATAAGTTTGTTCTACTTTCATCTATGTAAAAATGTTCCTTAATTTCACCTTTGGGTTGTTCACTGCCAAGTTCACAGAAATGCAACTGATTTGTATATATTGACCTCAGATCATACAACCTTGCTGAATGCAATAATTACTTGTCATGGTGTTTTAGGAGTTCTTAAATTTTTCTATATACGAGATCATGTCATCACAGAGATCATTTTACATCTTGCTTTATAATCTGGGTGCTCTTTACACTTCATTTTCCTGCCTGGTTTTCATTTTGAATAGTCCCTCTGCCTGCCTTACTGAGAATGCACCAAACCAAGATGAGAGTGGAGCAAGAGGCCAGGTAAGGCAGGACTATGCCTTGGGCCAGGGCGTAGCAGGTACATCACAAGTGTTTCAGGGTGTTCCTCTCTTTTCCCTCCTTCCTTTCTATCTTTATTGTCTTATTTACCATCTTGGTGATTAGTTTGGTCTTAAGGAGTTCTAGTAACAGTACTCAACAACAAAGACAGTACTGACCTTCTTGAAATCGCCCCTAGGCAAAGATCTCAGTAAGCATTTCTGCATGAAGGAAGCAGACACCAGACAGGCGGCTCTACAAGTCCCACTTCTGCAAGAGCGGATCCTATGGGACGGTTCGCACAGAGGGTCTATTTTTATGAGGGGTGAAAAGAGAAGTGTCTATCATCAGGTCTCAGAAATGCTGCAACCCTCAGCAATCAGCTAAAGATAACCTGGGCAAGGAACTCTGTGCCCAGACTTGGGGGTGGGGAGTTAAGTCTGGGTGCTCTGGGTGTCTGGGATGGTTCAGCCTTCCACAATGAACAATCATTGCAAACTACCAGATCCTTCACTTTGGGGAAACTAGCTTAACCAGCCTTCCCCAGGAACACCCACAGGTCCCCCTCACCCAATCCTCCAAGCCAGTCCTGATCTCTCCTTCCTGGTGAGTGGGACCCTAGTGTTCTAAACTGGGCTGGGCCTAGGGGAGGCAGAAGAGGTCCCTTGGGTACTTGGTAGAATTCACATTCCTGAAAGTGTGACCCTCCTTAAACTGTACATCTTAGACCTTGGCTTGTTTCACCCAAGTGCCAGCTCACGTTCTAACCCCAACGCCGCTACTCAAGCCATGTAGACGGGGCAGCTTTCGGTAGTAATGTGGCTCATGAAAGACGACTGTCCTGTTCTAGTGTCAGCATGAGACATGAGCTTCCTTGGCTCTTGGTTGTGTCCTTACACAGCCACAGCCAGGAGAAGGGAGATTAAAGCAGAGGGATGGGTGAAATACTAGACTGGTGCAACTGATTGTTGTACTTGGAAAAGGGTTGAGAAAAAAAAAATAAGGGACACATATTTTGAGGGCAAGGGAGCCAATCTTGATGACTCTCTTCTGCTTGCCAAATATGAATAATCTAATATAAAAATAAAGATAAAAATGGACTACATCTATTGAATAAAATTGGAATCCATGATCCTGTACTGAGCCCCTGTGGGCCTGCGCCCCTGGCAGACACCGGCAACAACAGCTTTCTAAGTGGCGTAGGAGCCACTGAAGCATTTTGGGTGAGGTGACTTGATGAGCTGGTCATTCCAGTTAGGAGATCCCAGAAAGTTCTGGTATGAAATAATTATAGCATGGGCTAGGTAGAGGTGGTCATAAGGTGTCACCTGCTAGATGCATAATGTTATATAATACGTAATACATCCGATACCTCATGTGAGGAAAAGAAAGGATTCTCCAGCTCTTGGGTAAAGTACTAGGAGACCTGAATTACCATTTACGGAGATAGAAGCGGTAACTGGGGTAGGAGCCACATTGGAGGGAGACTGAGGACAGCAAGAGCTCAGTTTTGGACTCACTAAACATGAGGTGTCTACTTGACACACAAAGGAGATGAAAATGGGTGATGAAAAGCACAAGCCAAGGTCAAAAGAGAGAAGTTAGGGCTGCTGCGTATCGACTGTCATTGGGAAGAAGGTCCTGCAGTGCACAGATACAGAAGAGAAGAAAGTCAAGGGCTGGGCCTGGAGATTCCAGGGGTACGAGGTGGAGGGAGGACCAGCAGGTCGAGTGAGAAGAACTGCCAGTCAGGTCGAAGGTAAAGCAGGAAAGCGCAGAGCATGGAAGCCTGTGAAAACTGAGCTCAGGAGGGGGCACAGGGACCGCCTGCACCCAATGTGAGACAAGGCCGAGAATTAACCACCGGATGTTGTTACGAGGTGGTTATTGTTCACCTCGACAAGGTGGGGTTGGATAGAATGGCAGCCACAAAATATTGATTAAGAAGGAATGGGAGAGGGTCACCCTGGTGGCGCAGTGGATTAAGCAATGCACTATGAAGCAAACCGCAGCCACTGCAGCACGAGATTGATCCCTGCCACCGGCCAGGGAGGAGACCCACATGGCGCAGCAGACCTCTCCTGCCTCGCCCACTGCTGCCCTCCGCAGTGCATCTGCCTGTTCTGCTCCCCACTCTGTCTGGTGAATCCTCTCACCTCCCGTGACTCTGGCTTGTACCCCAGCTCTTGTGTGCATAAATAAATAAATTTAAAAAAAAATAAGAAGGAATGGGAGATGACTAATCGGATGCAGCAAGTGTAGACAAGTTTACCTGCAAAGGATAGAGGAGAGTAAGTAGCTAGAGGGAGATGGAGGGAATTGATGTTTCTCTCTTTCTTTTAAAATCAATTTATTTATGCATAGAAGAGCTGGGGTGTAGGCCAGAGGTGCAGGAGGTGAGAGGATTCACTAGAGAGCTACAGAGGGGGAAGCAGAACAGGCAGATTTACTAAAATACTCTGCTGAGAGGAGCAGGGGGCAAGACAGGAGAGTCTGCTGTCACCTCTCTGGCCAGGGATCAAACTCGTGCTGTGCTGCAGTGGCTGCAGGCAGCTTCATAGTGCTGGGACTTAACCCCTTGAGCTACCAGGGGGGCCCGAAATGATGTTCAAGATGTGAAAACGATAGCATGTTATGCTGCTGGGGGTGACACATTGAAGGGAGGGGATGACACAGGAGATAGGTGGGAATGGAGGAGCCATGTCCTTAAGGAGAGACAGAGTGGACGTGGGGCATACGGAAAGAGACGGCCTTAGCTAAGAGTGGGGGCCGTGACCACGCAGTAACAGCAAGGAAAGCAGGCACAGGCAAGGGATCAAGTCACTCGGTGCACCTGCGGTGGGGTCTCCTGAGAATGTTTTTCTGGCGCCTCTAATTAGGGAAATCACAACAACCTGCTGAAAGTGGGGCTGGAGGCTGCACCGGAGTTCTGAGGGCCAAATGTCAGCTCAGTGTCCGGGGAGGAGTGGGACTGAAGGATGCTCACTGCACTCTGGCTATTTGGGGTTTCAGTGGCTAGGCACTTAGCGAGCCCAGTCAGCGCTTTTCAACTTTCAGTTCCCTGAGTTATATCTGGCTTTCTGTTTGCTCATAATTTTGCTACTTTGCTATTAATTTTTTAGAAATGTCTGGTTAGTGGTTGCTCATTCATATTTGAAACAAAGGGCTGAGTTAATTGATGTAGGTGCCTGGAGACTCGGCCTTCAGCGGGAACGGTCCTGCAAGGGTTGATAGACTAAATGGGAAAAGACCCGGCTGACTAGATACTACTTGAAAACCAGCAGATAAGAGGCACGTTTAAAGGTCTCTGGGATGAGGAAATGAATGGTCACTGCAGCACAAACTTCACCTGCAGAATGTCCTTGGCTGTCTAGTCTGGGAGCTAGAAGACAGAAAAATCAAGCCTTAAAGTTCTAGAGTTCTAGAGCCCCCTTATTACCCATGCAGGGTAAGGGTGAGTAAACATGCTTTTCATGTCATTTGGGATGTGTTCTTACAAAATAAGGGCATAAATAGTGGGGGGAAGGGCCAGAAACAGTGGCTCCAGCTCAGAAGGGAACAAAGGGAAGCTCTAGAAAGGAGGTTGAGTTACTGTCAACTACACATCTCCCAAAGCTGCACACCTTTACCTTGTGCGTGTATCACTTTTATAACCATCTTTGACTTAAACAGCTGCTTTCCTTTTACCGCTCAGGTCATCATACTCAGAAACTTTAACTTCTCCCTTCTCTTCTTAAAGGTGTGAATTGGGAAAATAGGTATGCTCAATTCTTTGTTATTTTCACATCAAACCTCTTCCTTGTTTATGTGACCTAAAGTACTTCGATTTAAATATTTGTGACTGGTGGCATTGTTCATCATTAGCCTTTTATAGACTGTCTCTTTATTACAGACACTTCTTCTTAATCTATTTTTCATTCAGCTGAATCCTTTCAGCTGCATTGTGTTTTCTAGGAAAGGGTTCTCAGGTAGTTTACTTTCCCTACAGAGGCAAAATCATTCTTCATGCAATGCAATTTTTCAAGGTCTCAAGAGATTTTGGGCAAAGCTCTAGAAGGGAGAAAAATGCACCTACGTGCCCCCCAATCTGGAGAGAAGTCAAAGACCTGCAGGAAGATGGCGGCCAAATGGCTCTTGACCTGTAGCCCATCACCTGCCATGTTAGCAGCACGAGACATGAAACAGACCAGGATTTCTTGAAGGAAAGAGCTCTCTTTCCTCCTACCTCAAGTCTAATAAGGAGCCTTATGGAAACCCTTGGAACGACGTGGCTGAGTTTTCTGGAGCTGAACAGGAGCAAGAATGAAGAAAGCTGTGTGGTCTCCAGTGGGCCGCTCTAGAGGATGTCTGCAAGGCAGAACTATATGGAGTGGAGAGGTTGCAACACTGGTTTGAGGTTATGTCACTCTGGTTAAGGAGTGGTGCACCCAGGGGTGGCGTGTCCAGCGCACGCCCAGAGCAGCTGATAGGAAGAGTCAGCGTTTGCACATTTGCACATCTGGCTCCCCCCCACCCAGAGGGTACACCAACGTTCTTTCTGTTCCTGTATCTCTCCTCCCTCTCCTTACCCCATCCTAGTGGAGTTCAGAATGACCTGATGGTTAAAGTGAACAGAGGACTGAGCGAAGAGAGAGGGAAGAGTGAGGAGGCCACAATGACACCCCACTTTCCCACTGGGCCTCCTAGTTGAGCCTCCATGACACGATCTGCTCCCCTCTGCTGCCTGCCCAGCCAGCGCTTCAAGTGTCGGGTCTGGGCGCGAGGACCCCTGCAGGCCTATGGCCCTGGGGCTCCCCTGCCCCTCTCCTGGCTCCCTATGTGCCCTTCATAGCCATTTTCCCATTGGAAATTCACATTGACTCTGAGGAAAGGGAGGCTACGTGTGTGTTATAAACTTGGGGGTGAGGTTAAAAGGTAGCCTTGTCCCAGCTTTACGTGTAGGTTAGTCAGTGAGCTACTATACTTTGATCAGGTTCTGTATTCCCAGCTGGACAGTAAATTCCATGACAGCACAGACTATCCTGCTTACCCGATATCCCCAGCAGGACACCCATCCTCATATAATTCACTTACTGTATCTATTGCTACTGTATTCATTCCAGAATGAATCACCCCACATTTTAAGTGATTTAAAATAATAGCAGTCGTTGCTTTTGCTCATAGTTCTGCAACCAGAGACAGCTCAGCTCTCGCCAACGTGACGTCAGCTGGGACAGCACAACTTAGTACGGACAAGCCACGCCCTCACAGCTGGCAGCTTGATGCCGGTTGTTAGTGGGGAAATTAGTGTGGTGGGATAAGGGCCTTGGTTCATCTCCACTTGACCTCTGCAAAGTCTGCTTGGCCTTCCTCACACTGTGGTGACTGGGGTGCCGATGTGCCCCGAGAATCAGGTGGAAGCCCTATGGCCTTTTATGACCCACCCTCCCAAGGGGCAGGTCTCCTTCCACTGCAGTCAAGGCTGCTTAGCTTCGCATGGATGGCACACGATACTTTGCCTCACCTGGAGCAATGTCAAGTCGCATTACTAAGAGAACATAGGGGTTGGGAGATGTTGGGGTGCCCATCACTGAATATACACCCAAAATACCCCTGTAATGAGCAGCATATCCCTGAGTGGTGGACCCAGTATTTGAACCCAAGCTATGTTCCGTGTCTTTTGTTCAAGGAGGAAAGGGTTCATGTCACACATTCTAAAAAAGTTTCCCTGTGACCTGGAAAAGAGGGAACTTTGGAATGTAGATTAATCGCTAGGTATGAGGATAAATCATTTATTTGTTTCATCTGCCTCTATCCATGAGGTTACAGATGATGGTAGACAGACATATAGATTTATATGTGCAGTCATATATGTGTGTGTATAAACTCTTTAGTGCTTAAGTGACAGCCCATCCCATGGCTGCTGTTTGTTAAAACAAAACAAAAATTCACACATGAAGTGATGAAAAGTGGTGCTTGGTTCTGCAAGATGAAGCGTCGCTGTGTGGTGCTGCCACCTTCTGGGAAGTGGGGGAGCATCAGCCGCGTCCATAACTCCATTTCCCCACCTGCCTTTCGGAACTGTGACTGACCCACTGGTAGCTGCTCTTACTTTACCGGGAGATTTCCTGGTGGCTGTTGATTTGATTTTTAACAACAACCCTGACTCCTTTATTGATTCCCATTTGACCAAGGAGAACTGTGAGAACCAGAGGAATTCCTTATGTGCATCATCTGTCCCCAGTGGCCCCCACGCTTACCCCAAGTCCTCCTGAGCCCTCTGCAGTCTGATGCTGCGTCTTCCCCCTCACTTGGCTGCTCTGGCCAGACTCCTCAAGGATGCCCTTATGGAACCCCAGCCCCTTCCACCCCTTACCTTTCTACCCAGCAACTTCACTCCTTTACATTTACCCAAAGGAGTTGAAAATTGTGTTCACATGATAACCTGAATATGGATGTTGAAAGCAACTTTAGCCATAATTGCCAAACATTAGAAGCAACCACAATGTCCTCCAGTAGATGAGTGGATAAACAAACTGATACATCCGGACATGGAATATTATTCAACCCTAAAAAAGCAATAAGCTGTCAAGTCATGAGAAAAAACATGGAAGAACTTTACACACATATAACTAAGAGGAACAAGACAGTACAAGAAGGTTATGGTTCCAATCGTATGACATTCTAGAAAAGGCAAAACGGTGGAGACAGCAAAGGACCAATGGCTGCCAAGGGCAAGAGGGATGAAGAGCAATAAAACTGCTCTGTGTGATACTATCCTGATAGACACATTTCATCACACATTTGTCCAAACCCATAGAATGTGCAACACCAAAAAGGAGCCCTACAGTAAATTATGGACTTTGGGGAATAATGATGCGTGAATGTAGGTTCATCACTGATAACAAATACACGATTCTGAATGTTCGCAGTGCAGGAAGCTGTGCAAGAGTCGGGGAGAGAGTGTACAGGCATGCTGTGCTTTCTCCTCAATTTTACTCAACCTTCAAACAGCTACCCAAAAAAGTCTGTTTAAAAGGGGGGAAAAATGCACACTGAATTGCGAAAACCCAATTCAAAATAAAGAATCTAAAATATCTCAATAACCATTTTTATTCATTCCTACAGGTGTAGGAATATTTTGGAAATTTGAGTCATAAAATATAGCGTTAAAATTAATATCACAGGCCTCCCTAGTGGCACAAGGGGTTGAGCACTGCATTGTGGAGCATCTGCCGCTACTGCACTACAAGTTTGATACTCAGCCAGGGAGGGGACCCACATGGCGCAGCAGACCTCTCCTGCCTTGCCCGCTGCTCCCCTCAGCAGTGTATTTTCATAAATCTGCCTGTTCTGTTCCCCACTCTGTCTCTGGTGCATTCTCTCATCCCCCACACCTCTGGCCTGTACCCCAGCTCTTGTATGCATGAATAAGCCTTTAAAAAATTAAATAAAATAATATTAATATCACATTTTTCTTTTTTCCTTTTTAAAAGTGTGGCTATTAGAAAATTAAATGACTTGTGCAGCTTGTATTATTTTCCTACTGCACAGCACTGGTTTAAGCTTCAGAGGCGATTATCATCTCATGGGTGGGAGAACCTAGTGACAGTGTCCCGCTCTGCCTCTTCCCTGCCCGGAGGCCCCCTGCAGCCTCAGGAAACAGTCCCTGTACAGCTTCACAGCTTCCTACTCCCAAACACGTGCTTCTCTCTGCCGAGCAGCAGGCCAGAACCACAGGGGCATCAGCACCTCCAGGACCGCCCTGCACTAGGGGGTGAGGATTGGCGGGCCGATGCCCCAGCTTCCTCGACCCTGGTGAGGCATGTTCGACACCATCTCTGAGAGTCCCCAGTGGCAGAAGCCCCATTTGTCCACAAAAGCACCCGGCTCTTCTCCCACCCCTACCTTACTTCTTCGTTCCCTTACCATGTCTCCTGGGGCCCCTACACCCCTAAATCACCAGCACTGAACTAAGATGCAAGGGTACAGCAAGATGAGTCTCTCAGAAGTCACAGAAATAAGAGAAGATGGGGCAGGTTGATTCCCACTCGCTGCCTCACACCGGATCCCACCTCTCCAATGCACGCTCTGGGGGCTCGCAGGCAGGAGCCAGACACGTCCAGGGCAGGAGAAGAACGTCTCCCCTCAGATCTGCCACCCTTGAGCTGAGTCCAGAGCAGAAAACCCTTCTCTGAGTTCAGGCAACTTCATCAAGGGGCTAAGCAGACCGTCTCCTGCAGGCAGGAGCAGAGGCAGGCTGCCCGCCCAGGGCTGTCCCTTGGCACCAGTGCCTACTTCCTGGCTGGAGGGAAGCCAGCACTGCCAGCCAGCACCCTGCAGGACAGTCACCTTCAGACCAAGAGGACGCACTGGACCAGGGAAGCGGGAGGAGGGGGGAGGGTCACTGGGATCCAGAGAAAAACTAGCTGGTCTTCCTCATCCATGGAACAGTGTGTAAATGGTGTGTGTGTGTGTGTGTGTGCATGCGTGTGATAAAGCAATCCTTTATCACTCACAGCAATCCTTTGAGGTTTGCACAATCACTATCCCCATTTTATAGATAAGGAAACTGAGGGCAGAGAGGGTAAGGAACTTGCTAAGATCACTCAGCTAAGAAGCGTCACAGGTAGGAATGCAAACTCAGTCTGACTCCATCATCCCTGGAACCTCCCTCTCCTGAAACTTCAGGTGAGTCTGCCGCCAGCCACTCTCTCCAACTCTGCCATAGAGCCGGGTCTGCAGGGACACGGTCATGAACTGTGACCAGTCCCCAACTTTGGAGACGCCCAGCTTGGAGGGGGGGGGCTGGCAGGGCAAGGCGCCTTCCCCTCTGCCTTCTGGCAAAGATCAGTGAGTCAGCCCCACCACACAACCTCAGAGTATTTACTCGTTCCCAGAATGACTTGTAGGGGCTTATAAAGACAAACGCATGGTCTCCCTGGCAAAGGAAGGCTGGTGGTACAAACTGCCGCGGGGCCGAGTAGCTGCCCCTTGATGATGGGGCACCTCACATACACTGGGGTTTTCAGAACCCTCATGGTTTTGTTTTGTTTTTAATTTACACATATTTGACGTCAGTTGTAATCCCCATGCATTCCCCATCACCATATCACCAGTGCACCATCACCTCAGTCCCCCGTGCTCCCGTCTGCCCTCAACTCTCCCTCCCCACCAAGTGTACCAAATTTGTCCTTGTCTTTTCATTTTTGCAGAACCCTCATAGTTTTCAAACTGGAAACCCCTTGTTCATGGAACCCCCTAAGCAACAGGCAACAGGAGCAGTCGGTCACTGTTATCATGTGACCGAGGAGCAGCCCAGACCCCCCAAACTTGCACATTCCAAAGGAATCCAGCCCACCGAGGCAAAGCAGTCTCGTAGTGTGAGAGATCTTTACTACAACAACTGTGCGGGGGGAGAAGAGAGGATATTTTTCTCAATAAAACAACAAAAATGACTCACCCTTTTGTGAGAAATCATCAAACAGGGTTAGCCCAAAGCGGGAGGCTGAGTCCTGAAAGTCTGCTACTTTCAGGCAAGTCGAAAGCACCTGCTGATGGGGAACCGGAGAAAGGAGCTCTGAAGCAGGTCACAGAATACTGGGGCAGGAGATACCACATCAAGATAACGGCTGCCATTGCCAGCTCCCCAAGCATCTCACCCACATGTCTCCTTCCATGACTCCTTCCAGCAGTACCAGCCTGCAAGTCGGACCATGGCAATGAGGGGCCTTTTTTGAGCCCACCTGCCTTCTGTGTTCTACAGCTGCCCTGGCCGCACAGCCCACTGCTCCTTCCCAGCTGTTAACCAGAGGCAGCTGCATGTTAAGTAGGAGTAGGGAGCATGGCATCTCCCTAACAACCTTCGTGACGCAGGACGCAGTCAGAAAGTCTGCTTGCTAGAAGACTAAAAATTTAGCTCAGAGCTTCCCAACAGCCAAAGCAAAGAGGGAAACACTTCTGGACACTTGCAGAGCCTATCATGGCGCTACTTTAAACTATTTAGATCGCCACACGTGGGCCACTCCAGGGTCAGAAATAACGATGCATCGGGCAGCACAGTTGTGTCCTATAGAAACGAAGCCAGGGACAAGAAAAGCCTCTTCTTGATATTGAGACCTGAGAAACTTCTGCACGGATAATGACACTTGAGGTGAATGCAAAAGTGAGTCCCATGTGGGTCTTTTCTCAGATACGTAACAACAGTGGGCTCTTCTACAGCCTACGTCATGTGCTACAACATAATGCATTTGGTTCTCAAAACCACCCCAGCAGATAACCTAGGGGTCTTCAGGGGGGCACAGTGCACACCCCAGAGCAGGTTCCACCTTGCCCTGGCTGCGAGGGTGTCTACCACATGTGCCTGCCTTTGCGGAGAGAGCCAGGAGCCCCGGGAGCAGGCAGGGAGGTAGACAAGGGCGGGAGGTACGGAAGAAGGAGGGGTTCCCACACGGCCCTCTTGCTGCCCGCAGGCTGACTCAGTGGAAAAAATGAGCAGTGCCTGATGTCACCCCCGGGCACCAGCGGGCATCTGAGTTGTCTGAAGGAACACCCTGTTTGCACCTGCAGGACGCACCTGCACTTCCTTCGACAAGGGACACGGTGTAACAGCTCCTCTGTGGGGACCCTATGGGAGTTCCCTGACGTCCCTCTCCTTACAGGCCAATGCCTGGATCTCTTGAGCCTGCTAGACCCCTTGGGCTCGGGGCAAGAAAGGAGGGGCAGATGTGGACACCTCCCCCCACCCCACCCCCCACCCCCGCCTACTCCATCTGTGACTGGGAAGCTGATGACTCCAGGTCAGAAATAACCCCATAGTCAACTCCCCACGTGCTTCCCCTCCCATCCCTCCATTCCCAGAGAGTCTGGGCCCTGAGTCAGAGGGAAGAGCCCAAAAGTAAACAAGGCTCCACTAGGAGAACCACAGAACCACTCTATGGAATTCTTTGACAAATCACGGACCTGTTGAAGAGCGGAGGCCTAGAATTTCAGAGGTGTTCCCCCCAAATCCAACTTTACTCAGGGCTATGTAGACCTGAGCTGTGAGGAATGAGGATGGATAACAGAGCGGGGAGTCTGCTCAGGGAATGGGGGGAGGACCGGGCTCAGGCCTGCCCTCAGGGGCTCCTGGCACACCGCATGGACAGTGAGGCCAGTGTGGAGAAGGGGGAGGCTTCCGGGATGACGGGCAGGCTGTCCAGGTGTCAGGTGGCCCTCCTTATTCACTCCCTCAGAATAGTCCGGGGCACTGGCACCCAAGTCAAGACTGAGTCACTGAGCCCCGTCCTCAGATCAGATGGGCATGAATGGAGACTGCCCTGTTCCCTGTGCCCTCCCCAGCAGAAAGGACATGTAACTGACTCCCTAGGATGGAAGAGGGACTTCCACAAGGCCTAAAAATAACCAAGCTACTTCATACTCTGAACTTAGCCTCCCCCGCCGCCCCCACCCTGGCCCACCCCCTAGCCAGCGAGATAAAGGCAGCTGCTGGGGCTGGCAGGGGACAGAGACCCAGAGCCAGGACCACGGTCTGACGGAGCCAGCAGAACAGAGCCAACCTGACCAAGAAGCTCGAGGACAAAAGACTCTCAAGTCATACCTGCCACAGACGTCCAAGCACCCCAACAGCCAAGTGGACCCCTTCGGTGAGCAAGTGGACCCCTCTCTGCCTCTCTGTCTTTCCACAGCATGGCAGGTTCTCCGGCCAGCATCTAGACTCTCCGTGCAGGAGACTGTGCATCAGTGGAGGCTCTGGGGAAGAGGGAGGCTGAAGGGCCTTGCAGCTAGAGGTAGGTGAGTAGCAGGACGTCTGATACAGATTCCCCAAGGGAGTTAGAGGACAGTGAGCTGAAGCCCCTGGGGGCTGTGGGAGTTGCCGGGAGTGGCTGCTAGGGGACCTGCAAGGGGACAGGTTTGTGCTGGTCAGTATAATCCAGAAAGGCATTCTGGAGGAGGTGGCCTGTAGTTGTGATTTTTATTTTATTTTTTGTAAGATTTATTTATGCATACAGGAACTGGGGTACAGGCCAGGGGTGTGGGGGCGGGGGTGAGAGGATTCAGCAGAGACAGAGTGGAGAACAGAACAGACAGATCTACTGAAATACACTGCGGAGGGCAGCAGCGGGTGAGGCAGGAGAGGTCTGCCTCACCATGTGGATCCCTTCCCTGGCCGGGGATGGAACTCGTGCTATAGTGCGGTGCTTAACCCCTTGCGCCACCAGGGAGGCCCTAATTGTGATTTTCAAAATACAGCTATGGAGTCAAGGCTTCCTTCCACCAGGGAAGGGTCAGGCAGGTCTAGTGTCTGGGGGAGGAGGGCAGAAGAGAGGTGCGAGGACATGGGGCTTGAGGGGGATCAGCAGCCCACTGTGCATTGCTAGGACGAGCCCCATGCCCAGCTGTTGTGGGTGAGTCTTGGCATAGCTGGTCCCAGGAATGTCTTCCCAGGGCTGGCCTGGGTCCAGGACCCCACACATTGTGGCCTAGGAACTGGGGCAAGGCCCTGACTCTTGCCCAGCAGGAAAGCCCTAGGGGTGGCGGTGGGAGGGCAAGTGGGGAGACCAGATCTGAGTCTGGCCAGATATAGAGACTGTGGAGGTGGCTAGGCAAAGGAGGAGCAGGCTTGGGGGCAAAGGTGTGGTTGCCTGAGAGGCCCACCCAGTGCTAAGAGACAAGCTCTGGGCTCTTAGGGGCCAAACCTCCACTCTGAGCCTGTTCCCCATTCTGAATTCTGCCCTCACCTGTCCCCTAGAAACCTAAGTCCCAGGGGCCTCAGGTTGGGTGGGGCTGGGGGTGGGAAGGCCAGATGTCCTGGGACCTATGCAGGGTACTCACTCCTGCCTGGCAGAAGCACTGGGGCAGCTCCTTTCCTCTTGGGGCCTGTTTTCCCTTGTGAACATTAAGCAGGTTAGGTCAGTGACCTCTGAGGGTCCTCAGACCTGCACCCTTGCACCCTGGGAGCTGACAGTTTGCAGCCACAGCAGGGATTCCGGAGATCCCTGGGGGTGGGGATAGGGCGGTGGACTTTACATGCCATCTGCTGGGCCACTCTGGGGGTGACAGGGGAGGAGGTGAGACAGGCACAGTTTTCCTTTGGCAAGAGGTTCTCAGAGACTAAAGGAAACATCCAGAAAGTATGATGAAAATCAGCTGCAATTTTAGAGCTCGCAGACTTTGGGCGCCGATACCTTTGGTGGACATGCTGTGGGTGGGGGTGAAGCAAGCAGGTCTCAGTTTTCTCCCTTCTGAGGTAGCCATGACAAGGAAGTCCTGTCTCCCATCTGCTGCCAGTATCCCTGCAACATGCCCCTCACCCCGCACGCCCCCAGCCCACCCACCCAGGCCCTTTTGGTCAGGAGAAGGCTCCAGACCCCAGCACCAGTCAGCCGGCAGGCAGGGCAGGACCAGGGCAGAGAGGGACATGAGGTGGCCCCTAGGGCCCAGGGTCCCACTGGCTGAACCTGAGCCTCCCTCCCTCCCAGCCAGGACCTTGGCTATATTTAGAGCAGAACATGGAGCAGAGCAGGGGGTCAGGGTGGCAGGAGGAGAAACATGCTTCTCATTCCTTCCTGACTGGCCTCTGGGGACTGTTAGTACACCTGCCACGAGAAAAAGACCAGAGAAGTGCTTGACGAGTGGGAGGCCACTGAGAAGGGGTGGGGGACGCTGATGGGGCTGGCTTGGTGGAAGCTGATTGAGGGAAGAAGGGGAAGAAGAAGAGCGGGGAGCCAGCCAGCACACAGCGGAGGGGCAGGGCTGCTCTGCAGACAGGACCCTGCTTCCACCGCCCTTCCCCCCTATAGGAGTCACCCTCGCTCTCCCGGGGTGCCTGCTGAGAAATAGAGGGGTACCATAGGAAGAAAACGTCACACCCTCTACCCTGTCACTCCTTGGAAGCCAGGCCCCACGTGGGATCTAGGACCAGCACTGCCTGCCATTCCCTTGACAAGCCCTCCTCTGTGCCTCAGTTTTCTTATCTTTAATTGAGTGGTTGGGTTAGAGACTCCTAGGATTCCCCTGGCTCAGACCTTCTCAGTCTTGGGGTATGGCACAGAAAGCCCCCACCTAGGATTCAGAATCTGACTCTGCCTAACTATCAAGTACCTGGTGAACAATTGCTGCTCAGTGAGGTTCACCTGCTTGCACCCTGGGCCGGCTGGGGCCCTCCTCAGTCTCCTTGGGCTCAGGAAAGGTTGGAGAAGGAACCAAAGCCAATTGGTGACCGTTGGGCAGGGCAAGTGCGCCCTCTGGTGTCACTAGAGGGAATTTCCCTCTTCCTGGGACATAATCACTCATTGACCTGGCTGGGACCTCCAAAGTCAGGATTCCCCAGACCATTCACCTGGGAGTCTGCCAGGGAAAAATTGATTTTGGCAAAGGAAAGTGAGGACAGCACATGCCCAGTTTTTCCAGTGGAAGTTTCGGTGGAAAGAATGTCATGGCCAGTGATCTAGCAACCCAGGTGATTCTGGGGAAGTGGGACCCACCTAGACATGGCTCCCTATATTCTAAGTCCCAGGCTTGTAACACATCACCACGCAGGTGGCAGAGTGAGTCCCAGGTGAGAGCTGAAAGGGGCGGCGGGGGTCTCTGAGTAGCATTTGCTGCCACAAGACTACTCTGCCCTGAGCAGAACGGGGGTGCCTCCAGCCTCCATTCTACAGCCCCCCAGTCCCGCCCCCATCCCATCGTCATCTCCGCCCTCTCTCCTCAGAGAGATGGCCAACGCCCAGACGCAGGTGGCCCCGACCCGGACCGTCCGGATGGCGGCTGCAGAGGACCTGCCCTTCCCGCCACCGCCAGCCCTGGACGATCTGCCACCACCCCCTCCCAAGGAGTCCTTCTCCAAGTTCCACCAGCAGCGGCAAGCTAGTGAGCTCCGCCGCCTCTACAGGCACATCCACCCCGAGCTGCGCAAGAATCTGGCTGAGGCTGTGGCGGAGGACCTGGCTGAGGTCCTGGGATCCGAGGAGCCCACAGAGGGTGATGTCCAGTGCATGCGCTGGATTTTTGAGAACTGGAGGCTGGATGCCATTGGGGACCATGAGAAGCCACCTGCCAAGGAGCCGGTGCCCAGCGGTGATGTCCAGGCCACCTCCCGTAGGTTTGAGGAAGGTTCCTTTGCCAATGGCACAGCACAGGAGGCAGCGGGACCTCGGCCATCCGGAGGGGATGTCCGTGCAGCCCGCTGGCTGTTTGAGACAAAACCACTGGATGAGCTGACGGGCCAGGCCGAGGCGCCAGAGGCTGCAGCGAGGGAGCCTGCCGCCAGCGGAGACGTCCAGGGTACCAGGATGCTTTTCGAGACGCGGCCGCTGGATCGCCTGGGCTCGCGGCCCTCCGTGCAGGAGCAGAGCCCCTTGGAGCTCCGCTCAGAGATCCAGGAACTGAAGGGCGACGTGAAGAAGACTGTGAAGCTGTTCCAAACAGAGCCGCTGTGTGCCATCCGGGACGCGGAGGGCGCAATCCACGAGGTCAAGGCCGCGTGTCGGGAGGAGATCCACAGCAATGCCGTGAGGACAGCCCGCTGGCTCTTTGAGACCCGGCCTCTGGACGCCATCAACCGGGACCCCAGCCAGGTGCGGGTGATCCGGGGGATCTCCCTGGAGGAGGGGTCCCGGCCTGACGTCAGCGCAACTCGCTGGATCTTTGAGACGCAGCCCCTGGACGCCATCCGGGAATTTGAGGTGGATGAGAAGGACTTCCAGCCGTCCCCAGACCTTATCCCTCCAGGTCCAGACGTTCAGCAGCAGCGGCGTCTGTTTGAAACCCGAGCGCTAGACACGCTAAAGGGGGAAGAGGAGCCCAGAGCAGAGGCCCCGACCAAAGAGGAAGTGGTCCCTGGCGATGTCCGCTCCACCCTGTGGCTATTTGAGACGAAGCCCCTGGATACTCCCAGGGACAAGGTCCAAGTGGGTCACCTGCAGCGAGTGAGCCCCCGGGAGGGGGACGGGCCCACATGTGAGCATCCACCCAGTGATGTCCCCTCACTGCACCCCTCTCAGAGTGCTTCCCAGAGGGACGGGGTGAAGGGAGATGTGAAGACCTTCAAGAACCTTTTTGAGACACTCCCCCTGGACAGCATCGGGCAGGGTGAACCTGCAGCCCCTGGGAGCACGAGCAGAGCGGGAGGAGCTGATTCTGCAGGCCGGTCGCAGGACGCAGGGTCCCCAGTCTATGCCATTCAGGATGGCAGGGGTCACCTCCATGCCCTGACCTCCGTCAGCAGAGAGCAGGTGGTTGGAGGTGACGTGCAGGGCTATAGGTGGATGTTTGAGACACGGCCCCTCGACCAGCTGGGCCGAAGCCCTAGTACTGTCGATGTGGTGCGGGGCATCACCCGGCAGGAAGTGGTGGCTGGGGATGTGGGCACTGCCCGCTGGCTCTTTGAGACCCAGCCCCTGGAGGTCATCCACCAGCGGGAGCAGCAGGAACGACAGGAAGAAGAGGGGGGTGGTCAGAGAGCCTCCCAGTCTGAGGTACCCCCGAAAGGCGATGTGAAGACCATCCGGTGGCTGTTTGAGACATGTCCCATGAGCGAGTTGGCTGAGAAGCTGGGGTCAGAGGTCACAGAGCCCACAGCTGATACCAAGGCCAGGTCCTGCACCTGGATGTTCGTGCCCCAACCCCTGGACAGGCCAGAAGGCTCTCGGGAGCAGCACCTTCAAGTTAACCAGGTCCTGGACGGGCAAAGACAGACCGACAGACATGTCTTTGAGACCGAGCCTCTGCAGGCCACAGGCCGGCCCTGCGGAAGAGGGCCTGTGCGGTACTGCAGTCGAGTGGACATCCCTTCAGGGCAGGTGTCTCGCCAAAAGGAAGTTTTCCAGGCACTGGAGGCAGGCAAGAGGGAAGACCAGGCGTCCAGGGTCCTCGCTGAGCCCATCCCTGCGGGCTCTGTGCACAAGTTCACCTGGCTCTTCGAGAACTGCCCAATGGGTTCTCTGGCAGCTGAGAGTGTCCGAGGCAGCGACCTCCAGGAAGAACAGCCTGGGGTTCCCTCAGACAGCAGGGTGCCGGAGAGGCAGGAGACCGCAGCCCAGGCGACCCTGCGGACTCTGAATGCCACGCCTGGCATCCTGCACCGCGGAGGCATCCTCATGGAGGTACGAGGTGGCGGGGAGCTCTGCCTTGCCAAGTACGCGCTCCCCGGCCCAGGGCAGGGGAGCCCCCACATACGGAAGGAAGAGCTGGTGTGTGGTGAGCTTCCCAGAATAGTCCGCCAAGTGCTGCACCGGCCAGACGTGGCCGAGGAGGGTCTGCTCGTGCAGGAGGACCCCACGGGCCAGCTCCGGCTCAAGCCGCTGAGGCTGCCAGCCCCAGGCAGCGGCGGGAGTGTTGAAGACATGGACCCAGAGTTCCAGCAGTTGCTGGCTTGTGGCCTCGGGGCCTCAGTGGCAAAGACAGGGCTGGTGATGCAGGAGACAGAGAAGGGCCTGGTCTCGCTGACCGCCTACTCCCTGCAGCCCCGGCCGAACAGCAGGGCCCCAGAGAGGAGCAGCGTGCAGCTGCTGGCCAGCTGCATAGACAAAGGAGATCTGAGCGGCCTGCACAGCCTTCGGTGGGAGCCACCAGCTGACTCGGGTGCCGTGCCAGCCAGCGAGGGGGTCCAGAGGCTGCCCCCAACTGAGAGCATCATCCATGTGCCCCTGCTGGACCCCAGCATGGGGATGGGGCATCTGAGAGGCCCAGGGGCCAGCGCCAGCCCCTCACAGGTCAGGGGAAAGACAGTCCTTCTGACTGGGGAGGAAAAGCAGGAAGACAGTGGCGCTGGGCAGAAAGGAACTGCAGCTTTGGGAAAATCAGAAGGAACCATGACGATGGCCCTCGGGCCCGGGGCCCCAGACCTCCAGGCCGCCATGCAGAATCTGCGGGTGGCAACAGCCGAAGCCCAAAGCCTGCACCAGCAAGTTCTGAACAAGCAGAAGCAGAACCCCACCCCTGCAGCCGCCCCCGTGCCTTTCCAGGATGGTCTGCCAGCACCGGCCACGACCACTGGGGCTGCCCAGAGGAACACCAGCCCTATGAATGGAGGAGACCCCAGGATCCCAGCAGCCCCCAGAAAGGTCAGTGGGGAGCAGAAAGGACTAACTGAAGGGCTGCGTGGGGGGTGGGAGGATGGCATCTACGCTGCTCACCCCGTAAGGACATCTGACCTCCAACCTTCTGAGAGGGAACCCCAGTCAAAGGGCAAGGAGACTGCCCTCGTAGCCCAGGCTCCCAGCCTACTCCAGGAAGGCCCAGGTCAGAGTCTTAGGCCAGGACGGGAGGAGCCCGGGGACTGCACACAGAGGGCCTGGGGCCCGCCAGAGAAGGCAACAGCAAGAGTCAGCGCAGGGAGCCTCCAAGCTGTAGAGACCACCTTAACAGCTGCCGCTGGAGCTCACCAGACTCTGGCCTCTGAGCCTTGGGCTGCAGGTGCCAGCCTGCACTCCCATAATGCCTCTGTTCCTCCTCCTCCTCCTCTCTCAGCTGCTGTGACAAGACCCGACTTCCCAGCCGAAGCTCGCTACGAAGTGGACAACATCCAGCAGGCCTCTGAGTCCCTGCAGAGCCCCCTTCTCCACTCCTTCAGCAGCTCTGCAGGCCAGAGAACACCTGGAGAGTTACAGACAAAGACCCCAACACTGAAACCCACCCTGCCACCAAGAAAGAAGCCCCAGGTGCCCCCCAAACCTGCACACCTAAGCCAGATCCCCTCTCCTCAGAGGCTTCCCAAGACCTCAGTTCTAGTCCCCCGCTCCTCCAAGCACGTGGAACAGAGAGAACACAGAGAAGGCGAGCGAGATGCAGCCACTCCTTGGCCTGCCAAGGTCCCCACCGCTGCAGACCAGGGCCAAGCAGCTCTGCCTGGATGCCTCCAACACGGCCCCAGCAGCCTGGCCCCCCAGCCCAAGGGTCAGGCAATGGGCAGTAATGCCCAGAACCCTGAGCCCCCTAAGTGCTCAGCTCTCAACGGTGACCCCACCTCACCCCAGCAGCATCCTAGCCCCCCAGGAGAGAAACCCAGGGGAGATTCCCAACAAGGAGCCACTGAGAGGCCTGAGGTTCTGCAGGGAAGCCAGCAAGAGCTTCAGGGCCTCCTGAGCCAGGTGCAAGCCCTGGAGAAGGAGGCCGCAAGCAGTGTGGATATGGGGGCTCTGAGGAGGCTCTTTGAGGCCATGCCCCAGCTGGGAGGGGCTCCTCAGGCTCCTGCTATTCCCTGCAAGCCTGAGGTCTCAGTGGAGCAGGCCTTTGGGGAGCTGACAAGAGTCAGCACGGAGGTGGCCAGGCTGAAGGAACAGACCCTGGCGAGACTACTGGACATCGAGGAGGCTGTGCACAAGGCCCTCAGCTCCATGTCTAGCCTGCAGCCTGAGGCTAACACCAAGGGTCATTCCCAGGGACCCCCAAAGGACCACAGTGTCATGGACAACATCAGTGCCAAGTCCAACTGCTCAGCACAAGAGGCCAGAGGTCAAGCAGCCTCAACGGCCCCTTCCACCAGGGTGCTGGAGACACTGAGAGATGATTTGGCCCTTCCTCGAGTCCTGCCTTCCAGAAGAGATTCACCCTCCTCCCCAACTTTCATCTCCATCGAGTCAGGTACAAAGAAGCCTCTGCAAGCTCCCAGCCCCAGTGTCCCAGTGAAAAGCACTCTCCTGACCCAGGATGGGGGCCAGGCCCTGCTCCAGCAGAGAGATGCTCCGGACAAGGCTGGGAAGAAGGAGCTAAGTCCATGCTCCGGACAACCTGAGTCTGCCCCTGCCTCGGCCAGCCCTCTGCCCAGCAGGCGGGAGAAGAGCGTTCTGGAGCTGCAGACCAGGCCAGCTGGCCACCAGTGTTATGGCGCTACAAGAACCGTGACTGAGCAGTACGAGGGGGTGGATGAGTTTGGAAACACAGTCATGTCCTCCTCCACAGTCACAGAGCAGACTGAGCTGCCCAGGGGCCCAGGCCCCCAAATCGACCTCCACATCTCCCCCCTGCTGCGGCAATTCCTGCAGAGAGACCTGGCACAAGCCAGGATGGGGCCCGTGGCCCGTGGCCACTTCCAGCCAGCTGCCCAGTGAGCCCCTCCACCCCCCAACTGCCAGCCTGGCCACTCCCTCCAGAGCCCCAGGACTGAGGTGGGTGCCTCCTCCCACTCCCACGCGCCCAGGACCAAGGAGAAAGGGCGACTTCCAAGACTCGTGGGTGCTTTCCCTTCGTCAACCCCAGGCCTGTTTCTCGCCAAGGGAGGGAAGAAAGGGAAGCGGCCCGTGAGCCACTCAGGCATGGAGCAGAAGGGAGGCCTGCAGCTGCGGCAGAGGACGCCATCTGTACAGACACACTGCTCCTCGTGCAGGCCCGGCCCTGTGCCAGCACGCGCAGCCCGCCTGCCACCGCCTGACATGAGTCCCTGGTGAACCTCCACCTTCAGTTTTGTTTTTAATCACAAGTGAAAACATGGTCAGCCTTCCGTTCCTGACTCCGGAGAGGATGGGACCAAGGACACGGGACAGGTCTCTTTTCGGGGTGGGTCTGAGGGCTCCAGAGTCTGCGTTGCGGCCCCTCCATCACCATCTCCATCACCCAGCTGGTCACCCTAGAGACCCCAAAGGACACCACAGGAAGGGTCAGTGGTCAACAACATCCCTAGAAACCAAATGGACTGCATCTCTCCCCCCCACCACCCCACACTCTGCACCCCAAATGGGAAGGACACATTCTGAATAAACCCAAGTTTTATTCTCTACTCTGCTATCTGTGAATCTGTTCCAGAGCCAGGGTTCCCACTGTGGGGAAAATAGCTATAACCCCCGGGTGCCCCATTTTCCTGGCACTGGCAGCAAGGAAGGCTCCGAAAAGCCAGCCTTGTTCTCCCATCTTGACTGGGAACCAGAAAGGTCTACCCCCTCCCCTGTCCTCCTTGCTCTCATGCCAGTCCCCCTTCCCTCCTCTCCACATACATGTAACTGTTGCTTCTCAACCTCTGGCCTCCCTTCCTGGAGGTTCTTGGACAACACCTGGCACAGAATCTGACCAGAATCCTGCACCAGAGTGGGAGAGTAGCCCAGTGAGGCCTAGAAAGGAAGGAGGGCTGGGCCAGGAGAACTCGTGTGTCCAGAACGCTGGGCTGTGCGTCACCTGCTCAGCCCCGGGGATATGTGTGTAGTAGGAGCGCCTGGGAGGAGGAGTGTACAGGCCTGGGAAGCCAGAGTGACTTGAGGAACGATTTTCACTCTTTCAAAAGTCCTGACTGCCTGAGGCATGACAGGCATATTCCTAGCAGCAGGGACATAGAGTGAGGTCTAATGGGGTCTAGTGGGTCCTGTTCTCGGGAAATGACTTTATAGAGATAATAACAAATAGAGATTAATCAAACAGGGAAAAAACAGACCAAGAACAAAGGTAATGCACCTACTCCCACTCTGGGGTCAGAGTCTTCATATGTGTTGGTGTCACAATGACAGGTGATTGCCTTAGAGGACTTGGCCAAGCTAAACCTCATGAAGAAAAAAATAATCTCACATGAGATCCGAATAACAAAGAGCCAGTGACATGAAAACCAGAGGGAAGTAACTGCTAAGGGAGCAAAAGCACCTGCACAAACCCAAAAGAGGGAATAAAGTAGTTCCTCCATTGTCTGGATACCGAGCATAGGAAGGGGCTTTAGCTTCCACTCCCCAGACCTCTCTTCCCCCACAAGGTAAAGTGGGAATTTTCCACACTTTGCTAGGCCCCTTTCTTACTGCCAGGCTAGGGCTCAGCCTCCATTCCCCTCGAAGCCCCTCATGGCCTGTCCCACTCATATGGGTGCTCTGACCTGGAATAAGCCCACCCCCTGTGGAAGACTGTTGCCAGGAGACAATAAAACAAATCTACTCACCTGGGCCCAATCCCCACCTCTCACCAATGTCCCTGGCTGTTCTCAGTGCTCTCGTCTGAGTGGGCACAACTCCAGCCAGTGTGAATAGTCCAGGAACTGAGTATCACTATAAGGTGCTTGGAGCTGTGCCTGGCCTCTGGCGCCCAAGCCACCTCCCTTTCCTACTAGTGCAATTATTAGTTTTAGCACATCTCTTGTCTCACCTCCAGGTGGAGTCCTAGTCTTGTTCCTCTCAGTATCTCTGGTACTCACCCCAAGTGCCTAGAAGGCACGCCATAAATGTCAAATAAATGAACACCCTGATAAATGAAAAGATTGAGCAAGTTCACCGGTTCATCCTAAGAATCCGTACTGACCACCTATTTCATTCCAGTTTCTGTTCAGCGTGCTCGACAGAGAGAGAAACAAAGCAGAATTTATCCCGGACCTCATGGAACTTAGGTTTAAAGAGGGAACGTCAGAGGAGCCCATGAAAAGCTGAAGCCGAGCAAGGAAGACAACACATTAAAAGCAGAAAAATCATTCTAGAGGGGAACCACATGTGAAGGACACAGACGCAGAGTTCACGGGGAGAGCAGAGCTACTTTGGCCTGGGTGACAGTGGACCGCATCTCCTCTACAGAGGTGACCTAAGGACTTCTATCTAGAAGAGCCAGTGTGACGGCTGCAGGTGACAGCCTAGGGGTAAGAACTGGGCGAGGTAGGCGGCAGGGCGCGAGCAGGGTGCGCAGCGTCGGGCGGTGAGGTCCAGCCCACTTGCACACCCGGCGGCACACCTGAGGCTGCACCTCTCCTCTGGCCTTGGGGTCGCGGGGCGGGGACCCAAACGGCTGGAGGCGAAGCGCTGAGCCGAGACTCCGCCCCCGAGCACGGGAAGGCGGTGTTCTCACCCGCCGTCGCCAAGGTGACTGTGACGTCACTGGGCCGCCGGGTTCGGAACTTTCAGGCGGCGGGGGCCGTTGCTAGGAAACGACTGGCGCTGGAGGCCGCCAAAGATCGGTTAGCTGAGCCAGACGTCCGACGCCAGTACACGCCGTCCTGACCGGCCCTAAATCGGAACCTCCCCCTGCCAGATTCCAGACCGCTTCTGGGTTCCGGTCCTCACCCACGTCGCTGCCCCCGCCCAGGACCGACTTGCTGGCCCTTCTTACTTGCTGTCACTGCTTCTTTGTCCCGAGTTTGTCCTCCAGTCTCCATCTTCAAAGCCATCACTCTGCCTCAGGCCGTCCATCCCCTTTCCTGGACCACTACTCTGTCTCCTTGTTGGTCTTCCTCTCTGAGCCCTGCCTGTCCTTACTCTAGCAGCCAAAGTTCTCATCAGATCAAGTCACGCCTGCATAATACCCTCCATTGGGATTATGTCCCAGTTCACTCAATTTGAAATCTAAATCTTCTCAGTGGCCTGTAAGACCAGAAAGACTTGCCTCTCTACCTGTTGCCCCCATTCTCTTCATCCACACCCCTCCAGTTTCACTGACCTTGAGCGATATGGAACACACCAAACCGATTCTTGCCTCAGGGCCTTTACATTTGTACCCTCTGCCTGGAAGTCTTTTCTCCCAGATCTTTCCTGTTTGAATGTCTCTCCAGAAAGTCTTTCCAGGAGTGAATGAAGAGATAATACCGCTGTTTGATGAGGAAAAAGTAAGGTTCCGGAGGAACATGTGGCTCTCTGAAAACTGCCAGCTCTAGAGCTTCCCCCACTGGAAAATCATCGTGCACAAGCCACTTCTCAACTGTTTATTGTTGGAGCCCTGGAATAGTGCAGAAGCACATAGTGGGTGCTCTATCCATGTTTTAGAGTGAATAAAGGGTTGCCTTTCAAGAGATCATTTGAGCCCAACTCTCCTGCCCAACCCTTGGTTTTGACCTGGTCTGCTCCTGGTCTAGTATTTGCACTGGAAGACAGGAGTCGAATATACAGGCATACCTGGGAGATACTACACGTTCCATCCCAGGCCACCACAAAAAGCAAATATCATAATAAAGCAAGCCACATGAATTTTTTGGTTTCCAGTCATAAATAAGCCAGTTTTACATTATATTATAGTCTATTAAGTGTGCAATAACATTATCTAAAGAACCAATGCACTTGAGAAACATTTTATTGCTAAAAAATGCTAACCATTACCTGAGCTTTCAGCAAAATGGAGGACTTTCAATAAATTGAGGCACAATAAAATGAGGTATGTCGGGGCCTCCCTGGTGGCGCAGCGGGTTAAGCAATGCACTATGAAGCAAACCGCAGCCACTGTAGCACGAGTTCTATCCCTGCCACAGGCCAAGGAGGAGAGACCTACATGGGGCAGCAGACCTCTCCTGCCTCACCTGCTGCTGCCCTCTGCTGCCCTCTACTGCCCTCAGCGGTGTATCTGCCTGTTCTGCTCCCCACTCTGGTGAATCCTCTCACCTCCCAGGACTCTGGCCTGTACCCCAGCTCTTGTATGCATAAATAAATAAATAAATCTTTTTAAAAAAATGAGGTATGTCTGTTTTCAGGGGGAGGGGTGTAATTATCAACGATTGAGAAATGGATGGCCAAATGAGGAAGTTTTCTACAGTAAGGGGTGTTGAAAACCCAGTCTGTTTATTCTCTTTCTATACTCTGGTTTTGTCTTTTGTGCTTTGGGGAACAAGAAAGTGGCCCAGTGGGAATGGACCTGCAGAGAGGTGCCTCAGGCAGCAGGGAGAGGTGTGGAATGCTTGTCTTGGAGGCACTGCAGAGATCTGGGCACGGGGTGGCCCTGAAGTCACCCAGATGCCAGCTAAGGTGCTCACATTCTTCCTGTTTTGTTGTTGGTGAAGAGCTCTCCATCTGGTCTCCCCAGAGTCCTGAAGCACCTGTCCTTTTGATTTCTTTTCTAGCAGCAGCAGTGGCAGAGGGGCAAGCCAATGAAGTCAGCCTAGGGTTCTCCCTGCCCCATCCCTCCAGCCACCTGCTATGGCTTCCCAGCATTTCTTCCTCTCTCCCCTCCTTTCTCTCTCCATTGTCACTAAGACACTTTGGATGTCATATTGCGGAAACAGCCATCCCAGTGCTTTCCCCACTTTCAGTGTCATCTCCAAATCCAACCTCCAGTCCAACCCTGCATGGCACCTGACTACTTTCACCAAAAAAACCACTCCACTTCATTCAAAGACCTTCTCGAACAGCTGTGTTTGCACCTTCTAAACTCTTCACTGGTCCAGGCAGTGTCACCCTGGTTTTGGTCAGGGCCAGCTTATCCATTGGGCACATGAAAATGGCTTATCGTCATTTAAAATCAGAAGGAAAGAAATACAATTTTTAGGTAGAAAATCCTTTTATAACATTATTACATATACATACATACTCATATATATAAACACTCATCTTTATACCACCACAGTAGTAAAATATATTTTAAAGTACTTTTTATGGGAGAGGGAGTCCACGAAGAAAAAACTAGCCCACAAAAGTCACAATGCAACCCTTGACTTTATGCTGTAGTCCCCTAATTTGCATCCTGCCATTGCTGGACAGTGCCCTTCTTGGAGATTCACCTGAGGCAGTCCTTATAACAAAGCCAAGAAAGGGTCTTGGAGACCCTCCTTTGACCCCTCAACCTCTGGCAGTCACATAGCTTGTTAAACCTACCAGTAACCTTTCGGTTTTAAGCGACTGACTCCTCCCTCTCCCACCTCTCCCCTAGCCCCCCCCCCACTTCACACCCCCACCGCCCACGGCCCCACCCCCACAGGTTAGTACCGGCAAGTCAGTACCGACCCCCACTCCCCCTTTGCCTCCATCTTGTATTTGCTCCCCACGTACGGCAGAGCTGCCAAGTTCTACTCCAAACTAATTTCCCAAGAGATTCTAGTAGAGCATCAGTCTGAGAACAATCGGAATTGCCCTGTAGTCCAAAGCTGTAGCGATAGGGGCTGGGGTCCTCTGGTCCCGGATACGCAAGTCCCGGGGGTGGTGCTCGGGCGCCAGGCTACGGGGCCGCGGGGGCAGGGCCTCAGCCTTCCTGGCGGCAGCTGGGCCACACGCCCCAGCCAACTCCACCCTTCTCACATCGGAAGAAGGAAGTTGGCGCTGCAAGGCTCTCTCCCCTCTTCCCCCAAAGTGCCGCCTCTTGCCTCTTTGCCGGCTCCCTACCCCCCACCCCACCCCGCCCCGCCCTGCACGCCCTTCCTCCTCCCCTCTCACTTACCCTCCGCCCCGCCCGCAAAGGGTTCTTAGGAAAAAGTGCTGCTGAGAATTCCCAGAAGGTCCCGGATGTGAAGTCATTGACGTGAGGTCACTAAGCCTGGTTCCAGGAATCAGAAACTTGTATATAGCAGGAAAACTCAGAAAAGCGGAGAGTGAGTGGAAGCGTGGGCACTGTCGGTGGGGCCGCCTGGCTCAACTGAGCCCCAGGCTAGTCACCAGCTGACCTGGGACTTTCTGATTCCAGGGGAGGTCCCCAAGGAAAAGATGCTTCATTTCTCCACCAGCATAGCCAGTGGACTGTACTAACCATCCGTATTAACCAAAATCCGAAGGTCTAATAGTGGGACGAGGGGGGAAGCCCCAAGATTCATCCCCTGTTTCCCAGGGTGGGGAGAAATGGAAAACTGCTGGTAGTGTGATCAGAATGTTACCTGAATGTACCCTTTGACCCCCAACAGTTGTGTACACAGGGATTTGTCCTACAGACTGAACGGAAGGATAAATGCAAGGTTCATGCAGCATTATTTGAGATAGCAAAAATTGGAACCCACTTAAATGTCATCAGTAGGGAACTGGTTAAACAAATTACAGGTGCTCTGGAAATGCTCAGGTGAAGACTGGGATACTATGCCCTGTGGGAAAGAACGAGGCAGTTGTTTAGGGACCGATGTCCAAGGTCTATTGTGAGGTGAACAGAATCCAGGAGTATCCTCCAAGTGCCTGTCTGCGCTCATTGTGGATTTATTTTTTAAACATATGTATTTACCATATATGCCTGCCATGGCAGGAATACTGAAGACACTGGGCATGCAGCACAGAACAAAACAGACTGAGGCTCTGGTTTCTGCAGCCCATGGGGTGGGGGTGATGAAATACACGAGGCACTAATAAGTGTTATGAAGGAAAATGAGGAGAGCAAGAAAATGTTGGGGACTGTGCTATTTTAGATGGGATAATCAGGGAAGATTTCTTGGACAGGTAGACCTTGGAGAATGAGGTGAGAGAACTTCTGATGTCCGTTGCAACAAACAATAAAGAAATGGGGGAGAAGGGAGAAGACATCTGTCAGGAAAGGGCATATAGAAAGACCCTGAGGTGGGGTTTTACTTGCTGTGTGAGGAACAGTGGGGAGGTCTGTGTGGCTGAAGCAGAATAGACAAGGGGCAAAACAGTAAAAGGGGGTGTGCCAGATTGGGAAGGAGAGAGCGGGACGGACCTTCCTTAGAGGTCCTGGTGGGGACTTTGGCATTTATGAGGTGAGAAGTTACCAGAAGATCTTGAGCAAAGGAGTGACTTAGGCTTTGACAGATTGCTCTGTGGAGACCGATGACAACGGGGCACGGGTAGAATCAGGGAGCCCGAATCAGGGAGCCCAGGAGGGATGCTGTAGCAAAAATCCAGATGAACCGCAATGGTAGCAGGGCCAGGGTGGCAGATGTCAGGCAGTGATGTGCATCTTAGATAGATTTTGATCATAGAGCAGATAGAATTTGCTCATAGACCAGCTATGGATGAGAGAAAAAGGAGACAAGACTGTGTAACTACAATTGTGGGATTATCATTGAGCAGGATAGGGAAGACTAGGAGGAGCAGTCTTTTTAGGAAGTGGGGTGAGGAGTCAGTAGTCTGAGCTGCTTATGTGGACCAGAGATTTGGGGGTGATGGAAATATGAGATTGTTTGGAATTTGTAGCTGAGAAGGTCCAAGAAGGAAACAGCTAACACACTTGGATTGAGAAATTTGAGAAGGGCTTAGTAAAAGTATCCTTTACAGAACTGTAGCAAGCAATAGAGCAATCATAAGGACAATATAGGCCCTCAGTGCTAGTAGCGATGGGGACTCACCATCTATAGTACAGGAGGAAGGTGCTGGAATATGGAGACAGAGCTAAATGGAAAGGACAATTGCCAGAGTGGTGTGATTTCATTCAAGGAAGGGAATTTATTTTTGATACACAGTTGGGAAGTTGCCAACTGACAGGAGCTGGGGTCTCGGGCAGAATACAGCTACCCCGTGGCAACCCTATAGGGAAAACATATACCCTGACCTCACTCTCCTCCCTCCCTCCAAACTCTTGCCTGTATTGGCCTGTGCTCAAACTCCAGGAGAAGCCGGAGAGCAAGGGAGCCCACTGAGGTAGCTCTCCCCAGGTACAGAGTAGGGAGGACAGGGGCAGAATGGACTTGAAGCAGCAAGTGGAAGGCGCAGCATGGGGGCCCAGTAGTGAAGATATGTGAAGCCATGCTGGAGAAGGGGTGTTTAGGGACTGAGCCCTGAGGTTCCTTCCCACTGTAGACAGATGAAGAGAGAAAACAGAACCAGGATGAGATCCTCCAAAGAAGTACCAAGTGAGACAGGAAAACAACGAGAGCCAGGCCTGCTGCCAAGTGAAGCAAGTCTGTCTAGTAAGAGAGAGATTGGGAAAGAGCTTGGATAAATGCTCCCCAACTGACCAAGTTGGATGAGAGAGATATCTGTGTGTGTAAATGATGTACACAGAGTTTCTGGAAAGAGATTTAAAACATAATCCTATCATTAGAACCTTTAGTAGAGAGACCTAGGGGTGTAAGCAGAGGGAAAGAGTCCCAACCTTTCATTTTTGGCTATTTTAAGCTATGTACATGCATGAAATTTATTAAAGAGAAGAAAATATATTTAAAAAAAAAAACTCCCCCATGGCAGGAGAGATACAATTTTTACCAGAAGATTAATCACCGGTTTTCTCTCATCAACTGGAGACAGCCTTTGGACACCCTGGGACTCGAGGAAGGGCGCTGGTGGAGCCTCAAGGGGCAGGGCCAAGGCCAAGAAGAGGGGTGCTGAAGCTCTCTTCCCAAAGTGGGGCCAGCCCACGGGATGTAGGAGCAGCGACCTCAAGAATCCAGTGTGAACTGCGTCCTATAAGCCCTCTAAGCTTCTTGCCCCTGCCCCCTCTGCTTGCCCAAGACTTCGGGAATTTAATTCAAGACTTCGGGAATTTAATTCAAGACTTCGGGAATTTAATTCATCATATTTTGATATCTTTTTAATAATGCTACAGGTCAAGCTTTAAGTATGTCTCAGTCTTATATATCAAAAATAAAGTCCCTTCCTTGGATGCAATAACGCAAGTTAGAATGTCGTTGATGGAAATGTAGAGTAGAAAATTTTGGATGTAAGTTTTCACAAGGTCAAAAATCAGAGGTGGAGGGCACAAAGGATTATCAGTTGTTGTAGAAAAATAACCCAAAGCAATAAATTCCACAAAGGGAAGGGGAAACAAAAGGAATAAATCCCATCAAAGAACAATGCATAAGAACACCCTGTGCTCTGGCAAAGAGCGTGCTTGCCCTTTAAGGCTCTGCCCACTGGTGCTTATGCAGGCATCAGACTTGGGCAAATTCATTATCTGAAGGACCCAAGAACCCCACACACGAACCGCAAGAAAGAGAGTCCTCAATTCTCTGTTTGATGAGATTGTATCTTGGACAAGGAATTTTTTTTTTGGATTAGTAGTACTACTTCTGACCCCTCCCCACCCCCAAGTTAAGAATCAGCTTCAAATTATACACACACACTCACACACAGATATCTCTCTCATCCAACTTGGTCAGTTGGGGAGCATTTATCCAAGCTCTTTCCCAATCTCTCTCTTACTAGACAGACTTGCTTCACTTGGCAGCAGGCCACAGTCACTGGAGGTGAGAGGAGTCACCAGGGACAGAGTGGGGAGACAAATGGGCAGATCTGGCAGACTGAAACAGACCGCTGAGGGGAGCAGCAGGTGAGGCAGGAGAGGTCTGCTGCGCCACGTGGTCCCCTCCCTGGCCTGGGATTGAACTCATGCTGCTAAGCAGTGGAAGCCCAAGGGAGGCCCAATCACAGATCTTGAGAATGGGGACCCAGGTGAGAAACCCACCTCTCGGGAGCCTGATGCCAACTTCAGGAAGTTTCTCACCAACAGATGGAAGATGGGAGCTGGTAGGAGGTAGCACTGGAAAACCTGTGTCCCCCTTCCTTCCCTAAACCTGCTTCCTTGGACTAGCAGTATTAGCGTGCAGATTGAAGGGTGCCCCAGGACCCTCAAACTTGTATGCTTTAAAGGGATTCTGCTATCTACCACATAAAGACAAAGCATACTTAGTGTAAAAGCACTTTTAGATTAAAAATAGCAGATGGTTTCACTTTTAGGAGGATTATAAAGGAACAAAAAAAGGGCTCAAGGAAAAAAACAGTAACAATAAAAAAATCACAACACAACAAGAACAAAAAGACAAAGACAAATCAGAGGCACTTTGTGAGGGGGGTGAGGAGGGACTAGGATGACGGCAGAAACTGCACGAGGGACTGAGGTGATGGTGCACAGGTGAAATGGTGGTGGGAACTCCATGGGGACTACAATTAATGTCAAATATATATAAATAAGAAAACTAATTTTTACAAAAAGAACTTTTACATTAGTGTGCATAAAGAGGAAGGAAGAAAAAGGACAGAGGTTCCCAATGAACACCCAATGTCACCCATCCCCTCAGGGATAAATGCCCAGCAAAGCTTACCCAAAGTGGGGCTGCCGAGGCACTAAAGCTTGCCACAAACCTTAGGCACCTTCTGTGCTAGATGGAGGGTAGGGGGGTCCATAGGAAACCAAAAGGGGCTGAGCAAGTTTGGGATGAAAGGAGCAAAATTAAAGTACAAGTCAAGACAAAGGTTGCCACTGTCAGCCTCCCCACTGGATGTCACCTGTGTGTCTCTCTACATGTCTTCATTCCACATGTCTCCTCCAAAGCCCCCAAGTCCCTGGTGCAATTCCAAAGCTGAAAAACAAGCAGGCCCTTTTTCTTCACATCTTTATGCTCCAAGTGCCCCCTATTACGTTTCCCCCAAGTCTTCTGTAGCTTCATCTGGCTGCTCAGTTCTGTCCTTCAGTAGGTGGGGCAGGGAACCTGGAAGCTCGCCTTTCTATAAAGATTCCTCTGTTACAGGAATAGGGAACTCCCAGCCTAACAGGCTTGAGACTTTTCTGCTATGCGGGTTTCCCCAAAGGGAAGGGCAAGATGATATGGGGTATCACCAGCCCATCTCCCCTCATAGGGCCTGACTGTGACATGCTAAGAATAGTCTGGCCCCATTTCCCCTCCATCTCCCACTTCCAGAATAACTCACACTTTTCAGTATGCCCTATGTCTTTGAGTCTCCCTTTCTCTGTCCCACTGAAAAGAAAATTCCATGAGCACACAGACCTTGTCTGTAATCAGGCACATAATGTTGGCACATAGTTCAGTAAGTAGTATGAACAAGTGCCCCAAATGACTTTTCCACAACTCAGCCTATATCTTAAGAAGACTCCCCTGTCCAGCCCTCAGTACACACACCTGTCCTCAGAAGGTGGTTCTGGGGTGGCAGCCTCCACTCGATGTGACCTGCAGTGGTACACACTGCCTGGAGAGCCAAGCATGCCTATTTCTTTCCAGTGTCACTCACAATGCCAGCAGCTTGATATCAGCCATAGGGGGAGAATTTACACCATGGAAATGGGCAAATACTCCATGTCTTTACTCCCTTCCCCAGCGCCCTCTCCCTAGGGAACTGGTTGTTAAATGTTTATCAATATATAACCACTTCCGGTCCTGTGCCTCCCTCAAGTGTAAGTTTATGACAGAGGAGTCTCTCAATCGCTCTGAGCTTCAGTTCTCCATAAAACTGATATTCCCTGGTGTCTACCTCCGGGGTTGTCTGGAGGACTGAACAACGTGTTCAGCACAAGTTTGGCTTCTAGTAAATCCTCAATCACCTCAGTAGGGTTCCAGTTATCTGATACTACATAACAAAATTTAGTGACTTAACACCAAAATTTATTTTGCTCTGAATCTATAACATGGGCAGAACTTAGTGGCGAGGACACAGCTGGAGAGACTTGAAGTCTGGAGGCTGGAATAATCTGAAACTGTTACAGGGCAACCCTAATATAAAACGGGTTTTTTTCACTGAGTCCTCACCCGCACGCTCAGAAGACTTTTATAATAAGTCTTAACTTCCGGCACACGTGACAAAAGTTATTAGAGAGTTTTATCTTACAAAAGAAGGGGAATAAAGTAGAAATATCACAAAGGAAAGAAAGGGATACAAATCCGTAAATATCCTACCAAATCTTCTAAGCTGGAACGCAATGGCACGTTAAAAGCTGGCTCTAATTTAAAAAAAATAAGTCCAAAAAAAGAGAGCCCAAGGCTCACCTCTCTAATTTTATAGCTAGCCTAGCTGCTTAACTCCACCCTCAATTTCCAGTACTCTTCGATAATCATATTATCAGATTTGTAGTTCTAAAATACCTGTAGTCTAAAATGGGAGTTAAAGTTTATAAACCCATCTGTGTAATTCATTCAAAACTACCCTTCCCCCTAACAAAACCACATTCTCTCACACATCTGACATTTCCTACTGGCTACCAGCTAAGTCCTTAAGGAGTAAAGCTGGGCTCTGGATGAGAACACCTATATCTGTTTCTCCATGTAATCTGGGCTTCCTTATAATAAGGTGACTGGGTTTTAAGTGAGTGTCCCAAGAAAGTATATTTTTCTAATATAGCCATGGAAATCAGTGATTCCATATTTCATTCAGTAGAAGCAAGTCACTAAGGTTGGCCCTTATTCAAGGAGGAATTAGATTCCTCTTTTTGATAAGAATATGAAAGAATTTGTGGTCATGCTTTTAAGCCATCATAGCTATTATTATTGTGGCCCTTAGTATACTCTGGCTTCTAGTAAGTGAATTAGCCCTCTTAGCTGATGAGCAGAGATCCATTGGATTCATTAAATATCTCTCCCCGCTCACCACTCCCAAGTGAATCCAAGGCCCTATCCACTGCAGAGTTCAGTAAATGTTATAGAAATGTGTTTCCTTTCTCAGAAGCTGGTCCTGGACATTTGTGCTCATGCCTCTGGATGTCAACCCTTCGGTCCCGCTGTTACAGGGCAACCCTAATATAAAATGGGTTTCTCTGACTGGGTCCTCACCTGCACGCTAAGAAGACTTTTATAATAAGTTAACTTCACATTGTGCCCAGCTTGTAACTTAGCTGGTAGCTTGTGCCCAACTTCAGGCACACGTGACAGAAGTTATTAAAGGGTTTTTATTTTACAAAAGAAGGGGAATAATGCAGAAATAACACCAAGGGAAAGAGAGGGATACAAATCCGCAAATATCCTACCAGATCTTCTGAGCAATGACGTGTTGAGAGCTGGCTCTGAATCAAGGAAGATGGCTCCAAAGGAAGAGAGAACCCAAGGCTCACATCTCTGGTTTTATAGCCAGCCTGGCTGCTTAACTCTACCCTCTGGTCCAGTGATCCACTGTTCAATAATCATATTATCAGATTTGTGGTTCTGGAACACTGGTGGTCTGGAATGGGGGTTGGAGTCCATAAACTTATCTGTGTAATCCATTCAGGGCTATCTTTCCCCCTAACAATTGGAAACAGGAGAAGACAAATGGAGAGAAATTTCATGCCTTCTCCTATGACACATGACTCGATGCCACCTCTTAGTTTCTCTGAGATCTACAGGACTATGGTCTAATGCCAGAGAAGAATGTGTGTATTTATGGGTGGTTTGGTGGTAAAGAAGAGCCTACAAAAACCTCATTCCAATGACGGGGTATGGAGAACAAGAAGGGGGATACACCAGAACTTGGAGAAAAAACTGGGAGGGGTTCAGGGAAATGAGGAGGTGAGGACCCGCAGGCTCCAGCCCTCAATGGCCCCAGGCCCCATTCAGCCTCAGCTGTCCCTTCCCGATCTGATCTGCTCCTGCCCCAGCTACTCCAGCAGATTCCTGTCCTCTCTCAGTGGATCTTCCAGGTAGGTCTGAGAAGGGCCAAGGCTACATACAGTCAGACCCTCCAATAGCACCCAGGGACATCAAGACCTCTGCCCTTGCTGGTTTACAAGGGACTTGGGGCCAAGTGGATGGCCTCTGACCACAGAGTGATGACATCACGTGCCTCCCTCTGGGACTTAATCTTCTTGTTCATAAAATGAGTCTCATGGCAGCTGGAATATTTCAGAGAAAACCTGCCTTGTGAAAACTGCCCCAGTCACTGACCTGAGACAAAGATTTGAGTATAAGTGTTTTACTTGGAAGATGAGCCCAGAAAGCACTAGTGGAGAGATGGCAAGGTGGGTGGGGAAGAAAAGGAAACAAATACACGCGTGCCAATGACTATTTCCCATTGGGACCTCTGGAATGCTGTGAGGGACAACTGTCAGAGCGCCTCAGCCCAGCTCCTGATAGGTTAAAGGTTGCACCCAGAGCCGCTGGGTGTGTTCCTGAGGAGTATGAGAGCTGTGTGTGTTTGCAGAGAGAGTTGTGAGTGCCAGGGGATGTGAGTAGGCCACGGGCAGGGTCTGCCACACAGACAAGCAATTTTGTCCACATTTCATAAATGTGAGCCCAGCATTGATTTCCATAGAAATCCCATTACTCTGTAATGACTGCCATGGTCTTGGAGGTAAACTAGCTCCACCACAACTGATTAGCCAGTTCAGCTGGCGTTTAAGCAAAGAAAATGCCACCTCCTATAGCTTCACTTGTGACCATACTTATATAGTGAAATAATTTAAATAGTGAAATAACTTAACTTAGTTAATCAGTTAGATTATAAGATTTTCCAGATTAAAAAAAAATAGAATAAGTAGTAAGTAAACACAGAACTATGTTCAGCATATAAAATTCCTTATCTTTATGATCATTTGCTAGAATTCAAGGAAAATAAATTCTGGCTACAGTGGTGTGTTTTGCTTTTTTTCTGGAATAATAATAACTATGCATTCTACAATAATCCTATTTTCAGATATTTAATTTCATTGTCTTATAGAGCAGAGATCTCCAGTCTTCTACTTCTGGAACAATGATGGGCCTCCTGAGATTCTTGTTAAAAAAATAGAAATTTTTTGGGTGTGTGCCTGAGGAGTGTGAGAGTTAGTTACTAAAAAAAAAATACGTAATAGCAAGAAAAAAAGAGAGGTATTTAAAGCATAAACATAGTATTAAATATAGTAACAAAAATATTATAAAATGTGGTTAAATATACCAGAGTAGATGAGTGCGTACAATGAAATGATTTTACACAAGCAGAAAATAGTATGAAATGAGAAACACAGATATGGAATGAATATTCAAAAATGGGATTTTGTTAGCTGGGAATGCATTTCCCCGGTCCCTGAGGCATCATCTATTATGAAACTGTCAAATGGTGGCAGGAAGCCCACTGAGTCTTCTGCATCATCTTCACGTCAGGTCCTGTAAGCTCGTTAGGAAACCAGTCAAGTCTTTCCAGAATATGGGTTAAAAAAGTCCAGCTCAGCAGCACTGGTCTATTTTGTCATTAAAGACGGGGGAAAAAAAGATCAAACCCAGAGAAGCGTCATTAAAGTTGTCCAACTTACAGTGAAAGACAACACAATTGACATTATGACTTGTAAATTGAGTCAACGGCTACTGAGCAATATTTAATCAGAGAAAAAGCAGAGCGAACTCTTATAATGACTTGATCAAACAACATTTTCGGATGTGACATAAAATCAATGGCATGTAGAGGGAAAGCACAAGTGTGTCTGGGCTGAGTGTCAGCTGTCCATTGGTTTTATTATTGAATAAAAAGCCTGTAGCAACAAGCCTTGTTCATTGTCAATCCAGAATTTATTCTCTTCCCTTTGTTTATTAATAGATCCCTGTACCAAGGTCTCTCATCTTAGAGAGTTAGTTACAAGTGACCTAAATCGATGATGACCAGCCCATTTCTCACTTTCCCAGTCTCCTTGCAGCTTTAAGAGACCATGCGACCCAATTCTGGTCAGTGAAACATGATGCTGAGGGTACTTCAATGAAAAAAAAATTTTTTTTTAATAAAATAGGCTTATATTCTGGTTCTTCTCTTCACCTTTCTTCCTAACTAAACCATGGTCGTAATAACTGGTCCTGAGTAGCCATTTTGCAAATATGAAGCAACCAGCACAAGATAAACAGAATTCTAGAGACAACAGCACTGACATTATTGAGCCATTAAGTGAATGTCAGTGGCTGCCTACTTCCAGCCTTCCCGTTATAGTACGAAAATAAACCCTCTATGTTTAAAGCCACTGTAACTTGGATTTTTTATTACTGGTAGTTGAAAGCATTCCTAATGGAAATACTCCACTGATGTGTGGATTATGAGTCAGCTCTCCACATATTTTCAGTAAACACATGAGGGAAATGTGCCTGATGAATTTTTGTTCTATTTATCACTGTATTCCTTTGCAAGATAAAATGAATGAGCTACTGACTTCCAGCTGGGTCCAGACAGCAGGAAATGGAGAACAAAATAGAACGAGATGCAGGCATTTGTCCTGGCTCCCTGCTCGTGAGTGTCCATGGTTGGATGTATTCTTCAATGAAAAGCCACCACCTCCCAAGGTGGCCAACCCACTCTACTCACTTCTCTCCCTCTGGTGATCTCACTCCCTTCCCTCTTGCTCCTTTTTCCTTTAGGCCTTTTGGCAGTAACAGCTGCTTTTGTCCTGCTTATTGCACCATTCATTGGGGGTGCTCTGTTATCCACGTGTTTGTAAATAGACCCTTCCTAATATTACCTTATTTTGAGTGTGCATTATATGTTGGTATGCTAACTAATCAATCAGCATGGATTTAAAAGAAAAAAACAAAAACACCAACATACACACTCTTGAATCTGAATGCCAACCACACATCACAGTATTCACAAAACCAGCTGTCGGGCAGCGATCTGACTCCTGTGCCGAATACATGTAGAGACAAATAGCTACAAGCATCAATGGCCTTTTCAGGATACTGTTCAGAGAAATGGACAAGTCAAAGACACTGTTGAACAAAGTATGCTGGCTGTTGCAGGAAAGACAATCACATGAGGTTTTACAACAAGAGATGAGGTACAGCATCACTTTGTGACGATCATAGCCTTGGCTGTAGGTGGCTAGCTCAAGTGACAGCTCTGTGGTATGTTCAGTACCTTGATTACCCTAAACTTTCTGGTGTCTGGGTGAGACCATCACTACTTTTCATGCTAAGGTTATCAAGAACTTGAAGATAGCAAGGATAAGATAGCAAGAACGATCATATCAAGGCTCAGCCTTTGAGAATAGACTCCTTACATTTGAAGGTTTCCTTCTTTTGGCAGAGAAATTAATCAATATAAAGGCAACCACTAGAAAAACTTCAAACAGGCTATAAATCTTCAAATCATCAAGCAAAAATACAAACACATGTGTATACACACAGACATATCAAAGAAAACAAAAGCATTACATAGTAAAACACAAATAACAGAAGCACCAAAACAGAAAACATAGCAGAAGAAGACAGAAATAAGACTAATATAGCAGTTACATCCATAAATGAGAATAAGATAATACCACCCTTATAACAAAGAACAGAATCTCACTTTGGGTCATAAAACAGTATCTACTGTATGTTGTTTAGAAGAGATGCAACTCTATCAAGACAACTCAGAAAAGTTAAAAATAAAACATAAATCAAGATATACAAGAAAATCCTGAGCTGAGGTTGCAATGTTGCTATCAATCAAGGTTAAATTCAAAATAAAAATGTTAAGTGAATAGAAAAAAGTTTAACAGGAGAGCAGCAACTACATTAAGAATCTGATCTTCAGAAATCCCTATGCATCAAATAGTTTAGCCTCAAAATAAAAAACAAGACATGATAGTTAAGAATAACAATATGCAGAAAAGGACAGAAGACATTAGATGAAACATGAGAGTCTCTTTTAATTGACCCCATCAGGAAGGTGGAGAATTGAATTAATAGGATTGAACTTAAGGTGCAAAATCTTGTATAAAATTTAGCAAATATCAATTAACAATATTTCAAAAGAATCATTCATTATATCCAAGTAAGTTCACCCTTACTTGTAGATTGGTCCAAAAATATTAGGAGCTTTCTAATAAAGTTTATTAATTTATAAACTTTTTAAAGTTTATTTATTAGTAAAAGTAATAAATTAAAGGAAAATTATATAATATCTTAATTTTTAAACGACATTTGACAAATATTCTGCATCTATTCCTGTTAAAACAAAACCATAACAGAATTAAGAATAGACTGACAGTTATTTAACATAGCTTCATATAATACATATGAACATATGTATATGTCTTAAAAAGATATAAAGCGGCCCTCCTTGGTGGCGCAGTGGGTTAAGAAACGTACTATGAAGCACACCGCAGCCACTGCAGCATGATTTAGATCCCTGTAGCTGGCTGGGCGGGGTGGGGGGGGACCCACATGGAGCAACAGACCTCTCGAGTGGTGCTCACTGCTCCCCTCAGCAGTGTGTTTCAGTCAATCTGCCTGTTCTGTTCCTTGCTCTGTCTCTGGTGAATCCTCTCACCTCCCGCACCTCTGGCCTGTACGCTAGTTCTTGTATGCATGCATAGACAGATAGATAGAATATAAAGCTGCGCCATGCTTATGAGTGAAATATTAACTACATCCCACCAAGGTTAAGAGGAAGGCAAGACTGGCCACCATCATCACAATCATTTTATATACTGGGCAAAACCAATGTAATTAGACAAAAAAGAGATACCAGATGCAAGTATTAGAAAGAAGAAGCAAAATCAAGTATAGGTGATGTAATTGAAAAATGCACTACTACTATAGACAAGGAGAGAATTCAGAATGATGGCAATTTCCAAAGTTAATATACAAAACCCAGTAACTTCCTGTACATTGAAAAACAAACAATGGCACAGAACATATAACAGAAATTGCTGTTACAATGGCAATAAAAAAGATAAAATACTCAAGGAAAAAAAGAAGAAACATAGAAGGACCTTTGTGAAAATAATAGTAAGGTCACTCAAGGATCTTTCTACACTGTACTTTTGAATAGAAAGACAATATAAAAATTTAACTATTAATTCAAAATGATTCTAATTAAAATACTCAGGCTTATATTTTTTTGTCAGATAGAAAACTTGTCAAAAATTATATGAAATTCAAATGGGGAAATAAATACAAGTCAGGGGAGCCTAAAGAAGAAAAGTAAGGAGATGGGGTAGACCCATCAGGTGATAAGACACATTAAAATTTATACTTTGTAAAATAATTGGATACACAGAGATGAAACAGACAACTCAGTGGACCGGAACAGAAAACCAGAAATGGACCCAATATATATGAAAATTAAATTTCTGCTTAAGGTGACATGTTAAATTAATACACAAAAGTGATATGAAAATTAGCTGACCATTAGGAAAAAGATAAATTTGGAGCCCTGTTACATTCCTTAAGTAAAAATAAATTCCAAATGGATAAAGGATTTATATACTAAAAATAAAACTCTAAGATTCTAGAAAAAAGAATCAGTGAATTTATGTATAATATTCTGGTGAGGGATATTCACACAAAATTCAAGATCTCTAAAGAAATTTGACTACATAAGTATTCAAAACTTTGGTATGGTAAAACATACAAACATACTATAAACCAAGGTGAAAAACCAACCAAGAATAGTGTGACATGTGTCCTTCATCCTCAAAGACCTAACATAACCCAATACAAATATAAAAAAGGTAAAAATGTAAAAAGAAAAAACACAAAACACCCAATACAGAATGTAAAAGAGCAGTTTAGAGTGAATTACAAATGGCTTATGAAAGTCTCAACTTCACTGACAATTAGAGAAATGCCAATTCAAACAGTACGATTTCTTTTGCTTCTCTTATCAGATTGGCAGCTATAGCACCCATTGCCAGGGATGGCGCTGAGAAACAGGCATGCTCAGACACTATTAGTTAAGGGTGAAATTTTGGTGCAACTCTGAGAAAAGCAATTTGGCAATATCTGTCAAAATCCTTTGACCCAGAACTCAAAAGCTCAGATTTTTAATGCACACTCAAAAAGTCTCCCAGTTTAGATAAAAATGTTCAAGGAATGTGCTTCAAGACAGCCCCATTTCCTAGGTTTTGCCTTCTGAGGCCTTTGTGCTGGGGATCTTAAACCTCAATGTGCACCAGGTTCCACTGGAGGACTTGTTAAAACACAAGCATTCTCCGGGGTCTCACGCACAGTCTGGGGAGGAATCAAGAGTCTGTATGTCTGACAAGATCTAGGATGATGCCAATGCTGCTGGCCTGAGAGTTTGTTGAGGGGACGACGGTGGGTGGAAGGCATGGGTGCCTGGAGAGGTGAGTTCCATTGAGTGGTAGGTGGTAAAAGGCTGGACTCCCAGAGGAGCAGGAGAGAGGAGGAAGTTGTTGGTGTCTAGACGAGAAGGTTTGCACCTCTTAAGCAGACAGGACTCTAGTTCCTGTGTCCGGACTCACTAAAGTTTCCACCCCACAACCAAGGGCAGCTCAGAAACAGTCTACCACCTAGTTCCGTGAATCCACACCTACTCACATGAATCCACAGGCTTGGATATGGGCGCAGTAGCCATGAACAGACAACATGGACTGAAAATCAGAGAGCCAGGCCACCCTGCACAGGAGAAAGCCCCATTCCTCAGATAAGCTTTGGAGGTGGCACACAGACTAATATCCCTGCTGACTGGCATTAAAGTTTTCATGGGGACTTAGCTGCTTTGATCTGACTTTGCAAAATAACATCTTTTCAACAAATGGTGCTGAGAAAACTAGATATTCATGCAAAAGAATGAAGTTGTACTCAGTTCACACTATATAGAAAAATTCACCTAAATAAGTCAAAGACCAAAATGTTAGCACTATATAAAATCTTTAGGTTCAAACCAACATAAAGCTTCTTGCATTTAAAAATCATGGAGTCAAATTCTTACCCTTAGGCTAATTTAGATGGAGAAACCTATATAGCTGAATCTGATCTGTGTGGCCCAGCTATCTGTCACTGGTCAGTTGTAGGCTTACTAGTGGAAGGCCGAAAACAATTATATCCCTTTCACAATTATGGTGCTGTCATGCCTCCTTTCCCTCCTTCTATCAAGGTAAAACTTACAATAAAATGAACAAATCTTAAATGTAGAACCTGATATACCTTCCCAACCCTGTCTAACTTAAGTTTAGACTATCTCCAGCACCCAGAATCCTATCTTGTAGCTCTTCCAATCAATACTTCCAAAAGTAGTGTACTCTATAACTGTGCTTTGTTTTAAAACTACATGTAAATATATGGAATCATAGTTTTATGCTTCTTTTGTGCTTAATGTTTTTTACTTTTAATTTTTTTTAAGGATTTATTTATGCATATAAGAACTGGGGTACAAGGCCAGAGGTGTGGAGGGTGAGAGGATTCACCAGAGACAGAGTGGAGAAAGAACAGGCAGATTGATTGAAATACACTGCTGAGGGGACCAGCAGGCAAGGCAGGGAAGGTCTACTATATCATGTGGGTTACCTCCCTGGCCGGGGATTGAACTCGTGCTGCAGATGCTTCATAATGTGGTGCTTAACCCTTTGTGCCACCAGGGAGGCCTCTATTTATAATGTTTTTAAGATTTACTCCTGTCAGTGTATATGGTAGTAGGTTGTTCTTTTTCATTGCTGTGTAATAGTCCATTGTGTGATAAACGACAACTTGTTTTTCATACATCTATTGGGTTGTTGCCAAATTTAGGCTGCTATTGTTAGGGGGAAGGGTAGTCCTGAATGGATTACACAGATGGGTTTGTGGACTCCAACCCCCACTCCAGACCACCAGTGTTCTAGAACCACAATCACTGGGACTGGAGGGTGGAGTTAAGCAGCCAGGCTGGCTATAAAACCAGAGATGTGAGCCTTGGGCTCTCTCTTCCTTTGGAGCCATCTTCCTTGATTCAGAGCCAGCTCTCAACATGCTGTTGGGTTCCAACTCGGAAGATCTGGTAGGATATTCAGGGATTTGTATCCCTCTATTCTCTTTATATTATTATGATTTTATTCCCCTTCTCTTGTAAAATAAAATCCTTTAATAACTCTTGTCACATGTGCCTGCAGTTGGGGCTTATTATAAAAAGCCTTCTGAGCATGACCCAGTCAGGGAAATCCATTTTATATTAGGGTTGTCCTGTAACACTATGAATAAAGGTGTTTTAAAAAATTGTGTCTTGGGCCTCCCTGATGGCGCAGTGGGTTAAGCAACGCACTATGAAGCAAACCACAGCCACTGCAGCATGAGTTCGATCCCTGCCTCCCGCTAGAGAGGGGACCCACATGGCGCAGCAGACCTCTCCTGCTGCGCCCACTGCTCCCCTCAGCAGTGTGTTTCGGTAGATCTGCCTGTTCTGATCCCCACTCTGTCTCTGGTGAATCCTCTCACCACCCCCACACCTCTGGCCTGTACCCCAGTTCTTGTATGTATAAATAAAACAAATCTTTAAAAATAAAACATTGCATTAAAAAAAATTGTGTCTTTTAGTGGACATAAACTCATTTCTTTTGGTACTTATTGAGAAGTAAAATTAGAAGATCACAGAGTTCCCTGTGTTGAACACTTAGTAGGTACTATCAAATTGTTTTCTGAGCTGATTGTATCAATTCACCCTACATCAACAATGTTAAAATCTGGTTCTTAATTTTGCCACATGGTAGTTAATCCTTTTAATTTTAGTCTTTCTGATGAGAATGCATCATTAATTTTTAATACTTTTAAATAGTGATTTAAAGTGTAATAACTTTTAATTTACGTAAAATGGGTGGTCTATGCTGCTGAATTTTTGAGAAATTTGTTGGCCTCTTCTAAGTATTCAAATGCTCCCTGAGGGTTGTGGGTGTATTCCTGCCTGTGTATGTGCCCTAGGCACAGATGGATGCTGCTCCAGACCCCACCCTCCTTGCCTTGGAACAGACCTTTCATTTCCCCATGAACAGGAAGAGCTTAGTTGGGATCCCAGAGGGAGATGTTTCCCATCACCAGCAACATCTGGGGAACATCTGGTGAGCCCATCCCAGGACAGGGAGAAGCTTTTCTGGAGAAAATATATCATTTATTTGATTCTTTTTATTCTTCTACATTTTCCCTTATCCTCTCCTTCTCCTCCTATCCACCAAATTCCATCACCCATTGGGGTCCCTGTTCTAAGCCCCCACTCCAGCTCTTGCCAACTCTTCTCTGTTCTATCTGGTTTTTCCAACATACAGCCCAGTAGCATGCAAATCTAGGCAGCCCAAGAGACCTTCATTAACTCTGGTGCTCAACCCTGTCCTGTTCCCAATCAGCTAACAGGGACTTCTGAAAATGAATTCAAGGAATATTGAAGTTAGTACAGTTGTCTAATCCAGTGCTCCCATTTTACAAACTAGAAGACTGAAGGAGAGAGACAGACAGACAGACAAACAGACGGGAACTCCACTTAAGTTATAGCATATAAAGACCCTCTTTCTCCTGGGAACCTGGCCAGGGATTAGAAGCAGGAAGGAGGAGGCAATGGAAGAAAGGGATTCCTTGAGAACATTAAAAGCAGCAACCAGTGGCCACACAGAAAGCACAGTGGAGTGTCTCAGGGGGCAATGGTGGTGGCCACCTGTTGTCTTAGGCCTAAATGCTGAGTCACCTCTACCAACTGAAACCCCAGTTCCGGGAGCTTTTAAATTCCCTCCCGAGCTGTCTCAACTACACCCACAGTTTCAATGTACCTGCTACAGGCTGAAGACCGTTCCGTTCCATTTCTGCTTCCAGCTGAGGCCTCTACTGGAGCTCCAGTTCCCCTGTATAAATTTATTAAGTATATTTAATTTATTCATCAAGTTTTTCCTGGGCACTGAAAGACACTGCCCTCCCATCACTCATAGACAAACCACAGAACTTAAGTGGGTGCCAGGCAGGTGCAGGCTGGAGATCAGCTTCTTTGGAAGTCTAAACCAGGAAGAGCACCTCACACCTGGAGAACTGACTGCTGGTAAAAAGGGCCTGTGTGTAATTACCCGGGGTCTGGGGATGGGAGCACAGACGGAGGCTGGAAAAAACATAAAGCAACATAGTACACAACACCTCATGTGTAAATTAAAACTATGCGTAGCCATGCTGATGTTATACACAGTGTACAAATAAAAAAGACTTGTGCACATATTAAAAACATTAATATGGAGCAGCAGGAAAGGGAGTGGGAGATGGGAGCATGAAGAGAGAGGGGTGAAGTTGCAAAAATAATCAAAGGACAGATTATTAGCTCTTCGCATGCCCCAAGGGGTTGAGGCTTCAACCTGAGGACACTGGGAGGCCCCTGGGCTCTGTGCAGACACCTCCCCCAGCAAGCCCCCAGGTACACACACACAGTCATGGCATGCAGGAAGGACTGGGGCTGTAGCTCCCCCCAACCTGCTCTCGCCAATGTTCTTCTGGAAAGGATAAGGGCGGGTGGGCAGGCCCTATGTGGCCCCTCTATACACACACAAATAGCCAAAGAAGGGCCCTCACCATCTACCCCACCCTAGATCTCTGGGCCAACCAGGCAGGAGAGGTCAACCCCCACCCCCCACCCCCACCTGGAAGAAGGTAGAAAGGAATCCTGAGGTCTGGTCTAGTCACGGACCGCATTCAACTAGGACAGTCAGGGAAGAACCCAGAATGCAGCGGAGCAGGGCTGGGAGGGGGAGGGTCAGGCTTAGTTCTAAGAAGGCTCCCTGGAGGAGGCAGTGCAAGCTGAATCTTTAAAGGTGATGGGATTCTGGTAAGCGGTGAGAGGGCTGAAAGGCGTTCCAGCCAGAGGAACGGCTGCGGCACAGGTGTGAGGGTTGCAAAGCTCCAGGGACTCGTGGTGAGTAGGTTGGGACCTGCGACTCGCAAGAGGGCAGAGCCGGTGGTCTCCGGCGTCCAGACTCGCAGCGGGCATGCACACACTTCCCTCTGCCCAGTCATACTGGGTGAGCTGACCCCCCGGCAGAGGTCTTGGCGGGCAACTGGAAAGGCAATGGGGCATTTTGATTGGCTAGGGTCGAACCGAGAAGAAACCTGTCTTTTGGCTCTTTTAAATAATCTTTTCAAGGAGGGGTGGCGTGGGGGCCGGGGGAAGCTGGGGTCTAGAGCTCGTAGCTCAGGGCCTCCGCAGGGTCTCTGGCCCGTAGGCAGAGGTGAAGGTCAGGCGCAAGGATGACCTCCTCTCCCGGCCTCCAACCCCTCGCCCCCTCGGTCTTCCCCGCTGGTAGTTTACTTTTCCGGCGGCTGTGGGGGGTGTGCGGGAGGAGGGGCAGGGGCGGGGGAGAGAGTGTTTAGGTGGGTCACGGCAAACTGCCCGGGGCGGGTGGGGGTAAGTGCGCCTTGGGGCTTCGGCTCCGCTGCCCTCTCACCCGTGGCTCTGCCGACGCCCCGCGCCGCTGCGGGCCTCAGTCTACGCATCTGCCAACTGGGGCAGTGAGGCGAGGCGGGATCTTCCCGAGAACCGACGCGGCCGGCTGGTGCGTCGGCGAATGTGCAGGAGGCGCCGGGGGCGGGCAGCGGGGGGCCGAGGGCGGAGAGCAGCCGCGGCGCCGGCCGTCGCGGGTCAGAGTCCGCCCGAGGCCCGCGGCCGCGGCTCCAGGCTCCGGGCGGGGGAGGAGGCGGCGCCTCCGGGGCGGGGCTGCGGGGCGGCCTGGCGGGAGGCCCGGCGTGCGTCAGCGCTGCGAGCCCCGGAGTTTTCCACTGACGAGGGGGGCGGAGCGGCGGGCGGGGCCGGGTGCAGCCAGTCTCCCGCCGCCGCCGCCGGACGCGCAGAGCGAGGGGCAGCTGGGCCGACGGCTGCCCGGCTGAGCGAACGCGGGGTCCGGTTGCGGCGTGGGGGGGCAGCCCCGGCAGGGACGCGGGTCGCGTCGGTCTCCTCGGCGAGCGCCAGCAGCTCAGGTGAGTGCTGAGGGGCGCCGGGCGCGGCCGCCCGGGACCTGGGGAGGGGGCGTCCCGCGCGGGTTGCATTGCTCCGGGGCCCTCCGCCCCGGCTCCCCGAGCGGGCGCCGGCTCGGGGCAGCCCAGCGTGGCCCCTGCGTGCGCGCCGCTGCGGGACTCTCGGGCGGCGAGGCGAGAGTCGCGGGTTTTCGGCTCCCCTCCCCCGCCCCGCCGTGGGTACCCCGAGAAGTGACAGCGCCCCGAGATCGCAGCGCGAGATCGTGGAGCTCTGGTTGCGCGCTGGTGGCGGGGTGATGGGGCGCGCGCGCCTCGGTGGATGAGTTTCCCTTTGACCCAATTGCCTGAGAACTTTTCAGAAGTTCCTCGCGTGGCCGGGGCAGGTGACCTGGATCGTCTTCTCCTCCGGCTCCCCCCCGGGGCTACGGGGCGGGCAGCCGGGCTGCGGCGCGTGCCTGGCGCCCCGGCGTGCGGGGGTCAGGGAAGGAGGGATGAGTGAGGCTCCGTGAGTCACGGACCCCGGGAGCGAGGGAGGAGAGGGAGGATTGTGTCGTACGCTCACCTGTTTGTCAGTCACCGTCACACGCAGAGGCCGCCGCTGTGAGTCACAGCCCGGCTCCGGACCACCCGCTGGCACATGCAGGCCCTCTCCCACGCGCTTCTCCCCTCCCCAGATGTGCTTCCTCCCCAGCCTCAGTTTCCCCTCCCCGGGGTCCCTTCCACCCGCCAGCACCGAGATTGCCCACACCACAGTAACCGTCACACTCTTAGTCATTCCTGTTCCCTGGCACCATTACACACAGCCGTAGCCCACACTCCTGACCGAGGGTCCCTTCCCCGGCTCCACTGCCCACCCGACACCTCCACTCTGATGGCTCACAGCCCTCGGGGGAGCGGAACTCTTCAGCTCTCCCCCAGATCCTTGACATCATTGCCCTCTCCCTCCTCCACATCCAGAGGTCACCAAGTCCATGCCCCTTTCTCCTGTGCCCCAGTCCTGTCATCCCGCGCCAAACTGGCTGCCTGGTCCAGTGGGTCACACCCCCTCCAGTCCCTAGTGCTGAGCCATCTTTTAAAAATGCAAATCTGGTATTGTCCCTCCCTGCATCCACCCTACTGTGGCTTCCTGTGGCCTCAGGCTAAATCCTGCTGTGCCGGAGCCGGCACTCCTGCTGCCCCCTCTCAGCCTGCCCCCTCCCTCTCACCACAGTGGCTCTCCTCTCCGAGTCCCTCACCCTTGCTGTGCCCCCTCTGGAACTCTTTCTACACCCCTTCCTCTGAGAGACCTGTCTTCACCCCCAGCTGTGTACCCCTCTTGCTCTTGCCCCTCCTCCAGCTCACTGTTCAACAAGGCTCCTAACTCCACTCTCTTCCCCACCAGACAGGCAACTGCAAAGGAGCAGCACTAGTGTTTGTTCGGCTTCCTGTATGTCCAAGTACCTGACACAATGCTGGACATGTTATAGGACCTCAATAAATATTTGCGGAATGAATGAAGGAAGGAAGGAATGAATGAAAGTGAAGGAGGCCTCTTAGGTGGAGGAAGCAGTCACTGCCAGGTGCAATTTCCCTTCTGCAGGAGCAATTGCTTCATGTGCTGGCAAACATTTGGCACCTACCCAGTGCCAGGCGGTGGAGGCCCAAGGCTGAGGAACTGTCCCCTCCCCCAGGATCACTTTCAGAAGGATGGGTGGGGGAGGGGTGTGGACCAAGGCTTCCTGTCTGCCCGCTCTGGGCTGCGGGGGCCCATTTTCCCAGCCCATCCCACAGGGGCAAAGGGGGCTCAGAGGTGTCCTCTCCTGTTCCCAGGAAATAGTAGCTCCTGAGGGCCTGGGATCCTGTGACCCCAGGTGTTGGGGGTAGCTGACCTCTGTCTGGCCAAGGCCTGGGGCTCTGAGGTTAAAGGACACATTCTTCAAATTTCTGGAGAAGGTTGGAGGCAGCTGAAGGTACCCCCCACCCCAATACCCAGCTCTGCACAGGGGCTGGGGCATTGGGACTGCTGAGGTTTGTAGAGGAGTTGGTGGGACTTACCACTTTCCCCTTCCTTTGCCTCCCCACCCCCACCCAAAGCCTTTGTTTGCTTAGTGTTCAGGGTGAAGTGACCTTTGCTGGATTCACACACTGGCCTGAGTGTGTAGATGCCTGTGGTGAGTAGACTGGAGCGCTCATCTGCTTGCCCTGGACTGTCAGCTCCAGTGTGTGGTGGCAGGCTCCTGCCTGATTCTCAGGGCCCTGGCAAATCCCGGAAGAAGCATGGCTCTCTGATTCAGGGCCTGTCTCCAGGCTCCTTGGGGGTATGGTATTTCTGTCTGAGCCAGCTCCTGGGAATTGCTTTTCCTTCCTCCTGGACCCTGGGAGGGGGCTGTGCTCACCCTGGGAACAGTGCCATGGCCAGGATCTCGATTCCTGGGGAGCTACTGAGGCCCCTCCCCCACCCTCTGACTCACTGTCTGACACTTTCCTTGGACTCCTTCACTATCTTTCATTCCCTTTTCTGACTCGGCCTCTCCTTGTCTCTGGCTGAGTCTTTTTGTTTCATCTTCTGCCTGTCTCACTCAGCCTCTGGATTCCCAGGTGGGATAGTGGAGATCCAGGGGCTTTTATCCTTCCCCTCACTCTCAAGAGTATCCGGGAGGAAATCATTTCTCACTTCATCCCCAAACTGCAGGTCCTGTGTGGGGGATTTGTCACCAGACCCTGCAGCACCACCGACCACCGACCGTAGCCTTCCTAAGCCCCTTCCCTGTTGACAGCCTCTGTGCTCACTGCCCCCCTCACCTGACCTTCCTGTCTGTAGACACCCTTAGACAGAGCCTGGGTGTCTGGCTTGAACTTGCTTCCTGACATCTCTCTCCATTGGTCTTGGGAAACTGGGAGCCTCCTGAGATGTCCACAGTGGCGGCCTGACCTTGTCTCACCTGCTCAGAGACACCACCTTCTGGGTACCGTTCTTACTCAGACCTTCTGGCACAGACAGGAGGATGGGCATGTGCCCCTCCCTCTCCTCCCCCTCTCCCTTGTAACTATGATGGGCAGAGGCCCTCAGCCTCCTTATGGAGAGAGGAGCATTGAGGCTGTTACAGATTGGAGGGTTCTGAGGTCACGGACCGGGGTGGGCTCCCAACGCTGATGAGAGCCCAGAGTTGTGTGTGAGGAGTAGAGGGCGTTCAGGCAGCCACTTTGGGCTTCTAAAGGGAGACTGGCTTCCAGCTTGTCCAAGCTGGAGGTCATGGCTATTAGGTGAATTGCAAAGTGGGGCCTGGGAGTCTTCCATGATGAGTCTGGAGGGGAGGCAGCAGCCAGGGCTGCTTCTTGTGAAATTCTGTACTTGATTGTAAGGGTAGTTCCCCTAAGGGGAGCTGCGGAGTGATTATTAGAATGGGGGTGACAGTTAGATATTTGGTTGAATAAGGTCATTCTGCCTAAAGAATGGCTGTGGGGAGCAGAGACAGGGGATGTGGGTAGTAGCAGTGAGGACAGAGACCTGATAAGGATAATAAAACTGAAGGAGATAAATACAGAAAATGCAGAAAGTGTATGAATCATCTATGTTCAGCGGTTGAATAGATGGCTTTTTATACTTTGAGACACCCAGAACCATCCCCCAGATGAAGAGCACCGTCACCCCTTCCTCCCCCAAGATTCCTCATGATTGTTCCCAGTACCTTCTCCACCCCTGTTCTGACTTATGTCTTCACTGGACTTGCCTTCTCTTAACTTCATTCACGTGTTTTCTGGCTTCTGGCGTTCAGCATGCTGTCAGTGAGGTCCGTCTGTGTCGTGTGTGTCTAGGAGCTTATTCACAAAGCTAAGAACTTGACAAGTATTGATTCGTGTATTCCTACCCACCCTGTGCGCTTTGAAGACTAAGAACTGGAGATACACAGAGGTATCTCTGTATGAACTTACCCAGGTCACCCAGCCAATTAGTGACCAAGGCAGGGTTCAGTTTCAACAGTCTTGTTCTAAAGTTGAGGCTCTTAGCACCAGCACGGTGCTGTGGTGGCCTTTGTGCTCTGCTGAATCTGTCCCTGGCCTCGTGTGGATAAGGGAGCCAGTGTGTACTCCAGGCCTGGGTGACTGAGATGGATGGAGCGAGGGGGAGGAAGGAGTTGAGGATGACTGCAGGTTTCTGGCTTGAATAACTGGGTGGGTGGCAGTGCTGTTACTAAGATAGGGAACACAGGAAGAGGAACAGATGGCACGGGTGGGGGTGGGGGTGGGGGGCAGAGACAGGGGTTCCATTCGTGGCCTGCAGAATTTTGTTTCTAAGGGATTCTAAGGGACAGCCAGGCAGAACTCCAGTTTGGTTTTGGGGTGGTCTCAGGCTTGTAATTAGGGGGGCACTCAGTGCCCTATAGACACATCTAGAATGAGGGAAAGGATGGGGTCTCCCAGCTGGACTTGATGGGGACAGGATGGGTGGGTGTGGTTTGTGCTTGTGTGTGTCTGAGTGCCTGCTCTGCAGGGTTGTGTGTGTGTCTGCCTGGCTTTGGGTCCTGAGTTCTCTCATCTCCAGGGAGATCCTGCAGGTCAGCTGGGAACCGGGTTGTTTTTACTTGTGGTTTGACCCTGGGAAGGGGGGGAGTTGGTGCCAAGCCTGACAACGACTGGCTGAGAAGCCCCCGGAAACACCTGTGCCTTCTCTTCCCCCTGGCCCAGTGGGGGACTGACGAGGGGGGGACTCTTGCTTCTCTTGGAACTGGAGAGGCTGTTGCTCGGACGAACTTTATCAGCTTTAGCAGGCTGACAGCGCACACTGCAGGACCAGGCACTTCAGGGAGGCTTGGCAAAAACAGGAGTAGGGGAGTTTCGAAAGGACACCTTGAGCAGGGTAGTTTGACAGCCTTCTGGTTGGTTTTTCCTGTTCTCTCTCATTTCCTGTGATGGCAGTGGGGGAGGGGTTCCCCAGCACTGGGGCCTCTGCGTCGTTTCCCTTCTTCCTGGTGACCTTCTGGGGGCCCAGCCTGACGGCCACAGGACGCCCAGCAGAGACAAGGTAGCGGAGCTCAGCCCTTAGGTCTGAGTCCTTCGGGGATTCCCAAGCAGTGGAAGGGGCCGCTGGCGGCGAGAGGCATTTAGGGGAAGGAGTCCGAAGTCCTTTTCACTTAGATGGGGCCATCCAGGCTGAGAGAAGTCTCTGGTCTCACTGTTGCAGAGTCCTCAGACACCCCCAAAGGGAGAGACAGCCATGTGTCCTGGGGTGCTCCACGTTCCAGCCAGGAGAGAGTAGGATGTCTTCTTGGTCAGTCAGTTTCATTAGAAGGGTTTTTATTTATTTTTTTTGGGGGGGGGGAAATAATTTCCATAGGAATTTAATTCGGATGAAAAGGGTAAGATACTGGAGAAGAAGCAAGATGTAGATGGATCTGTAAGATTAAACAGGGCATGTTAAAGAGCCCCAAAGCCTAGGTGCTCCTGGCTCCTGTCCCACAGTCAGGCCCGGAGGCAGGGGACTTCTGCAGGCGGGGGTTTCTGAGGGAAAGTTTTGAGCAACTCCACTGGGAGAGGAGGGGCCCAGGAAAGTCCTGTGTCTGGGAAGGGGCCAGTGTCAAAGCTGCTTCCCAAGCGCCCCATCAGTCTGCCCCAAGCGGGGGCCCACACTGGCATGTGCAGGGTGGCTCGTGTGGGTGTGGGGGGAAGGAGGACAGTGACGAGGAAGCAGAGGCTCTGCAGGGCTGTCCAACCTGTACAGCCTCACATAGAAAGGCACACAGATGCGAGCTGGGTGAATCACCCAGCCAGTGAGTCAGTCCCCAGGATTCCTGTCAGGGAGTAAGATGGGCCAGCGAGGTCTGTCAGTCCATCTGTTGGTCTGGTGTGTGTGCGGGGGAGTGGGTTGTAGGAGGTAGGGGGGTGGTGTCTGGCAGTGTCCTAGGAAGGCTTTTGGGTAGAGGTGGTGGGAGGCTGCAAACACGGGGTGAAGGTCTGAACCCAGAGCTGTGTCCTGTGCAAAAGAGCCTCCTCGGGATGAGCCCTCCTGCATATGGGGAGCTCCACCCGGTGAGGCGGGAAACTGGGAGAGATGATGGCCTGACCGAGAGCCCCGCTCCTGTCCTCAGGCCAGCCACTTAAAGCTTCCCCCTTCCATTCCAGGCTCTCTGCCTAGACCCCAGCGTACCCCCACCCACCACCATGACTGGGCTGCTGAAGAGGAAGTTTGACCTCTTGGATGATGACTCTTCCTCCGTCTGCTCATCCTCCTCTTCTTCGTTGTCCTCCGACCACCACTCCCGCTCCTGCTCCCCGAGTTCTTCAGTCTCCCCAGCCTGGGAGTTTGATGAGGAGGGTCCCTGGGATCAGACATCCCTGCCTTACCGCAAGTGCTGTGGTCCCCAGACTTATACCCGTGAGTATTCTATGCAACCTCCTCCTCCGCAACATTCCTTTCTTCCTTCCTGAGGATGAAATTGGGAGGCCACTGACAAGGGGACCCCTGGAGCCCATGTCTGCACAGCTTTAGTCCCCTACTTGCTCCCTCTTGTCCATTTTTCATAATAATGTCACCACTTCCCTGAGGCGCTGGCATTAATTGGACTGGACTCACCTTTGGCCTTGGGCCCCCTCGCTCAGACGGCCCCTTCGGGACCCTTCAGGACGGGGCTCCTCAGAGTGGAGTGGTGCTGCTTCCCACTTGGGCCACTCCCTTCTGTTCTGTTTCGTTTCTCCAACTCGGGCCTTACCCACTGCACTTCTAGCGCCCCACGCCCCACACTTGTGCACTGTGAGGCCTATCAGGCTGGTTGCCTCCTGTCAAAATGCTGTTTGGCTCTATCTGAACATAGTGAAGAGGTTTTTTTCTCTAGTTACGTTTCAAACTTGATCATTCTGATTCCAAACTGACAAAAGTAGAGCCCTGGAGCTGGGTTTCTCAGCCCCCTCTTCTGTTATGGCTCCTTCAACCCCAAAGTATCTTCTTAAAACATTTTTTACATAATGATCCCCCCATGACATTTTAATACCACAGATGTGACTGTATGCGTATCTGTGCATTACATTTAGTTTATGACTACTCTATCATGGGTTTATTCTGCAAATACAGGGATGATTTAATATCACAAAGTCTAGCTTTACAATTTACCAAATGACTATCAAAAGAAGAAAAGTAAGAGCCACTGAAGGCGCTAGAACAATATTTGATAGAATGTGGTATTCTTCTAGATCAGTTCAATAAGAGAAGAATAAGTGAACTCTACCTTGCTTGAATAATAAAAAAAATTGTCTCAACCCAAATAGCTGGCATTATCATTAATGAGGAAACACTGGAAATAGTTCCACTAAGTCAGGAGCAAGGTGAATAGGCTGTCTTTCACCACTGTTATTTAACACTGTACAGGAGGTACTAGCCAATTGAGTTAGCTAAGAGAATAAAAATTGAGTGTTGGATTTGGACAGGTGAAAGTTGCCATTATTTGCAGATGGTTGCTATCCAGTGAATTCACAAATACAAACAGAAAATCTTTTAGAAGGGAATTTCCTCAGGTACCTGGGTACAAAATTAATATATTAAGTCGAAATATGCAAAGTTACCAATATTTGAGGTTCTTGTGTTAAACTATTAAGAAGCAGTAATATAGCAATGTATGTATCGAATATACCATTACCTAGCTAATTAATCAATGCAATCAATAGTTTTTAAAGGAAAGGCCTTTCTAAGTCTTGCAAAATGCAAAAACTATAACAGAAAAGACCTTTATTTTGATTACATAAACCGTAGAAGTCATTTTATGACATACCATGAATTAAAAGACTTAAATATTTATATACAGATAGGTGAGACAGATGATTGTCTCTCATATATAAAGAGTACCTACAAATCATTTTTTTAAAATGCACAGATCAGTTTATAGCTGGCTAATAAAAGATGAGATATTTAATCTTACAAGTGACCATTTGGACTGGTGAATAAATAACAAGCCACTGTTGACATAGGTGTGGTATTCAATTCCACTAGCTCCGATTATAGCCAACCCAGCTCCTAAGTTCAGATCCATTTATTTCTTCAGGGTGGAAGGGTAGAGACGGGGCACTGTGAAGAGAGACAGTTCCGCATCATCGTCCTATAGGGTTTGCTGTACCTCGCAGAGAACTAACTCATGCCTTCCCTGCCTGCTTTCCAGCCCCGTCCATCCTGAAACGGGCTCCCCGGAAACGTCCGTGCAGAGTGGCCTTCAATGGCGTCACCGTCTTTTACTTTCCTCGGTGCCAAGGCTTCACTAGTGTGCCCAGCCGTGGGGGCTGCACTCTGGGGATGGCCTCTCGCCATAGTGCCTGCCGCCGCTTCTCCTTGGCTGAGTTTGCACAGGAGCAAGCCCAGGCACGTCACGAGAAGCTCCGCCTGCGCTTGAAGGAAGAGAAGCTGGAGATGCTTCAGTTGAAGGTAGGAGATCCCTCTCCATGGTCCACAAGTTCAGAAAGCTTCTGAAGCCCTGGCCTTGAGGGCAGTAAGGCAGATGGGTGGGTTCTGATCTGCCATTGTGAATTTGGGGAAGGAGGCCCATGGAGCGGTGATTGACTTAATCAGGTTCTGCTGCCTGAATCATCTACCTAGTGAGGCATGAAAGGCCTTGTGTTTGCTGTAGTCCTGGGGCCACAGAGCCAGAGTCTGTGACTTCCGTGGGAAGGGAACATGGAGTTGATGTGATATTAGGGTCCATGTAGCTGTCTGCCTGTTGGATGGAATTTGTTCAGGAACTGGGGAACGACAGGGATAGGATATCTTGAGAATGCCTGAGGACAGTGCTCCTGGCTGGCTGTTCCTTTCTGTGGTATCCACAGTGCCCCCAGGCCAGAGTAAGCATGTGAGGGAGTGTTTGTCAAGTGACTGATGGCTGTGCAGGTGCATTTCACATCTGTCTTCTCCCCTGTGCATGCAGCTCGCAGAGGCCGGACAGCCACTGACAGCGGACGCCGTTGATGATGCTGTGGAGGAAGAGTTGGCTGTGGCTGTGGCCCAAGGCTGGCTGGAGGACATGACCTCCCTCCAGCCCTATCCACCACAGCAGAGGCGGGCTCTCCTGCGGGCAGCAGGTGTGCGGAGGGTCGACCGAGAGGAGAAGCGGGAGCTGCAGGCTCTGCGCCAGTCCCGGGAGGATTGTGGCTGTCGCTGTGATAAAGTCTGTGACCCTGAGACCTGCAGCTGCAGCCTGGCAGGCATCAAGTGCCAGGTACGGTGCTGGAAGGGGAACTTGAACTTAGGGGCTTCTCTGGGCTCCACAGGATCCTCACTCGTGCCTCTTTTCTCTGCAGATGGATCACACAACATTCCCCTGTGGCTGCTGCAGCGACGGCTGTGAGAACCCCAAGGGCCGTGTGGAGTTCAATCAGGCACGCGTTCAGGCCCATTTCGTCCACACACTCACCCGCCTGCGGCTGGAGCAGGAGGCAGAGAGCTTTGGGGAGCTGGAAGCCCCCATCGAGGGTGGGCCACCCAGCTCTGGGGCCCAGGTCGTGACCCCCGCTTTCTCACTGGACAAGCCACCTATGAGCAGTGAGCTGGGAGACAACAGCTGTAGCAGCGACATGACCAACTCTTCCACAGCATCGGGCCCTAGTGCACAGGGTTCTGCATTCCCAACCCTGCCCGACCCTGGCTTCCAGCCCAGTGTGGATGACGACAGCCTGGCACGGATCCTGAGTTTCAGTGACTCTGACCTGGGCGGGGAGGAGGATGAGGAGGAGGAAAGGGATGTGGGGAGCTTCGACAACTTCATTTACTTCCACCCAGCTGACATCTTTGGTACTGGCGACCCCCATGGCCTGGCTAGCTGGACCCACAGCTGTTCCAGTTCTAGCATCACACCACGCATCCTGGATGAAAATGCTAACCTGGATGCCAGCTGCTTACTAAGTGGTGGCTTTGGAGGGTTAGAAGACAGTGTCCCTGTCATCTCAGTGCCCATGAGCACGCATGATGGCCAGAGCAGCTCAGTGGACCTCAGTCTGTCTTCCTGTGACTCCTTTGAGCTGTTCCAGACCCTGCCAGATTATAGTCTGGGGCCTCACTACACCTCCTGGAAAGTGTCTGACAGTCTGGACAACCTCGAGGCAACCCACTGTCCCTTGCCTGCCTTCTCTCCACCTGGGGATGCTGGCACTTGCTTCCTGGAGTCTCTAGTGGGCCTGTCTGAGCCAGCCGCTGCTGAGGCTCTGGCTCCCTTTGTGGATAGCCAGTTGCTCGAGGACACTGCCCCAGCATCTCTGGTAGAAGCTGTGCCTGTGTGAGGCTGGGGTGCCTTTTCCTGGCCCCAGGAGCCCTGTTGCTGCTGTGTTGTCATTTGGGGGCCCCCTGGGGTCTGTATAGAACAGTCTCCTGTTGGCTGACCCACCCGTGTGGGGTGTGGGCACTCGGGTTTTCATGCAACACTTTGGAATGATCTTATTTATTTTTGTAACATTCTGTGCTAAAGAGAGGGTGGGGAAGGGGCTTACCCTTTCACATGCCTCCTCCCCCCATGCCCACAGTCTTTTCTACTTCCATGGCACCTGCCAGGAAAGGGAGGGTGGGAGGAGGAGAGGAGGTGGCTCACCTGGAGCTTTGCAGACTTCTTTCATTCAGTCTTGGGTGCTGTCCGTAGCCCAAGATGGTGAGATGTGCTGAAATCAGTCACTTTTTATGGCTTTTCCCGCCACCCTGAGCCACAGACCCATGGGTGGCTGAATCCTCTGGACTGTGAAGACTAATTTATTTCCATAATTTATTTGGAGACTAAGCAGCTTAGGTTTCTCCTCTCTGGCTGGTGGGCAGTGCTGGGGCTGTCACACTGGCCTTCTAGTCTTGCAGCTCTGCCTTGCCAGGGCTTTGGTGTAGACCGGGTATGGATTCAAGCCCTATGGCCTGTAGTGCCTGCTGCTTGAATCCAGATGGCTGAGCAGGTGGGGACTGGCCCTGGACAGCATCTGGGCAGGGGGAGAGGTTGGACTGTGCATCTGTGACCAAAATTCTCTTCTGCCCCACGCAGCCCCCTCTACTTCCTGTCCTCTGCCCCATTTCCATTCCTCCAAAGCCAATACCTTTATTTTGGGTCCATCTGTGTAGGAGGGCAAAGCAAGAGGCCCAGAGAGGGCAAGGGGCTTGCCTCAGGGTCCGTGGCATGCCCCCGATACTATCTCAGGGCTTTCTGGGCACTGCACTCTGGCCTGGGCCACCTGCCCATACCTTAAGGCCAGTTGGCCTGGAGCGAGGGGTAATTCCTATGGCTTTTAAGCCCTTCAGTTGCAAAAGCTGAATTTTGTATCATAATTTCTATATTGTTTTGAGTGTTAGAAGAACTATAATTTATTCATTTTTCTCTATCTGTGCCAAGAAGCCCAGGCTCTAGGCTTGCTTCATGCCCAGGAGGCCTTCCCAGCCTGTGTGCTTGTGGGAACACCTTGTACCTGAGCTTTCAGGCACTAATAAAGAGACTATATTTTTTAATAGTGTGGTCTGTGTTTGTGGGGTGGGGAGCATGGGTATGCCCCTCAGGAGACAGTGGGAGAGAGGGACACAGGCCCTGTGGGGTATTGCTCCTACCCACAACACATGCAGCACACTGGCTCTCCTTCAGGTAGGCCAGTCACCTGGGAGATGGATGGAAGCTGGCTGGGCAGATGAAGCAGTTTTTCCTTTGGACGAAAACCCTTTTCATCTTGTCAGCGGTCAGCTGGGTGGGGGTGGGGAGCATCAGTGGGTGATCCTCTGAGACCTGGCTGTCGATGGGTGAGGGCAGGCAGCTCCTTCCCACTCACTGAGCTGAGTGCAACCTGGCCCTGAGGGTAAAGTCAGCCCCTAGGTGGGGGCAGTAGGATGTGGCAGGTGGAGCCTAGTGTGGGGCTGGCACCTGGGGACCTGAGCACCGGAAGCTGCAGAGCCTCATCCCTCAGCACCAGCCAGACCTGTCTGACCTGTCCTGGCAGGCCAAAGCACCACGCCACACCCCGCCCTGGGGAGCCCGTCTGGGGGCCTGAGGAGGAAGGTTGGCCTCCCCCTTAGGATAATAATGATTTGCATAAGTAGCCAAAAAAAGAAGGATGTCCTCTTGCTGCCCTGATTTCATCTCAAGGGTTACTGGTTAGAGAATGGCTGCAGAGTATGGGGTTCGAGTTCAGCTTAATTACTCCTGCTCTCTGGTCTTGGGTCTCAATACTGTAGCCCACAGCAGCTTCATTATCCTGCAGGCTCCTCTTCCATGGATAGTCCATGGCTGGACTATAGCCCTATCTAGGGCCACAGGGTGGCTTTTTTCTTTTTTAATAAATGAAGACAAAGTAGAGTCTGCAGTAATAAAAATGTGATTAGTGCACGATCATTACAGCAACATCTACCATACAAACTGCCTGCCCCAAGAAACTGCATTGTAAAGCAGATCCTAGGGAAGGGTTTCCCATAGGAATGATGGCAGGAAACTGGAGGAAGGTTCCATACTTTAAGGCCACCTATGCATGTGATAAGCAGCATGTTCTAAAAAAGCTGTAAGGGCCTCCTTGGTGGCACAAGGGGTTAGCACCACTATGAAGCTATCCACAGCGACTGCAGCATGAGTTTGATCCCTGGCCAGGGAGGGGACCCACACGGTGCAGCAGAACTCTCCTGCCTCGCCCGCTTCTCCCCTCAGCAGTATATTTCGGTCAGTCTGCCTGTTCCGTTCCCCGTTCTGTCTCTGGAGAGTCCTCTCCCACACACACCTCTGGCCTGCACCCCAATTCTTGTATGCATAAATAAATCTTTAAAAACAAAACAACCAAAGCTCTATAAAAGCAAGGCTGCAGGCTTGGGCTGCTCTACAAGGGACCCTACACACCTATTCTCCCAGGTCCTAGTCACTTCTCTTGAAAACTGCCATATTTACATTCTACTCATACTAAGTATTTTACTTTATTTCTTTCCCCTATGTCCCCCTAAGTGTTCTACTTTATATCCATATGCTAACAAGTTAGAAATTGTGTGGAACAGCCAAAAATTCATCACTTTGCTGTGCTAGATTATTTTTCCTATAGAATACAAAATATACAAAAGTGATTTAGACAGTTATTAAACATTAAATCATTTGCTGTACATCACTGAGGGGTTTGTACTGTGATTTGGGAACCCCAGTACTAGTCTGATTTCCTGCTCTGGGATGGGGACTCAGGTTCAGAGAGAGGCTCTTGGGGAGGTCACAGGCTGATTCTAGGCTTCCTGATGCCCAGGTGGGAGTTCCTGTCCCTGGGGTCAAACTAGCTCATTTCTGCCATCCTGAAAAACAGGGAGAGGGGTAGTGGGAGAACAGCAAAGGTGACCTCTCTTAGCCAGCACAAGTAACATGCATCTAAACAGGGACCACTAGCTTTTGTCCCCTGAGAGATTAAAAAGGTTTTCTGGAAGATGAATTAGTTGGTCAGTGTCTTTTACAAAAGCTGAAGTGGGAACTATTTGTTCTTGGGATGCATTTCCAGGCTGCAGGCAGTTTAGTCCCAAATAAGTCCAGGCCTGCCAAGGCCAGCTGAAGCCCCAGGGAGGAGGAGAAAGAAAGTATGGGCAGGGTGCATCAGTGGCCTTGTGACCTGTAGGGTGACGGTCTCTGTCCTGTGGCTCCGCAGCTCCGGGCCTTCTACAGCCAGCCGCCTGCCCGGGCCCCATGCCAGGGAGGACACGGTGGGTAGCACGATAGGGAGGAGCAACTGCTTCTTCAGCTCCCGAATTCTGGGGACCAGACAGGGGAGAGGAAGCATTTGTGGGCTAACATAGCTATAGGATTTTTCAAACCATGTTTATTCCCCCTCACAGACAGAGATAAAAGTAGGGTCCATTAAAAGGTGCCCATAAGTCCAGCTGAAGCTAAACTGGTTAATGTCTTTTTTCCTCTGGAACAAAATTGCTTCTTGGCCTTAAAAACATAAATAAAGCTTTGAGATGCCCTTTAGACCAGTGAGGGGTGATTCAAATAAACCACACACAGTACAGAAACGGGGAAGAAAATGTCATTTACTGAATCTCTTCACTAACCCGCTTCCCGCTCCCTCCATGATACTTCTGTAGCTTGCTGGGCCCCACCCACCCTGGCTCCCACTGACCACAGCTAGGGCCTCAGAGACCCTTGGGCCTTTTCCAAAATTTCTTCTCTGATTTTGGGGTAGTTGGGGTGTTCTTTGAGGACCTGGGACAAAGAAAGAAAGGAAGGGTATGCAGCATGAGGCAGGGCTCCCTGCCCTGTACCAGACCCTGCAACAGCCCCTCCCTGCAGTGCCTGAGGCTTACACTGTGGCAGACTTCAATGGCCTCCACGAATCTCTTGTCCTTCAAGTAGTTGAAAGCCAGTCTGAAGCCTGTGGAGGGGCAGGGAGAACACAAATGGTAGCGCTCGGATGACCTGAGAACCTTCTGGTTCCCAGCAGCTAGAGCACAGGCCAAGTCCTGCAGGCAGGGTGAGGGGTCCCCTGTCTGCTGACCTCCCGCTCCCACACGCCCCTTGCCGGGCTGCCTCACCAATAGCGGGGTGGGCATGGTGGCTGTATTTCCAGGCCAGTTCGTAGTTGGCAGCTGCGTCCCTGTAGGACTGCTCCTTCTCCATGATGAAGCCCATGTACTCGTAGGCCTTGCAGCAGGACTGCAGGGAAAGCTGGTTAGAAGCTCTGAGCGGGGAAGCCACAAGCTCCCAGCACCAGGGCGGGTAGAGCAGGGGCCAGGGACTGTGGTGAGCTGCCTAATCCAAAAGCTCAGGGACGTCAGAGGCACTTTTCACCCTCGCCTCGCCTCGCCTGCCTCCGTAAGGGGTGGACTAGGAAAGGAGCCTTCCTTCGGCCAGCCTGTCATTGGCACAGCCCCTCCTCCCTCCCCACCCCCAGGCCTCCTGCTCTGCCATGCACGCCCCTCCTGTCTGGACCAACCCCTGCGTGTCTCTTGATCCCATGAACCCTTCCCAACTCTCTCCCCTGTTCCCAGGTCCCCATTCCCAGCTGCCACTGCCAGACCCAGCGCACCTCCGCTTGCCTTGCGGGGTCTCCTGCTCCCCATACCCATGCACTCAGTGCAGGTAGGGCTTGCCCAGTGTTCCCGCTGGTCCTGCTTCTTCTCCTCCGGGTTGTTACTCCTTCTCTGCTCACACAAGACCCCCTCCTGGCCCACCTCCACCCGTAGTACTCCCGCCCGCCCTCCTCCCAGCAGCCCCGATGGCTGTGCATCCTCTTGCCTTGTTGTATTGCACGCAGCGCCGCAACAGCTCAGAAGAGAGGTCGAACTTGCCACCCTGGCAGTAGATGTCCGCCAGCAGGAGCCAACTCTTCTCCAGGTCCTCAGCCTCTGTGAGCACCCACGGGGCCTTGGCCAGACGCTTCAACTGTGTGCGCGCCTTGGGGACCTGCTTCAGCAGTGTGTAGGCCTGGGCCATGGCCAGCAGAGCCGGAACGCTGTCCCTCTGTGCACCGGTGGGAGGCAGGCAGGCGTCAGGACGCTGGGACCTCGGACTCACATGCCCCCCAGCCCGCCCCCACCACACACCTCGGCCTGTGCCATCTCAATGAAGGTGCCCAGTGCTGCTTCCATGTTAGCCTTCTCCCTGGTGGCCAGTAGGCAAAGGCTCTGCAGCAGCCGCAGCTGGGTCTGGCCCCAGGCCGAGTGCGGGTAGAACTCGCGCAGCAGCTTCTCGGCAGTGCGCACGCCATGCTGCTCCAACTCCTTCCTGTCGGTGGAGCTGTGGGCATGGATTCAGAACTGTAGGCCCCAGCCTGGGGGGGTGGGGGGCTCGACCAGAGGCTGCACCTTCCCCAGGGTCTCATTGGGCCTTCCCCAGGACCCTTACTTGTTCTCGGTCACAAGGTTCGTGAAAGCCTCTCCACCCACAATCTCGTTGTCTGGGTTCAGACAGATCTGCACCATGCAGTAGGTGGCCCTCTGGCCCCAAGCGCTGTCCTTGCGTGCTTTGTTTAAAAACTTCAGAGCTTCGTTGGGCTGTCCTATATGCCTATGCGGAGGAGAGAAACACCAAGAATCAGACAGGGAGACTGAGATCCGGAGCAACGCAGGGACACACAGGGGCCATTCCAGGAGTCAGCCCAGAGCAGGCACTGAATTGCTGGTCTCATGGACTTTCTGACCTGGAAGTGGAGCTTCTTCCCATACTTCTGCTGGCCCTGAGCAGAAAGAAGCGCAGCACCTACGGGGCAGAGCCTCAAGCCCACAGCTGCCTGACACCCCCCTGCCCAGCTCACCAGCAGTAGATGCCTCTGCAGTAGTTGAACCCTGGCTCCAAAGGCACACGGCTAGACATCTTCTTGGCCAAGTCAAAGAAAGGTGGGGCATCTTCAAGTCTGCCACTTCTTCGCAGCAGATCGATCAATTTATCCAATACTGAAAAGTTGTCTAAAAAAAAAATAGAGCAGCAATCTGAACTATGCCAACCGATAGCTGTATAAGGTTGGGTGCTGTGGCCTGGCAAGGGGGCCCACAGGACACAGCCCGCCTGGGCTGAGCAGGGCTATCCCAGCAGCTTCAGCATCTCCACTGGTCTCCAGTGTTGGCAGAAAAACAGTGGTACTGGAAGGTGGTAATAATAGCAGCTACCCCTTAAATAGCACTCACATTGCACCTCGCCTGAAGCGCTTTCCCTGCAAACCACATTATCAAGGTGCTACTCATCATTCCCATTTTAGACCAATAGATGAGGAAACAGAGATAGAAAGAAGTCAAGTGATCTGGCAAAGCTTACACGGTTGGTGAACGGAAGACCGTGGTTTGGACCTGGGCAGGAGCTCAGCACCCATACTCCTAACACTGTGATTTCTGGGGCTTCTGGCCCCATGTGGCTTTGGTCTGAGCCCCTGAGCCAGAAGCCCCTTCCCCAGTCAGAACAGGTGAGTAGATGGAGCTGCCTCTCAAGGAAGAATTTTGAGCTACTGCAGGTGGCTGTGACCTCAGAAGGAGGCTATGCTGAGCGGTGGTTTAGGGCCAGACAGGCTGTCCTGGGGCCAGTGCCAAGCCCTGTGCTGCCAGAGACCAGGAACTGGCCCCCTGCACTTAGGGCCAGCACGTTCCATCAGGTCTTTATCAGCTTCCTGCCTCTCTGGGAACAATCAGAGAGGAAGGGGCTTCCTCTGCCCGGTCAGGAAGGAGGGGAGCGGGCCCACCCTTCTCAGAGCAAGCAGCCCTCACAGGAGGAAAGCGCTGTGGACAGTCTCAGGGCAGCTGTTACCTGGCGCTTTCTCCAGGACATGACGGTAGAGACTGATGGCAGCTTCGTATTTCTGTTTTCTAAACAGCAGATCGGCCATCATCTAGCAGAAAACACACAACGGTCTGGAATTCCTGACAGCGGCCTGCCTGGGTGTGGGGGAGCTGAGAGCTGAGAGGGTTCTTGGGGGAGGTCATAAGGACTTCCAAGGCAACCACTCCGGGTGCTGGGAGAAGCTGCCACAGGAGGAGCCCAGAGTGGGGGTGTGGGAAGGGAGGACCTGGGGTGAGGATGGAAGTGGGAAGGTCAGAGTAGACGCCAGCAGAGCCAGCCTCGCTGCCCACATCTGAGACCTGCCAGCTCTAGGTGGTGGGTAGAATGGGCACCTCCTCTGCTCCTTGGGGAGCCCAGGAAGTGGTCTTGGTCACCAAGAGACGCAGAACCAATGAGGGAGGGCTTTTCCCACACACTTCTCAAGCCCTGAGAACCTGTCCCCACCGCCCTTGCCTTCACTGACTGAGGGTGTGGCTTCCCTTGGAGTGAGCCAACCTCACACCTCCCCTAGGGCTGCCAGCCCATCATGAAGGGCAGCATGTCTCCTTGTCTCCTCAGCGCCCCACCCCTCAGGGACGGGTAAGAGACACATCTGAGGCGACCGGGGCTGGGAGCCCAGGGAGGAGACTCCGGGGCTCTTACCACAGAGGCCGTCTCATGGTTCTTGTTGGTCTGCAGGAGGATGGCACAGTGCTCCTCGCACAAGTCCAGGTGCCCCTGGAGCAGAGAGAGCCGAGCCAACTCCAGCACGATCTGGAACAGGAGCAGATGTAGTACATCAGCAGCAGACATCAAGGGCCAGTGCTGGGATGGATGGCTCATTCTCTCCTACTCCACTTCTATCAGCTCTGCCTTAAAATATGTCTGTAGGGCCTCCCTGGTGGCGCAGTGGGTGAAGCAACGCACTATGAAGCAAATCGCAGCCACTACAGCACGAGTTCGATCCCTGCCACTGGCCAGGGAGGGGACCCACATGGCTCAGCAGACCTCTCCTGCCTCGCCCGCTGCTCTCCTTAGCAGTGTGTTTCAGTCAGCCTGCCTGTTCTGCTCCCCACTCTGTCTATGGTGGATCCTCTCACCTCCCTGGACTCTAGCCTGTACCCCAGCTCTTATATGAATAAATAAAATAAAACTTAAAAAAAAAAGTCTGTAATCTCCAGGCCCCCACCCGATACTCCACTCATACCATGTGTTCTACTTACTACACCCTGGAAGTCATGGGTAACTTGTGCTCCTCCTTCAGCTCAGCCCCAACCTTATATCCTTCGAAAAGGCTTCTAGGCCCCAGGTTGGGGCAGATAACAGCTTTCTTCTGAGTTCCCTTTAGTGTCCTGACCCGTATGTAGGCACGTATGGCCTGGTGTTAGAACGTCACAGGTATTTGTCTCTGCCCCCTTGCCTGAGGCCCCACGATGGGCAGGGACTACATCTTGCCCCACAAGGTCTGCGAGGCCTAGCACAGAGCCTGCCACACTGGAAATCTGTTCAATAACAGCACATGAAATAAGCGACTGGCTTTCTCGGTGCTTCCTCTACTCTCTGAGCGTGAACTTTAGCTGCTGTTCCCTATCTGGAGCCTCATGTCCATACGATGCTAAAAACCTCCTTGGAAGCACAGCCAGGCCTTCATGCCAAAAAACACCCAGCAACCACACTCTCGTTGTCTCCTCACTTCTAAGGGGGGACTGAAAATGACTAACACAATTTTCAGCAACGTTGCTCTCACTTCCCCCTCCACACACGTCTGCTCAAAGTGCCCCAACCCTCTAGTCATGCTGGTCCCAGGGTCAACCAGAGCAGGTGGCCCATGCCAGGGCTCCCGCCCCTTACATCATAGCTCCCGGGGAGGCATGAGGTAGGAATGGGTCTCTGCCCCTGACCAGGAAGCATGCAAGGCCCTGTGCCCAAGAGGACTTTGAGGACCCCACCTTGTTGTCAGTGGGTGAGTAAGAGAGGGCGTCCTTGTACGACCGCACCGCCTTGGCATACTCTTTCTCTGCCAGGTAGTGCTCCCCAAACTGGACACAGATGGAGGCTGCCAGTTGTTTCTGGGAGGGGATCATTTCTGGTTGTTCCAGGGGAACACGCTTCAGTATCCGAGACTGGAGGTCCATAGCCTTGGGAAGGCAGTAAGCTTAGTGTCAGAAACCCCAACCAACGCACAGGAGGTCCCCAGGCTCTCGTCTCAGAGCCGGTGCTCTTAGAAACAGCATCTCAAGTGCCCTTGAGCAAATCTGGGTCCCTCTAGACAGGCACGGCACTTGCGGAGAACTCAGGAGCACATCGGCACTGCGTCTGCAGTAGGAGCAGAAGCAGCACCGGCACTCAGACAGAACAGCCCCTCGTACAGGACTTGTTACCTGTTTCCAGCACACCTGGACACTCACTGCCTCATTTGCTTTGGCTGCTTTTGATGGATGTACTTGTTCTGAATAGTGTCCTGCTGGGAATTTGAGGCAGCCCCCACAAAGATGCAGAGCATCAAATGATCAAGTGAGCAGCCAGAGAGCAAGAGGCAAGAAGAAATGGTGCCGTGGTTAAGCTGCTAGAAGCAGGCAAAAATCTCGCAGCTCCACCAGGGTCAAATAGAGGAATGGTTCCAGTGGGGGATGGGATAAATCATTGTCAGCAGTCAGAGAGTGGACTCTCCTTCTGAAACCATAGATTGTACCCCAGGAGCAAGTGCCAGGCCATACCCTACCCTTAGAAAGCGTGTGGAAGGTGTGGCAGGAATGACAAGGAGCGATCCCATCAGGCCCAGCCCAGTGGAGAAGAGCAGGGGTTGGAAAGGGCTGGATCTGGTTTTAAAATCTCAGCTCAGGCTCTCCCTGGTGGCGCAGCGGGTTGAGCACCACACTGAAGCAGCCATGGCACAGCAGCTCAAGCTCGATACCCGGCCAAGGAGGGGACCCACATGGCGCAGCAGACCTCTCCTGCCTCTCTCCCTGCTGCTCCCCTCAGCCGTGCATTTCAGTTGATATGCCTGTTCTGCTCCCCACTCTGTCTTTGGTGGATCCTCTCACCACCCCACCCCCCACCTCTGGCCTGTACCCCAGTGCTTGTGTGCATAAATAAATAAATCCTTTAAAAAAAAAAGAAAAAGAAAAATATCAGCTCTGCTACTCACTAGCAGTATATTAGTATACTGGGAAGATTTCTTTACCTCTTTGGGCCTTATCTGTTAAAAATAGGAGTGTTACAGTATTTATCTCAAAGGGATGCTAGGAGAGGTAAGAAAGCAAAAAGCCTGGGGCAGAACCCAGCGCCCAGCATTCAGTACATGGGAGCTGCACTGTCTATTATCACCAGCAGCCTTGAGGACAAAGGCACTGCTGACTCCCTGCTTCCTCCTGCTCAGCCGGCTCGGGGCATTGGGTGCACCCCAGTGAATGAGCAAGGATGGGGGAGCCCATGAGGTCAGGGCAGAGGTGTAACCTACGTCCTCTTTTGAGGACCAGGTCTGGAGCCTTCCAGACCTACAGTCCAGTCTTTTTCAGCTCAAGTCTACTTGTCAGTTACCTTGTTCAAAGTTTCCATCACATCTTCTCTTTTATGGTTGTTGTAAACCTTTGCCAGCAAAAGGAAGCACTTGACATCGTTCATCATGGATGGGATGTCTTTGACTGCGAATGAAACTGAAATGAGCATACTTTGGCCTCAGAGAAGCTGGGGCTGACGGTGAGGGCTGACTTGGAGCGGGGGTGGGGGCATAGGCCTGCTCCAAATGCCTGGGGGCGGAGGGCTAAGTCAAAATATTGCCTCACCAAAATCATGTTCCAGTGCCTGCTTCAAAACTTTCTCTGCTTTATTGAATTTCTTTAACTTCAGGAGCAGTTCAGCCAAGTCACAGCACAGAAAGTCCTGCCCGCTAATCTTCTGGGCAGCTTCATAGTAATTAATCGCCTGAGAGCAAATAGGAGATATTGGCCACAGCTCTGGCTCTATCCTGGCCTCACACCAGGCTCCCCTCCGTGGACACCACACCTGTGTGCCCCTCTAGAGCGCCGAAGCCTAAGATGAAAAGACCCTCCCAGTGGGTGTGCCGCTTAAGCTGGGCAAGTGTGAGGAGCGACAGGGAATTGCGAGTTCTGCCCTTGGCACCCCACTCCGTGGGTGGAGACTCAGCCACCGCCCTGCCAGGTCGGCCCTCGGAGCCCTTCCCACGCAGCCCGCCTGACCTTGGTGTACTGGTGGGTCTTCACGTAAGCTTGCCCGATCCTGCTGACCAGGGAGGCATCGTGTGGGTTCTTTCTGTAGGCTTCATCATAGACCTCCAGGGCCTTCTCGGGCTGGTGGGAAAGTGTCAGGGGTCTCTCTCCCCCACCGGAGACGTGAGACCAGGGAGCCATTTGGCAAGGCCGTGAGACAGCCCTTCACTCACCTCCTGAATGTACATAAACGCATCGCCCAACAGCAGGCTGGTGTGGGGGCCAGGCAGATGTTCACAGAGCTCCCTGCAAGCACAACCAGAAGCTTACCTTAGGCCTGTGCGTTCGCCATACTCCAGCATGCATCTCTTCTTCTTTCCCATGCATTGTGATAGCCATTCGTTCGTTCATTACCCATGAACCTGCCGCGCAGAAAGCACTGTACTACATTCAGGTCTTCTAGTCTCCTGGAGACCGTGCCCGAGCCTCCACCCATCCCCCTGGCTCCCCTTCCCACCCTGAAGACCCCACTCACGAAGAAGCCACACAGCTGTTTCGAAAACCTCAGTGTGACCCTGTCACTGCACTGTATTGGTTTCCTGTTGCAGTGGGGTCACCTCCTCCAGCCTCTGCCCACACACCTCTCTGCTCTCGTTATCTCGATGGAGTTTGGCCAGAGTTAAGAGACTGGGAAGGTACCCTTGAGGTCCCAATGTCAACAGATAGAAACAGTATGGAAACAGCAACTCAGAGCTTGAAATTCCTGCTCTTCACCCTCCTTCTCCTCACATGGGCCCCATCTAAGCTGCTGGACATGTCTTCAAGGACAGGCAGAGTCAGAGGCCGGGGCAGAGGTGTGTTCCCATCAGAGTGTAGCCATACAAGGGCAGGTGGGGCCCAGCAGGGCTCAGGTGGATTCAGTTCAGTATCATCAGATGCAGCAATGAGCTGGGCTGACCCACCCAGCTCAAATATTAACACTTGGGAAGTTCCAAGGATGTGTCTGAAGACCCAGGGGGAGGAAATACAGTCTGGAGAAGACACTCCCTCAACCACCGCTGGAGACAGGTGAGTGCACAACCTGGGCCTTACCGGTAGCACGCTATGTAGAGGCGGATGTCTTTGCGGGTCTGCAGGTAGATGCTGGCCATCTTTTCCTTGGCTTCCGTGTAACAGGGCTGCTTAGGCGTGATGTTCCTCAGCATGCTCAGAGCCATGTCCACGTTGCCCTTGCTCAGGGCCAAGTCCACGTTGGCGATGGTGATGCGGATCTCCTCTGGTGTGCCGCTGAACTCGTTGATGGCATCCTGCATGACCTTGGTGGCCTCGTGCTACGATGTGGGGACCCAACAGACCCTCCATTTGCTGTCACCCACCTCAGGTTGCCTCACCGCACAGAAAACCTCTTCTAGGAAACTTAAAGCAATCCCCCTTCCCAGTCCCTCCCCAGGGGGAGAAATGGAACATGGAGATAGTGGGGAGCAGCCTGGCCACACGGAAGCCAAGGGGATGGTGGTCCACACCACCTGTAGAGTGGCTTTGGTGGCAGGAGAAAGAGCTTTTTGGTGGCTATGGCCACTGTTCTGGAGGTCAGGGGGTGCCCCATTAGCTGGGGGCTATAGAAACTCCCAACAGGAAGAACCTGCCTATTCCTTAGCATCTCAAAATCTGTTGGCAATTTCTTTTGCTGGGAGATGCATGGAAGCATCTCCTTGTACTTTCCTCCTAATATTTGAGTGTGGCATTGGGTCCATGAGGCCTATTTGAATATCTTCATTATATTTGCACGCTGGTTACTTAGCAAAGCTGTTCCCTTTGGCCATTTTGGTGTTTTGGGCCTTGCATTCAACTTCAGGCATCTCTTCCTTGATCTTTGCCCCTCCGCCCTTTTTTGTTTTTTGTTTTTGCAGTATAGACAGCAGGGGTTCCTTTGTTTAAACCATCATGGGTGTTTTTCTTTACTGAGTAGTACATTTGTTTCATTTATACTTTTATTACCACAGGTCTGTGTTCTTGGACCGTTGTCTACATATTTTGCTTTCAGTTTTATATGCTGCTGTGGTTTGTTTCATTTCTCCTTTTGACATATGGACCTGCTTTTTCGCCCTTAAGTCTTGACTAATTTGGTGGAAATTGTCTCTTTTTAACTGTACTAACTTTTGTATCAAGAACTAGTCTGTGTAAACTTTTATTTCATAATTCTGTACAAAATATTAGCACCTCCCCTTCTTGCAGCTCTCCTTGACTTTTTTCATAATTAGTATTTTCACTTTAATAACTTTGATTTCAAGAACTTAGCAATTACACTGGCTGAGAGCCAAAATTATTACAACTATTTCAACACAATGTGATTCATTTAGATTAGCCCTATGTTTAATTGGATTTAATTCTGTACTGTTATAACTCAGATTTTTTTCCCACTCATAAAAACTTGGTTTCAGTTCACATTTTGGTTTTCTGAAGTATATATACAAGTATATTTTTTGAGAAAAATTTAACACCAGATTTCCTAAGTTATTCCATTTTATAACGTCTCCTTTATTGCTATTATTTATGGAAGCTAGCCTGGGAGTCATCATTCTCCTTTCAACATTTTATAAATATTGTTCCATTGTCTTCCTGAATTTAATATTGTTGAGTAAAAGTCTGAGGTCAAGTTGGTTTTTCCCTCATAGTAAGTAACAAACTCTCTCCCTAATGCATACAGGAACTCCCACTTACATTATTCATTCCTGACGACCATAACTTGGTTAGGATATTACTACTCGGCTATTTCTTGGTTTTCATAATTTACTTCTATTCCTCCAACACAGAGTGCCTTTCTGACACTCTATATATTCCCTAAAGGAAGTTTTCTTACATGTCTTCTATGTTTTCTCTGTTCCATTTGTTCTCTCGTCTCCATTGATTATGCCTTTGCTGGAGACCTGTTAAATGTCTTACTTACCCATCAACCCTCTCAAATCATTTCAGTCACTTTCCTGGCTTCTAAACCCTTTCTTTCAGCCCAAGAGGCTCAGTAAAGCTTAGGCAACTTTCTGCTGTGTCTCATGGACTGACAGTTTTTACAACGGTCTCCTGTGTCTTCTAGGATTACTTAACTCTGCTGGCTGATGGCTCATTTTCCCTGGCTAACTAGGACCTCGTTGATATTTTGTGTTCTACTTCGAGCTTGTTTTGTAAAATTTCATGTTCTTTTCATTTCTATTGAGTGTAGGAAAGCTTTTAGAAAAATTCTTCTATTTTTTGTAGTACTTTTTCTCCCCAAATCTTCACTTGTTTTTCTTTTCTAGCTGTAGGTTCCCTCTCTCTTCTGCCCTATCCCCCTCCTCTCTGTCTCCCTTTCTCTCTTCTTCTCTCCTCCCTCTTTCTCTGCTCTCCCTATCGTCGACCTACCCCCCACCTGTAACCTATAATTTCATGCCGGACCCCTTCTGGTCACCACTCACCCTTTAATAGGGACAGCTCCCTCTAACCCTGCCCTTTCCACAGGAATTAGGCCGGTGAGGGAGTGTGCCCTGCATAGCTGTCCTGGGAGCACGTCTCCCCTTAGTTTTCTGTGTGTCTTCCATTTGGGGGTAACTGTTACGAGAAGCTAGGGTCAGGAAGAAACCACTGGCTCACAGTGCAGGCCACAGCTCACAGCTCACAGCTGTGCTGTCTCAGCAGAGCTAGGGGCTGATTTTAGGTCATTTCGCCCCTTACTACCCTCTGGCCCACCTCTGCCATAGAGGAGTCTGGGACAGAGAAAAAGCAAGGAGTTTTTGCTCAGGGGTTCTTGCTCAGCAGCCCTGCCCTCCTGTGGGGTAGAACTAGCTTCTTCTAGGAATGTCCCTGTTGCTCCTGTGCCTTGACCACATCCCCAGTTCAGAAAACTTTAAGAAAATGCAGGAACCTCAGGTCCCCCACTCAACTGCGCTCTGCTTTCTCTCTCTTCCAAAAATAGTAACTTCTGAAAGCACCCCCGGCAGTGCTTGGTATACAGCAGTACATATTAGGTGAATCAATGACTGACAGAATCAACTATTCCTAGATGCAGTTGTCCATTCATTTTGTTACAGGTGGAGATGTCCTTCTCTACTTTTAACTTTTTGATTCCTTTTGGCAGATTTAAGCACGAGAACTGCCTCTACAGCTTCATCTTTGCCTAGAAGGCAAGTATTATCTTTAAGACGAGATCTCTTGGGCTGATGCCTCTTCTACACCAGGACCGTCACAGAAGGCTGGAGGCCAGTACTGGTGCTCACGGGGTTGGTCCTGGCTTCCTGCTGACCACTCCCTCTGGGGAGCACGTGAGTGGATGAAGCCAGTGAGGCCAAGGGAGCACGTAGAGTCCAGCTTCCCCGAGGCCTTGGCCCTCTCTCTGTAGACCCCGTTGCTCCCATGCACCAGCTGAGGCTGTACCAGCCCAGGTGACTTCTGCCTTGCCCAGCCGCACCCGGGAGGCCCCAGGGCTGCCTCAGACAGTCGAACAGCTTGTACGCTGCAACACTCCAAGGGGACTGTTAATAAAGATTACGGTGTGGCAGGCAGCCACTGGAGCTGAGCCCGGCTTAGTTTACACAACGAGCAGTGGTGGCCTGATGGGTCTGTGTGCTGTACCTCCCCGAGCTCTTCATGGGAGCACTAAAGTAGGCAGGGGATAGACTGTACAGGACTCAGTAGGGTTTGGACTTTATCTTGAGGACAATGGGAGCTACTGAAACCTCGCAGGCAGGCAGGGGATAGAGATTCTCCTCAAAGAATCCCAACAGGTAAACAGCCAGAATCAAAGAGCCTCGTTGTAAGGCCGGTCCTAGCCTTCAAGCACGCCTCATTCCCAAGGTGAAAAGGCAGCCATGGTGGTGAACCTGAGCCCCCCGAGTGCTTACCAGTTCCCCATTCATCCGGAGGGCATCTGCCAGTTCCAGTAAGATGGAGACCCTCTCGCTGGGCTGCACACGGGGCCCACGGAACTTTTTGCCTTCTTCTGTCTTTGCGGTTGGTAATTTCACGATCATCTTCAGTGTCCTTATGGCCTCTGGATAGTCCCCAGACTTATTGAGGGCTCTGGCCTTGATGAAGTGGTAGAGCGGGTGGTCTCGAACCTAGAGAGGTGTGCAGCAGAGGGCGCTCCTGCTCACCACCACCGCTGCTCACAGCGTGGGCGAGACAGCCACCGGGGCCCTGTCATTGGGCTGCCAAGAGGACGGAGGGTCACAGGCAGTTCCTGGGGCTACTGTCCCCAGGCAAGTGGGGTGAAGGCAGTGGGGCGTCGTCGGGTAGCTGAGCGGCCAGCGCGCAGAGGGCCCCCACCTGAAAGTTGTGGCTGACGCCGAGCTCTAAGGAGTGGGAGCACATGGCAAAGTTGCCTTCAGCCAGGTAGATCTGTGACATTAGGAGGTGAGCGTCCACGAAGGTGGGGTCCAGCTCCAGGCAGCGCCGAAGGGTGCTTTGCGCATTCTCTAGCTCTCCTGGAAGCAATAAACAAACCTCTGCTTCTGGGGATTTCTGGGGACTCCCGGGACCCCATATGTGAACAGGCAGAACGAACTCTACATGTTCTGTTTCCCCAGAGGATGCCAAGCGGTCACTTCACCCACTTCTCTTCTGCTTCACACCACAATCACTTCCTAAAAAGAGAACTATATGGCTGTTGTCTCGATCCAGACGAAAGCCAGGAATCTCAAGCCTTGGTGTAACAAAACCCAATAATAACAGCGAGTGTGGAGGCCACGACTCAGAAAGCCCCCGAGACCTTCCTGACAGTCATGTAAAAAGCACAATCCTACCCCCGCCCCATTTCCCTGACACCCCTTCCCACCCCACATTTCCTTCTACTATAGTTGTCTCTATCACATGACTACGTCCTGACAGAGTCCGTGTGCTTAGCGGTTGCTCACGGCCTAGTTCCCCCAGTAGAATGCGAACTCCACGAGGGAGGTTTGTCCTATGGTGAATGAACCCTACTGGATCCCAGCACCAGAGCAGGGCCTGCACTGAGGGAAGGGAAGTTCAGCAGAGGTCAAGCTGGCAATCAACAGAAGGCCGTTGGGTAGGGGAGACCCCTGCTGGTGAGGGAGGTGAGGTCAGGTTTCTGGGGGACTGAAGGCCACAGGGGGTGGGCCGCTCTGGTGAGGGATGATGTGTGTGCATGTGGAGTCTCCTGGGCAGGGAGCCTGCAGACACTGAGCCCCGGCACCTCTCATGTACACTCCAGGGCCGCGAGGACCCCTGGGCTCACCTGAGAGATACTTGACCTGCGCCATCACGTACAGGGGGTCGATCAGAGCTGGTGCTGCCTTGATCACAGGATTCAGGATGACGGCGACTTGTTTAAGAAGAGGGGACACGACCTGCCCTGGCAAGCGGGGCTGCGGGAACACAGGGTCTGGCTGGGCATCTGCCCTATTCTGAGAGACTCCCAGGGCCCCCAGAAAACGCTGTCAGAGAGGGAGTTTTCCTTTGCTGGACGTGTTTTGATTATCTACCCTGCACCGTCGAGGCCCAGCACAGAGGCTGCAGAGAAAGGGGCTTGTTCACTGCCATGTCCCCAGCAGCCAGGCTGGTGTCTGGCACATGGAAGAACACTCAATAAATAGTTGTGGGATGACTCATGACAAGGCTGGGGGGGATATTAGGCTGTGAGATACTGTCCCTGCCCACAAAGATTCCTGACTGGCTGGGCAAGCAGGACGAACAAGTAAAGGCAAACATACTTCTTAGGAGACTTCTGGAAAGAAGGAAGCCCAGTTCTTCTCTAGGATAGAGGCAGGGGCATGGGCCAGTGCCTACTCCCGTCCCATTTCCCTGACACCCCTCCTCACCCCACATTTCCTTCTACTATAGTTGTCTATAGTAGACAGGTGAAGTCCCTGGACAGCAGTAGCAGCACCCCCTGGAAGCACATTCTAGACGCAGGGCCTCATACCCCCCTCCCCAGAGCAACTCTCAGGGGAGCGGTGGCTGCATGCGCCAGCATGCACACGCTGGGCTCCCTGACCACTGAGGCTCAGACCAGTACTCCAGACCCCCGAAGACACCACTTTCTCTAACCTGCTTGGGGCAGAAGAACAAGTACTCCCTGGAGATGCAGACCAGGAAGAGGGGGTCCAGTTTCTCAAAGTACTCGGAACTCAGGGGGAGACCCTGCATGCTGGAGAAGTGCAACTCCACCGCCTCCTTCAGGAGCCCCGTGGCCTCCTGCTCCCCCTTGTGCTTCCTGGAGGCCAGAAGGGCTTGGAGGAAAACCAGCACCTGTAAGAGGCAGGCCCAGGTCTGGGAACCAGTGGCGCAGGCAGAGGGTGGAGAGGGTGAGGAAGTCCAGGCCATCTTGGCCAGCTGCCAGAAACTGGAGGAAGGGGGAGGGGGAGGAGGAGGAGGAGGGTGGGACAGTGGGTGGGGAAGGACACAATACCAGAGTGATTCGTGCCCCCAGAGCTCAGACCTCAGATTTGCCCAGGGACTGCTGCACCTCCCTCAGGAACTCCAGCTGGTGCTCGGCCTCCTCCAGATGGCCGTCTAAGATCTGGCACCAGATGATGCCTGAGAAAGGGACAACAGAATGAGGGTGAGCAGAGAGCCGGGAAGCAGAGGCAAGGAGCAGGGATGAGATGGCGGAAGAAGGGGTGTCAGGGCTGGAGCTCTTTCCTCCCCAGCTTGTCCCCCAGCTTCAGTCTCTCTCAGAGATAACACTGTTGACAATTTGGGATATATCCCTTCAAAATTCTTTCTAAACATTACTATGCTATTAATGTAGATGACTATTTCCCCATCAGTTCAAACCATCTACCCCCACTCTCTTTAATGGTGGTCAAATATTCCACCATAGGTGTAATCACTTATTTCACTGCTGCTCTGGCATCTCGTGCCACGTTAAGTCGGTTGTCAATGTTTAAATATTACAATGTCATGGCGAGCATTTCTGTATGCATGAATTCTTGAAGTAGAGTTGCTGGGTCAGAGGGCATGCATATCTAAAATGTTGACAGATAAAACCAACCTATCCACCTAAGATATCTGAATTAACACTACCACTAAGAATTTGAACATATCCTTTCCCTACAATCTTCAAGACACGCTTTACACTTTCCTAGTCTAAAAGTAAATAGATACATGCTCTAATTCACTTGTTTTTGTTACTAGGAAGAATGAACTTTTTTTAATATAGTTAATGGGCTATTTTTTTTTTACTGTGAATTTCCTGCTTTTCTTTTGAGGTGATTTTTTTTCCTCTTTACATACTACAATTATTAATTCTTCACTGGAAACCTTTCTTCTTAGTTTGCATTTACTGTCTACCTATTTTCAGAGTCTTCAGCTATCCATTAGTTTTACATTTTTCTGTAGTCAAGTTGGTGAAAGTATTTTCCTTCACAGCTTCTGAGTTTGGGGTCAGGCTTAGAATCCCCTGGGGAATCCAAGCCCAGTTTAATTTCTATTTTAAATACTTAATTTACCTGGAATATATTTTCAAGAATGATGTGACTTGGGAACTTGTCTTTATTTTTACACAGAGGATGGCTGGGTGTCCAGCCATGAGTTACTGAAAATCTACTGGCTTGAAATGTCTCCTTTCTCATAAGATCTGCTTCTGTCCCATTTATCTTTTTCCAAATTCCAGCGTTAGCCTCAAGCTGACTTAGATACAGTTGTCTTGTGACGCGCCTTGATGTTGGGCAGACAGATGTCCTCTCTTCCTGCCGTCCACTCTTCTTTTAGACATTTTTTTTTGAAGATTTATTTATTTATGCATACAAGAGCTGGGGAACAGGCCAGAGTCATGGGAGGTGTGAGGACTCACCAGACAGAGTGGGGAGCAGAACAGGCAGACTGACTGAAACACACTGCCGAGGGCGCAGCAGGAGAGGTCCGCTGCACCATGTGGGTCCCCTCCCTGGCCGGCGGCAGGGATCGAACTCGTGCTGCAGTGGCTGCGGCTTGCTTCATAGTGTGTTGCTTAAGTTCAGTGGATGGACTTCCCTGCTTGCGCCACCAGGGAGGCCCTCTTTTAGACATATTTTTGGCCACCTTGGTGTCTTTATCCCTGAATATCTTCCTGACCGCTTTCTTGGTTTTCACTTATCTCCACAGAACTATTTGGCTCATCTATAGGGTTTTTTCTCACTTTATCATCATATTTTCGATTTTCAGTAACTCTTTTATTTCCTTTGCAACTTTTTATAGCAGCACGTTCTTGACTTACTGTCACAACAGCCTCTGCAAACACCGGAGATGGGCAGTCTCTTCTAAAACCAACCTTAATTTTACTCCTCAGAGAGTGGGCCTTCCAACTGCTAGTAGATTTAGAAAAGAACCAAACTAATGGGTGTGAGCAGCCTGCGCAGATTCCTAAACGGTTAAGGTCACTGACTTCCCCGATTGGCCACAGAAGATGGTGACTCCGGGACACCAGGAATAGGCTCAGGCAGTGCTGGAGCGAGCGCCTGGGGCATTCTGACCAGTGGATGGACTTCCCTGCTTGTTCCCCAGCGGGGCTCTCCCTTGATTAAGGAAGTAGGGAATCACGCAGCCTGGGGGAGGAAGGGCTCAGGGGATTTTGTCTGTGTGCTAAGCAGTCTTTTTGTCCTTCATGTTGCTGGTGGTAGTGGGAAGTTCTCGGGGGCTCTGCTGTGTTCCCTCCTGCCCCATTGCCAGTAAGAACCTCCTTGATTCCATTCTCTGGTCTTCAGTGATCTATCCTCCTATTCTTATGGGACTGTCCCATGGCATGTTTTGCTGGCAGCCTCTGTTGACCCTGGAATTATGTTTTGTTCCTGGAGTACTCTGGGAGAAAGCATGTCTAGTCATTTCTTTTCTTTTCTTTTGCTGACCTGTCTCTGCCCACCCACCCACAACCCTGCTGGTTTCCAGACCTGTTGGACGTTTCCATGTATGTGATGCTACCTGCTTTGTAGCTTCTAGAAATGTGATGTTCTTCAAAGTTTCTAATCCACTGAAGGTGTCTTTCCTTGTTTCTAGGACTGCAATGAACTCTTTGACTTTTTAAAGTGGCTTTCACTATTCTGGGGAGGGAGAATTGGAGGATGGAAGAAGAGGCATGGACTGAGGAGTCGGTCCCATGTGTTCACCAGCCAAGACCAGCCACTCTGACAAGTGTTCACCAATGAGAAGCCTGAGGTGAGAGAGTAGTGACCACTTCTCTCTCAGAAAAACAGACACAGCCCCCTCAGTGCCAGAGCCAAAAGCCAGCCTGCCTTGAGCACCCCAACTCCTTGACCCAAACTGAATATTGCTGGTTCAGAATTTCCCAGAGGCCATGGGCTTGATGGTTTAAGAAAGAATGTTTAACATGAAAACTGGGCTCTGGAAAATGCATCTGACATTTGATATAAAGGGGTGGGGGAGGCATCTGGACAGACATGGAAGTAAAATTCAAAACTACTCCTTCTTGTGAACTTTCAGTTCAGGGGCTACAGGCGGAGGGTCAACAGAGGTGAGGCCAGATGAGAGGTGCTGGGAGAGGCACTGTCTCCAACACAGGCCTGGTGAGGCTTGAGAAGAGGCCAGACTGGCCAGGCACAGGAAGAGGCTGTCTGTCGCGCCATGGGTTAGCGTGTGGGCAGGAGGGCCTGATGGAGATCAGAGTGGCAATGACCACATGTCTGCAAATTCTTGTGCCTCTGACATCTGTCCTGATGGAGTCACTGAAGTGTCCCAAATTCACATGCCCCCTGTGGAGAATGCTTTGCAGCACCCCTCTCCTGTACTCATGGGGGTGCCCACCCTGCACCCTACCCCCATCCTACCAGCCCGCACAGACCTGTCAAGGCAGCCAGGCTGTTCTCATCCAGTTTCATGGCCTCCGAGTACCACCGTGACGCCTCCTTCACCTGGTCTTGCAGGATGAAGAGATAGCCCAGCTCTGTGGCCACGCTGCCATAGGAGGGAGTGGCCATGAAGGTGTGCTCGATGAAGTTGCACACTTGTCGGAGAATTGCCTGGTGCCTCCCACACTGCAAGCAACAGACACATGGGGGTGCAGGGACCAGTCAGTCCTGCCCATCTGCGTGAGGCTGTGTCAGAAATGTGGGGTACCCTGGCAGGCTTGGGGTGGGCCTTCCTGAGTTCTGTGCCTAGGCAGACCAGTGTGTAGAGCCTCCCACTGGCCACGCATGAACCTGTCTCAAGCCCCAGGGATGCTGCTCGGAGGGACCCCTCTCCTGCTGGTCACAGTAACTGTGCAACACGTCTCTGAGAGGCGCTCTGAAACTTGAAACTCCTCTCTGTGTGGAGTGACCCTGAAAGCTTGGAGCAGGCGCCTCCCCAGCAATGTGTGGAGCACCGGACAGAGAAACTCAGACACAGATATGGGGGTAAGGTGGTGTCCCGATGGCACTCAGCTCCACAATCCTGGTCCTGGAGACCCAGGGCTGCCCTTGTTCTTACAGCCAGTCTGTCTAGTAATCCTGCTTTGGGTAAATGACCCTTTGGCTGAAAGGTCTGACAGAGACAGATGGTTTGGCAGACTGATCTGTTTGCACCTGCACCTTGCCTGATGTCAGAGAGGCCCGGGCAAGCCAGTCTTCCCAGGTGACTTCTGCAGAAAGAGTATAGCACTGGACACCCCAGCACCCCAGGCAGAGTTGGGCATAGCTGCACAACAGCCATAATATTGCCCTCTTTCCTCAAGTTAGGTGCCACCCAGTCTAACAGCTAAAGGTTATTGGCCAGAGCCAGCTGGGGCCACAGGACTGGGCCATTAGCCTGCACAGCTCTCAGAGCCAGAGAGAGAAGGGGCAGGGTCTTCAGGCAGTTTCCGGGGGACCGTAGTTCTCCTCTAAAGAACATAGCAAGCAGCACTAGTTCACAAATCAAGATAGAACCTTACCAGTTTGCTAACCACAAGGATTTTTTTAAGATGGAGGCTTGGATTTTGGGGCTCTCTTGTCTCTAGTGCCTTAATCAGATTTCTGACGTGATCAGCAGCCTGCAGGGGTCAAAACAGACAGTGTCAAAGGCAATAGGGGTTCACTCTGCTCAACGAGTTTGAACAAAGCTAGACCTAGGCAGCCTGGGGGAGGGGTGGGGAGTAGATACCAGGGACTGAAGTGGTGGCAAGGGAGGGGCATTAAATGTTAACTCTATTCCTGGAATTAGCTCTCAGGCCACACCCCAGAAAGCCTGCTCAGGGCTCTGTGCAGGTTGAAGGATTAGAGTTGAAGGTTCTCGGTTAGAATTGAAGTCAGGCCTGTTTTTTTGTTTCTTTTCACAGATGGAGCTGGGGCTCTTTTTGAGGGTTCCTTCCAAATATGGACTGTTCCCTCCACCTCAACCCACTCCATAAAACCCCCATCTCAGAGCCTTGGAGAAAGAACCAGAAGCTTCCTCTTCTCAACATGACCCCTTTGAGACTACTGATTTGCCCCCACACTCCACTGCATTGATTAAAAAGGCAATTTTGGGGGGCTGGAAACACAAACTCTTTTTGAAAATAAGAAACTGTCTGGGCAGAAATTTTCATTAAGAATTTTATTAGTGTTTCTGACTGCATTTGAGGTTTATTTTAGGCTTCTTTGGAAAACTGTAAGGCGTAGGAACAAGTTTGGGTCCAGATACTTCCAGGCCAATACCTGAGTGATCCTAAGCATTTCCTAAAAACATGGCATTTCCTAAAATCTTAAATGCAAGCACGACTTCTGTTGATTGAACAGTCATCAGGCATAAGGCACAAGACAAGTTCACCCACTTCTCATTTAGTCCTTATTAAAACTTCACAAAGTGGGGGGACTTGTCTCCATTTTACAAATGAGGGCCCTGGGACTTACCCAGACGGAGAAACACCTGCTTGGGTTTAATAGGTAGCTTGGGCAGGACCAGAGTCAACCTCACACCTGCTTTTGGGATTGTACTGCCCAAAGAACGAGTGGGACCACATCTTGGCAGGGGGTGTGGGGGAAGGGACAGCGATCTAGGGATCATCCTCCAAGGCTCTGGGGATGGGAGGTGGGGGCTACGAGGGGTTCTTCCTTGGCTTGGTTGTTTCAAGCTCAACTTCGGAGGCGTCAAAGAACTTACTGTGGTCCTGTCTCCTTCTCTTGCTAGCTCATGCACAGCTAGGATTTGGTAGGCATCAATGTTGCTTTCATCTTTTTCTAGGATTCTGCAACAGGAAGAGGAGCCACATGAATTAAGAGCACTCAAGGTAAGGCCAGGATGGTGTGCTAGTCCATTTGCCCCTTCTCCTTTTAGGACTAGAACTCCCAAACTGGCAGGGCATAGGGCTACCTGGAATAAATACCACGCCTGCCAGCTTCCCTCTGCAGCTTAGGTGTGGCCACGTGACCAAGCCTGCAAGTGAAAGTGCTTGGGGTGATATCCAGCCGGGTTCTCACAGCAGGTTTCCATTTCTGCTCTTTGCTCCTTCCTGCTGGCTGGAGCAGCCCACTTGAGCAACACCCAGGCAGGCAAATCCATGGACCCAGAAGGGGCCTGGGGCCCTACAGAGCTAAGCTTCCTCCCTGTCTTCCACTCAAACTTTCCCCTGAGATAGGAATAAGTTTTTAAGCTGTTTAATCACTTATTTTGGGGTGTCTTTGTGACGGAAGCCTTTTTGTATCTCATTTAACAAGCTACATGGTCATGTAGCTTGTCTGTCTTGGGGACCAGGTAGAGAGCTGCTGGGCTGGGGGGGCAGTCTGTGGCCGAAAGACGGGAAGGGAAACTTGTTTTTAACACACATCACTGTGAAGACACAGCTTCTGATCATGTGATGGTGTTTTAATAATGTTTCTTTATAGGAAATTTTTCAGCGTGGTCATGAATTTTTTTTTTTTTATGAAGTGGTTTTTGTATAGTAGAGGTTTACTCTAATTAACATACAAAATGCCATCGTGCTTCGGTAGAGTCAATATTCAAAGAGCTTTGACGATTTATTATGATTCTGAAAGCACTGGAAACCAAATACACTTGGAAGTTAAAAAAACACACACAACAACTTTAAAGTAGCTTATGGAGGAAAGAAGAATCAAAATTGATATAAAATTATTTGACCAAAAGATACTGAACTACACACCCACACATGGAGCTGCAACAAAAACATTAATTTGAGGGGCCTGGTAGACTTAACGCTTAGAGTCTAAAAGAAGATGGAGACTGGCTGAGGCAGGCAGCCCGCTCCAGAGTTAGAAATAACAACAGAATGACAAGGGACGTTCACAGGGAAAAAATAAAGAGAAGAAATGAATAAATTAGAAAACAGATATAACAGCCTCTACAAAGTGCAAAGCTGGTTCTTTAAACAGATTAATAAAAGAGAACAATTATTTTAATTTGATGAAGAAAAGTGGGAGAAAAATTAATTTTAGAGATGAAAAGAGAAACACACTTAGAGAGCAGAGGTTTTAAAACAAAAATAACTTCTGTGAACTCCCATAGCTGTGAAAGCCTCCACGAGGGGAGGCAGTGGGGTGTCGGACTCAGTCTATGAACCCCAAACCCCGTCTCTCCGCATGTGCATGCGGCAGGCCTGGGAGGAGGCCAGCGCCGCACACCCGCGCTGACCTGTAGATGTGGCCTTCGGCCAAGTGCTTCTAGGTATCTGGCTGGCCCGAGGCCAGGCCGCCACAGCAGGCTCCTGACTCAGCTACCGTCAAGGACACTGGCCAGGAGTAAACTGAGAGAGGGGGTACTGGGCCCACACGTGGCATGGCAGGGCGGAATCACCTTCCATTCACTACCAGCTCCTCTCTCTGAGACTCAAACTCCAGTGATCTCAGGATTCTCATCCCTCCACAGGGCAAGAAGAGGTTGGTTGTGCTGTCTTCTCTCCCGGGGCTGTGCTGCATATGGCCACACCGTTTAGGCATTTAATAAGGACTCGTGGTCATTCAGAAAAAACCAGCCCGTTAACATCTTTTTTGGGGGAAAATTAACATTATACATTTTAGAATTACTTGATAAAAATAATTAAAGCCTTAGAGTTTATTAGGCAGGCAAGCTTTGTTTATTGTGGAAAGTTCATTTCCAAAAAACCATCAGATACTCTTCCCTTCGAAAATGTATTTCTGGGGCCTCCTTGGTGGCGCAGCGGGTTAAGCAACGCACTATGAAGCAAACCGCAGCCACTGCATCATGAGTTCGATTCCTGCCATCCTCCGAGGAGGTGACACACATGGCCCAGCAGACCTCTCCTGCCTTGCCCACTGCTCCCCTCAGCAGTGTGTTTCAGTTAATCTGCCTGTTCTGTTCCCTGCTGTGTCTCTGGTGGATCCTCTCACCACCCCTTCCCCCCCATATCTCTGGCCTATACCCCAGTGCTTGTATGCATAAATAAATAAATCTTTTTAAAAAAGTCTTTATTTCTATTTACAAGGAAAATGTTTGATAAGCAGTGTCTGCTTTCCACAAGTCTCAGTAACTCCTGCATTCCCTGCCCCCTTGCTCACGCACCCTTCCTGCTGTTAAGTCTTTCCTTGGTCACCTTTACATTCCTTATTAAATTATATCACACTCTGGGGCCTCCCTGCTGGCACATATAAGTCTCAGCACTATGAAGCTATATCACCAGCCACTGTAGCCCGAGTTCGAACCCTGGCCAGGGAGGGGACCCACATGGCGCAGCAGACCTCTCCTGCCTCACCCGCTGCTCCCCTCAGCAGTGTGTTTCAGTGCTCAGCAGATCCACCAGCTCTGCTCTCCACTTTGTCTCTGGTGAATCCTCTCACCTGCCACACCTCTGGCCTGCACCCCAGTTCTTGCATGCATAAATAAATATATCTTTTAAAAAATCATATCATAGTCAGAGCTTTAAAAAATTAAATAATACAAAGCCTTTAGTCCCACTCGCCCTTCATGTTCCCCTATCCTCCACTCCTCAGAGGAACTTTTCAGGGGTAGCCTCCTCCCGTAACTCTTGTTGCTTTGGCTTCTTTTGGTAGCTCCTTCCACCTCTCTTGGAAACATTGCTTCTACTTCTTGGTCTGCCTATTTCTAGATTTTTTTCCATCACAGGCCACAGCCACTGGCTTCTTGCTACGACAGTCAGTGACTTTCCTCAGTGCTCCTCCTCCCCCTCCCGACGTGGTGTGTCTTATTCATAGCTCCTCTGTTACCAACACCCATTTTCATGCCTGGTTCCGCCCCTTGCACAGCATCTCCCATCTCCCACCTTGCACAGTGGGACGCGAGGGCACCCTCGGCGATGACAGAATGTAGCAGCCCACTGGTGCTCCATCCGGCGCCGCCCCTGCCCCTCACCTGTGCGCTGTTTCCACAGTCTGCTCCCAGTCCTGCCGAGCCAAGAACAGCCGCATCTTCAGGACCAAGGCGGGCAGGAAGCTCCCCGAGGCAAGGGTGATCTGGTTCACCACCTCTAGGGCCCCTGTGTAGTTCTGCTGCATCATGAAATATGTTGCCTGTCAAGAGCCCAAGGAAAGAACGTCCACCAGGGCCCGTGAAGGGAGCTGGGGGTGATCTCCACCAGGACTGGAGCCGGGCCTGGCACATGGGCAGAGGGTCCCCTCAGCTGGGCAAGGGTGTCCCCGAGGAAGGAGTTGTCCCTCAGTGACAAGTCAGACCACAGTAGTCTTGGGGTCCTGGATGGGCAAAGCAGGGGTTCTCAGGAGACACCTAAACCCCCAGATTGGGAAACTCAGGAGGCCTGGGAGAAAGCAAGGCCAAGGGAGGCCACTGGGGTCTCTGGGCACTTGCCAAGTCCACAAACGGCCACTTACTTCCCATTCACTTTGCTGAATTTCATCACTGAAAACTGCTCCCTGGGGCCCAGCTCAGCAGCTCTGAGTTAGGGCTCGCATGCAGGCCCCTTTGAAACAAGGCTGTGGTGCTTATTCTCTGTCAAGGCCCAATGGGCAAGGTCGTGGCCTCCGCAGGCCAGTGCTGACCACCTGGCTCTCTTGGGACAGCCATGACACTGTCTGAGGGGCAGAAGCCAATGCTCCTCAAAGCCTTAAAGTTGGACTCTGGCAGAACAGCTACTGTGAGACCTACAGTTGCCCTCCATGAGGAGAGAGTCCTCTCACTAAAAACAAGAGGATCGTTCCACACAAAAATCTATGCATAGGCATTGCCCGGCACTCTCTCCAAGCACACAATGGGAAGCCATCTCAATGTCTGAAGAGAGGAGAGTAGGTCAGTACGTTATACTAGGCCACACTATCGGGGATGGGCTTTACATAATGTTCAAAATGACAAAATACTACAGGAAGGAAAGAAAACAAGAGAGAAGTTGCCCTGTGATTACAACTGTAATCAGTGACGACAGGGTCCCCCACCCGGTGGTACCTGCTGTGAGCCCTGTCAGAACCAGGGGGGTTCCCAGCGGAGAGCTCTCATGGGTGCCTAGGTCCTGAGATGGGCCCATGGCAGGAGGGAGCTGCCTCAGCCCAGGTCACTGGCCCAGGGGCTGCCTGGGCTCAGCATCTCGTCAGTGAGGGGCTTGGTAGAGGCCATGCCAGCATCAGGATTGCCTTCGAGTTGGCTGAGGCCTTTGCTGTGCTGGCTTTCACCGTCCAACTTCCCCCCTGCCCACTTTCACCTTCCCCACAGGGTGGTCCCAAGGGCACTCCCTGGTAAGCCTCCTGCATGACCTCTTCTGAACCATCTGCTTCCCCGAAAACTTAAGACACACCTGAACCCACACACAGAAAAAAGACGGGCAGACATTGAGATGCCAACACGTGTTGTTTCGGCATGACAGTGCTACAGGGGCATTTTCATTCATCTTTTGACTTTTTCAGACTTGTGTTTTTTAAATGAGTATATAGTCACGTTATGAGGAGGATCTATAGCAACAGAAGTGAGTAAGAGGATGGTTTTTCTCTCATAGATCATTCAATGAGAGTTACATAAGAACAGAAAATGAATAATGAAGATCAGAAAGTACAAAACAGAAACATACTTCCTTTTCCTTACCTCCAGCGAATGAATTGATGTGAGAAGAGGAAAAGTGAGAGAAAGATGCAGTGGATAGGGGCAGTGAGTGAGTGAGTGAAACCAAAAGGCAAAGTAAAAAAGCCTGAGAGGCAGAGGACGGCCCTGAGAAGGCCCCACACAGGAGACAGAAGTGAAATGAGTGGAACGAGTGTGAGAACTGCAGTGAGGGGCCTGGACACTGAGGGTCTCTGGCTCCCGGAGCCTATCAGGGATATACCCTCCCCTCTGCCCACCTTGCCCATCAGCCCCAGCAACTCTTTGCTGTCCTGAGTTCCTTGTTCCAGGTACTTGATAGCTTTCTTCACAGTGTGGGGTTTGTCTGAGGTGAGGTCCACCCAGCCTCTGAGCACATAGCCCTAGGACGAGAAGACAGAAGATGAAGTCCTTAGTCCCACGCAGCCTGGGCGCAGCCTGCCCCTCTCGCCTCATGGCCTACTTCGTCACGCCTTACTCCAGGCTCTGACAGGCACAGTGCCTGCAGGTCCCAGGCAGCCCTACTCCCTTTCTCGTGGCCAGGTCCTTGCTCCCAGGTGTCCGCCTGTAATGCCCCAACCCTTCACCTGATTACCTCTACTAACCTTTAAAGCTCGGTCTAGGAAGCTCCTCCTGCAGGAGGCATTCCCGGACTCTCCAGGCTGCGTTCCAGCTCTCTTGCCCTTCTCTATAGCACCCTTGCCTGTCTTGCCATTGCTGGTTGGCTTTACTGTGGGGTCTCCCCAGTGCTTAGGTGTGGCTGACCCAGTCCCAGGCCCTCTGGGGTGTGTGTGCATGCTGATGCTTTCTGCAGCTCTTGCCCCCGAGGTGTCAGAGGCAGGTACCTCTTTGAAGTTGCTGGAGAGCTTCAGCATACGGTCGATGTATTCCTTGGCCTTGTCATGGCGTCCTATGAACCAGAGGAAGAGGCCAGCATAGTATAGTGCAGACCCGCTAGCCGTCTTGCGGATTTCCTTCAAGCTGCTCTCGAGCTCCTGAATGGCTTCTAGGTCTATAAATCCAAGTAAATTTTTATTTCAGGATGAGGAGGTCTGCCTGGTCCTGCAGGGGCCACTGAGGGCCCAGGGAGCCACCTCTGGATATTCTGAGCCTCCCTCAATACACACAGCTGACTATACCCCAGTCTAGGGCCTAGAGACCAACTGCAGTGGCCCCTGGGATGTCACAGGAGCTGCCCGGGCCTGGACTCAGGTTTCTGTCTGCAATTTATCTTTTCTCTTCTGTGCCCGTCATGGTGCTGAATAGATGGACCAAGCCTGAATCCCCAGCCTCAGGCCCACACTACTTTCTGGTGGGGAAGTGGTAGTCTGTAGTCTCTTGGAATCTCTCCCTGAGTCTAGACAGGTAGAGGGGAGGGGTAGACTGTATATCAGGCTGACTTTTCCCAGTAAGATCTTGGCAAAGGAAAACAGGGATTGGGAAGAGCCCTTCCACTGTCATGTTCTCACCCTGGCTCCTACTCAATTGGGCCCACACATGGGGTCTTCACTGAGGCCTGAGGCAGTGTGGTGGGTTAGAAGGGAACAGCAGGCATTCCTCGCTGGCCTACAGCGTCTGCTGTCACCCACGCACACACCTAGGCTTCTCTTGAGAGCTTGTGTCTGGAGCATGTGCTCTTTCCCCACTTGGCCAGGCCTCTCTGAGCATGGTGTACTCACCAACAGTTTCACAGCATCTATGAGCATAAATGAGGGCCATGATGGAACACAGGGACACCTCTGGGTGATTCCGGATGCTCTCCAAGTTGCTGATGGCATCCTGGATGTGCTCTACAAAGAAAGCCCAGGAGGTTATGCTTTTGGGCTCCAGGCCCGGAGGGCAAGATACTCCAAGGCAGTTACATGGGGACCTTTTTCAGTGTTGTCCCAAGGTTGAACACTACCTGGCTTTACCCAGAATCAGAGGACTAACAGGCCCAAAGGTCCTGAGTGGCCCAAGTCACTGAATACTGAAGTTTCCTGCAAGGGCTGCTGGTGTGATAGTCCAGGTTGCCAGGGGTTGGAGGGCGTGGAGCTGAGAGATGTACTTACTACTCAGCGCTCATAGGGATAGCTTTGAGGCTAGGATTTTTGACTGTGGCTCAGTTCTGGAGAAGGACCTCAGGCTTCTGAGATCCCCAGCTTGCTGTTTAAGAGACAATGATTACATTTACCCCTATAAGCCCACCCGGGACCACCTTCTGAATATCAGCAAGTCAGCAACTGCAGGGGCCCCAATCCTCTCTGTGCTCCCGTACCATTCCTACCTGGACTCACACCTACCTCCTCCTCCACTTCCCGCACTACTGGCTCTCAGCTTCCAAGCCTGGGATTCATGCAATAGTCAGAAAGCTATTTCTCTGCTCCCTCATTCTAAAGATAGGGAACTGGAGACACAGAGCAAGGCTGGAGAGCTCACCGAGTCTCAAAGATCAAGTAGACACTGATTACACAGGAGCCAACTGCAGTGGCCCCTGGGATGTCACAGGAGCTGCCAGGGCCTGGATTTACCAGGGAATGCAGCTCCTGAGGATTTACCAGTGAAGCCAGTGAGCAGAAGCGTGCTGGTGGGCCCACGCATGGCGCCAGCTAGTGGCAACAAGGATGAGGCCGTACCTTCTCTGAGGACTCCATAGGCTTTGAAAAACTGCAGCACAGGGTCATTGCTGAATTTCTCCAGGCCCACAGCTGCGGCCTGTTGCACATGGCGGAAGTACTTTTCGTGGCTGTAGTAAATGATTCCAGCCTGCATTGAGGAAGACCCGGTGGCAATGACCACAGTCCCTTCTCTGACCCACTCCCCCAGCCTCTATTCCCCGGCCACCCTCATTTCTGGAAAGGGAGGAGGAAGTGAACATGCACGCTCAACATGTTCTTCAGAGGCCCATTCTAGTCCAAGGTTATTTCTCCAGGAAGGAGTTTGGAGGTGACTGTTTGGGGATTATCCACAGATTCTGACTTAAATGTGTGGGCACTGCAACTCAGGCTTTGTAGTAGAAAGAGAATAAGGGGAAAGAGAGGACCTATAAGAAATATTACACCAATAAGGTTACAAGTTATTATGAGCTAATCACCTCTTGGGAACTGTGTCAAGGGTTTGGCATCCACTATCTTAGGCGTCATCCTCTCTGTACGCACAGTCAAGGAAACTGAACAGCCCATGGGAACTATAGCTTGACAAAGGTCACCCAGTAGTGGTGGGGGCTGAGATTTCAAAATGTAGTCTCACTTCCCCTAAGGTTTGTGGGTGTTGGGGTTGGAAGCAGATGTGGTTGGATTGTAAACAACCTTGTGGGCCATATGAAAGGGTGCAGACACCATCTTAGGGGTAAAAGGAAGCAGTTGGAATGGTTTCAAGCAGGGGAGGGAGGTGTTCAGATGTGTTTTTGCAAATCCACTCTGGCTGCTCTGTGTGTGTGTGTGTCTGTGTCTGTGTAGGTGGTGGTGGTGGTAGGGGAAGTGTTGGTGAAGAAAGCAGGAGCAGAGAAACAGTCAGGAGAGAGACAGTTGCAAGTGCCTGGGGGGAAATGTGGTGGTGATAGAAAGAAGTGGGTGATTTCAGGAAACACTTAGGAGCTGACATTTCTTGCTTAAAGATAAGATCAGGAGATTGGGGCCCAGTTAAGGCTGAAGGATCAAATGGTGGTGGCATCTTCTGAGGTGGGGACATAGAAGAGGCACAATGTAGGGCAAGATAAGATGGTAAGATGACGGAGATGGGTGTGGCATGCGCTGTCTGGGAGAACTTGGGGACAAGATGCTGATTTGGGGCCCGGGGTGCAAAGAGTGCACTGGACCATTCGCCAGGAAGAGTGAGGCGAGAAGGGGCCAGGACACCTGTAATTGTTGGGGAGGGAACAGCAGGAGCGGTAAGAGAGGTGACAGGAGAGCTGCAGGGCGCGGGCGGGAGTCACTGGGACCGGGAAGAAGGAGCGGCCAGACAGCTCGGACCACGCACCATAAGGGAGGCATCACTGCTGCTCATCTTGCTTCCGCGGCTCCGAGTCCGGATCTGGTGGTGCCGCGCGGAACTATATTCCCGATTCAGGACCCTGGGCACGCCTCTCGCGGCCGGAAGTCAGAGGAGCGCGCGTCCTTGGAAACGAGCGGAGGTCGGTTGCTAAGGACGTCAGAGAAAGGCGCCCACGTGACAAGGCGTTGGTAATCAAGAGCCGAAAGAGGGAGTCAGCGCTGTTGGCGCTGGGTCCCGTCGGCCCGTGGGGTCTGCACCGCGGTTCTGGACACCCGCGCCGCAGCCGGAGCGGAGCTGCTGCCATGGGCCTGGGCGCCAGCGCCGAGCAGCCCACGGGCGGCACCGAGGGCTTCCACCTTCACGGAGTGAGTCGCCCCGCGGCGCCGATGACTTGGCCGAGATCGCTGGCCCACGGAAGAGAGCGACGAGGTCCCGGCCACTGTGCAGCTGCTCAGGGGGAGGGTGATGCCCCCTGCAGGGTGCTAGTCGCCTTTGAGAGGAGGCTCGGCGGCACTCCTGACCCCGAGCCCCTCTGAGGCCTCGGTGGGCCCGGCGCCTGCTCCTGGTGCCAGCTGTGCAGGAAGCTGGAGCGTTTCCTGGTCGGGTCGGGCCGCCCCGGAATGGCACTTTTCCTGGGTGAAGGTTGCATCAGGTTAGGGCTGCAGGCATTTGTGCACTTAGGAAATCCCTGCCAACTGTGTTTTGCGCTGAAGATGTGCCTGAGCCAGAGCCAGCGATGCCGAGGCCCCGCGGTCCCCGCCCTTGGGATCTGGGGGTCGGGGTAACCCAGAGGACGCTAGCGATCCTAGAGGAACGCGTTGGCGTGCCAACTGTTGTAGGGTGGGAGGGACTTCCTCAGGTTGAGTACTGCTGCCAACCCGCCAGGAAAAGTGGGGAGCGGGTGAGCTTGGAGAATGACGTTGAAGGCTAGAGAAGAGCGTTTGCCGCAGCGATTGGTCCAGGTAAAAGTTGCAGGGAGGACCTGAGCAGTGAATGACCTTTCCGTGTAGCTACGAGGTCCGGATGAACTATCTTGGAGAAAGTGGAGACAGAGTGGGCTTCCTGTAGTCTGAAAGTGAGGAGAGGGGTCCAAGCCAGATGGAGATTTGGAGTGGAGGTTTGTGCTGTGGAGCAGAGGGGCTGTCGGGTAGGTGAGATGGGCAGGAGGGTCTCCGAGCTGGGTGCACAGTGGGAAGGGATCCCCTTTTCCCTTGTGCAAAGTGGATGGACACAGAGATGGGTGTAGCTAGGCAAGCTTGTCATTTTGGTGCCTGGCTGTTGAGTGGGCTCTGTTTTATGATGGAAGTCTCTGTCATCAGCTGCCAGGGGGAGGGCTAAAGAAGGGATTTCCAAAAAGGGGGACCAGGATGTCCCCAGGAACAGAGTTGACAGGATTTGTGCTTGGTGAGGAGCCTTTCCCAGCAGGCATCATGGTGAGATCATCAGGGGCCAGAAAAGGTGGACAGTGGGTGCCTGCAACTAGAAGGAACTGAGGATATTGACTGAAGGTAGGCCCTGGTAGGCAGGAAGAGAGGAAGGGTCAGTTAGAGAGGGACAGAGTGGAGAAGTGGGGACTGGAGAGCATCATTCACAAGAACAGGTATATTTGAGCACAGACTCTGTCAGGCAGAGCTCTAGGCTTGGGCCATAAACCAGCGACCAGAACAGACATCAGCCTGTACCCATGGAGCTTACATCTGGATGCCAGCAGGGGAGAAGAGAGACAGGCGGGAAGCTGTGTGGAAGGCGGGGATCCTCTCTAGGTTGACCATTAAAGCAGGGGAGGAAGATAAAGAATGATGAGTGGGTACTGTTTCAGATGGACAGGTGAGGAGAGGATTCTAACCAAGTGACATTTGAAGAGACATTGCTGGCTCTGGCCTAGCAAACACAGCAGTGAGGGGAAAGGGCCTGCTCGGCAGGGGAAGTCCTGAGATGGGGCTGTGCTTGTGGTGTCTGAGAAGCAAGCAGGTGAGGCCTGTACATTGCACAGAGTGGTCGGTTGGTGGAAGGAAAGGGGTCTGGAGTGAGGGTGGCTTGGGTGTCACCTTACCTCTTACCCTGAGGTTTTGGAATCTTATTCTGAGATGGCAAGACATTGGGAGGTTTTAATTGGGGGTGTGACGTTACCTGCTTCCATTTTTAAAACTGAAGAACAGGCGTGCCACCTTTCAGACATTATTCCTGTTGTGTGCTGGGCACCTGGGGAAAACCTCTGCCCTCAGTGACTTGGAGCAGTGGAGGATTCCACTGGAAGCAGGGCCATGGTGAGAAGCAAGCTCTGGCTTGGACTTTCTGGGCTTAGTGAAAAGGGTTAACTGATTGGGAAAGCAGGTGGTGCAGTTCCCTGCTACCAGCCACCCTCGGTGTCAGCTGCTGTCACTGTCAGTCACGTTAGGGGGACGGTGGGGCACTATTATGAAAGCAGCACTTTGTTGGACTTCAGGGTTGGCTGTGATGGAGCCCTCAAGGGAGATTTGGACAAAGGGTCTTGCTTGTTGCTAGAGTTGGGGTGCAATGGGCCACCCCTAGGTTATTGCACTGTGGTGTAATAGAAGGCTGTGGCCAGGCCCAGGGTGAGGGGCATGGAGTAGAGCCTGACAAGGCCCCAGGAGAGGAGCCGGACAGGGAGAGGGCAGCCTGGGCAGTGGGGGCCTGGCCTCTGGAGCAGGGACCTGACCTCAGGAAGAGGAGCAGCTTGGGCACTGTCTGCACCCAGAGAAGCACTCCTGCTAGCTGTCCCTGATTAACCAGCCCCTGGAGATCTGTCCCAGCTTTTCCCTGAAGGGCTCAGGGCTCCCCCAGCAGTCCTCTCTGGACCAGGCCAGCTGGGGCAGGGGTTGGTTTCTGGCTCATTCTCATTGGAAGCCAATGCATTTTCTGGAGGTGGCAAGAAGGGCTCAGTTGGTGACGCTGCCAGAAGAGTGTCCTAATTACAGGGATAAGTTGGCTTTGGTCCAAAGACTCGGCTGTGAGTTTTACTGTAGGGCCTTCCCCTTGCGGAGCCATCCAGAACCTGCAGAACCCGGGCCTCCTGAGCCCCGCACCCTTGGGGCTGGTGCCTGGCTGAGGCCTGACCAGCCAGGCATCCAGTGCTCACAGCCAAAGGCCCAAGGGTGTGGGTCTCGCCTTCAGGGTCAGAGCTGGGAATACAGACCACATTGTTTTTGAGACCATAAATAGGGTCTTTGTGAGGGAGTTCCATCAAACTGCAAGGCCTGATGGCTATGCTTTTGGAAATGACAGTGAGTTTGGAGTTCTAGGCAGAGAGTGCCCTTGTGCTAGGCTTGGCTGGCATGGGAGTGTAGGCAAGATTGAGACAAGATTTGCCTGGCTCTCTGACTCGGCCTCACCCCTATGCCTGGGGTCTGTCTCTTCAGCAACCCCGTCTGCTATCTCCACAGGGCCTGGGATCTGACCAGGATCCTTCCCCACTCCTTTTGGGCACAGCCCTCATTCCATCTCTCTGGGGTCTTCCTGCTTCCACTGCAGTGGGGCCTGCCCATCAGAGTCAACCTTTCTGGGAAATCTTTGTCTTCCCAGCACCCCAGCCTAGCTCTCTGGGGGAACATCCCCTCAGGCCTGCCCCATCCTGTCTCCAGGCGGCCTACTGTTATCCCCCAGTGCTGCGGGTATGTGGCAGTCAGTGGATAGAGATCAGGAAAGAAGCCTTTTCCTCGAGAGTAAAGTCTGTGCCCAGAAGGCCTCACAGCAGGGGTGGACCTGGTGAAGCCCGGGGTCGTGCTGGGCCAGGAGAGGCTGGAGGCCAGTGCTCATGTCCACCTGGGACATGGGGCTGGGGTGGTCGCTGAAACTAAGAGGTGCTTGTGGGAGAGTTGGCACACTCACGGGGCCTCTGCCATGGGACAGGTGCAGGAGAACTCCCCCGCTCAGCAGGCTGGCCTGGAGCCCTACTTTGACTTCATCATCACCATCGGGCACTCGCGGCTGGTGAGACTCCCCACTGTGCTTCTGCTTGCTTCGTGTGTCTCCTGTCCTGCTGAGGACCCCGGCCCTGTTCCTGTCTCCCCTCTTTTCTGGAGGGAAGCCCAGCCCCATCTCCCTTCTTCCAGTGTTGTTCTTAGCCCCGCAGGGGCCCTGCCCAGCTCAGCTCCTGAGCTCTCTGGGGTAAACTAGGGGTGAATGCATCTTGGCCACAAGGCCTCAGGGAACTGCCTTTTGGAGCATGAGAGGACTGGGGCTCTGGCCAGTGGCAGCACTGCCAGGCTCTGGACCCAGCTGGCTCTCTGTATCCTCGGGGTGTTTTCAGGCCAGCTGAGGGAGAAGGGTTTAGCTGTGCTGGGGGTGGTGGAAGTGGCAGTGGCTATAGGCTCAGGCCTGGCCCATGGACTGGGCCCAGCCACTGCCCTAGCCCATCTACTGGGATAGTTGTTCCTGGCCCTGTATCTGGCCAGATTTGTCCAAGGGTCCCAGCCCGAGAGTGAGGGGGCTTGAGGAATCTGTTTCAATCTGCATTCCCCACAGAACAAGGAGAATGACACGCTGAGGGCACTGCTGAGGGCCAATGTGGAGAAGCCAGTCAAGCTGGAGGTGTTCAACATGAAGACCATGAGGGTGCGCGAGGTGGAGGTGGTGCCCAGCAACATGTGGGGCGGCCAGGGCCTGCTGGGTGCCAGCGTGCGCTTCTGCAGCTTCCGCAGGGCCAATGAGCACGTGTGGCATGTGCTGGTGAGTCGGAGATGCGAACGAGAGCATGCAGGGAGGGTGGGCTGGTCACATGGGTGGGGGCAGCTGAGGGCAGGGGATGGGGTGTATGGGGGGTAGCTGGGAGAGTCAAGAGCCCCTGGGTTTATTGGAGCATTCCTGGGGGCAGGGTCTGCCCTCCCTGTAGACCTCCCTGTCTCAGAAAGGCCTCCCGCTAGCAGACAGCGCTGCTCTGGTTCACCCTGTGACCTGGGGCCCTAGCGAACCCTCTAGACTTTGGCTTCGAATTCTGAAAGGTGGAGACACCACCTACCGGACAGGTGGTCTTGAGTTTTTCCTGGCATACTCGGTAGCCTGGGGCAGGTCCCCTGGCAGTTCCTTTGGGCCTGGGCAGGCTTCTTTGTGAAGCGTCTGCGGTGACTGAGCTGTCACAGACGGTGCTGCCGGTGTCTGCTCATGGTCGCGCGTCCTCGTGTGCCATGTCTGTTCACCGACGGGCCCAGATTCTCAGTGTTGTTTCTCCAGCCTGGTGGGAGGAGAGGCTCTGAGCTGGGGAAGGCTGGTTTGGTTTGTAGGCTCCTCCGAGGCTCACTGACTTCGAGCAGACTTCTCAAGCAAAGCCTGCCTGAGTTTGTACTGAGTGAAACGGGTGATGACCCTTCACATTGCCTTGGGAGACTGTGAGAGAGTGATCTTGTCCCTGCTTCCGCTCACTGTCCTCACCTCTCGCCCTTCCCCTGGGGTCTCCAGCACATGCCTGCAGCAGTAGTAACAGCTGTGTCCCGGCCTGGTTTTCGTTCTCTGCATAGATTTAAAAACTAATATTTATGCATGAGTATTACATAGGCTTATTTTTAATTTTGGTGAAACCAAGGCTGAGGGGTTAAGTATTTTATTCCCAGTCACCACATTCTAGTGGTGGGGCCAGGAATCGAACCCAGGTCACATTTCAGAGCTCTGGGACTGGAGCTGTGCAGTCATACTTCCCTCTGCTGGGAACTTTGTGGGACTGCAGGCGGTGGGGAGCGTCCCGACAGGACTTGGACTTAACACTTGGAGAGTGTCCCTCCCCCACCCCCCCTGCATCCCCAGGAGTGAGAGATCATGTTTCTTTCCCCAGGATGTGGAACCCTCTTCACCTGCCTCCCTTGCTGGCCTCTGCCCCTACACAGACTATGTGGTCGGCTCAGACCAGGTCCTCCAGGAGGTGAGGAGCCTGTGACCTGCCTGGCTGGGGTGTGGAGAGATGGGTACTGCCCATGGGAGGTGTCTCATTTTGTTGAGGTTTCCAATCCCAGTGCTGGGAGCAGGGCTCAGTCTCTGTGTGTTTGTCATAGTCAGAAGACTTCTTTACACTCCTTGAGTCCCACGAGGGGAGGCCCTTGAAGCTGATGGTTTATAACTCTGAGTCCGACTCCTGCCGGGACGTGACTGTAACTCCCAACGCAGCCTGGGGTGGAGAGGGCAGGTACATCCGGGGCCTGGAGGGATGCAGGGCGGAGCCCTGGGTGGGCCCTGACTGGCGGGCATGGACCTCCTAAGTGCGGTGGTGAGGGTGCAGGTGGTGAGGGTGCAGGACAGAGCCCCAGGCCTAGGAGTCCTAAGGCTGCTCCTGGCTCAGGAGGCAGTCACTCAGCCCTTCACTACTGATTAACAGGGGGGTGGGGATGGGGGGGTGGGGAGGCAAAGATAGGGAGGGCTGTGGGAAGCGACTGGATTGAATGTTTCTGGCCTTCGGCAGTCTGGGGTGTGGTATCGGCTACGGGTACCTGCACCGGATCCCAACGCAGCCTCCCAACTGCCGCCGGAAGCCACCTGGTGGCCTACCACCTGCTACTCCGTCAGCCGGTACCCCACCGTCCAGCACCCCACCACCCGGTGCCCCGCCACCCAGATCCATCCTGCAGGACTTTCCTGACCCTCCTGGCACAGAGACAGACTCCAGGCAGGGTGACTACATGGAGGTACATGGGGGCCACTTACCCGCCAGGGGCAGAGGGGAGCATCACAGGACAGGGCTTGCCAGCGGGGGAGGACTCCAGGGAGCCCTTTCCCGGACAGTGGAACCCGCTGACCCGCCTGCCACTTGGGTTTGCAGGTGAGGGGAGTGGTGAGGCTGGAGTTGTCTTTTTCATGAGTAGGAAGCAGGCTCGGGTGGGCAGACCCTTATTCTGGGCGTCAGTGAGCTGGCAGTGAAGTTGGGCCAGGGGCTGGGGGTCAAGCTCCGGGTCGGTTGCAAGTCTGCAGTGGGGTGCCGGCCCTGCCTTCATGGCTGTAAAGCAGGTCCCCCAAGTGCCTCTGGGCACTGGGCTGGTGCCTGCAGTCTAAGTAGGGGGCACACGAGGTACGTCGCTGAAGGGTCCATGTATGGGTGGGCACCTGGAGCACTCAGCCGAGTGGGATGAGTGCTGTCGTGTCAGCCCTGCAGGGGAGGCCACCAGCCCCACTTGGCCCGACTCGTTTCCATGTGGAAGCAGGGGCAGGCGACTACCCCTCCCTACTTCTTCCCTGACTCCCCCAGGCCTTGTTGCAGGCCCCTGGCTCCCCCCTGAAGGAACAGCTGCCGGGGACTGGGAGTCCTAGCCATGATGGTGCTCCAGGCCTTGACCTCACGGGACTGCCGCATTCCATGGAGACACCTCTTCAGCCTCCCCCTCCAGTACAGCGAGTCATGGATCCAGGTACTAAGCAAGCCCTGGAGAGGCGGCTGAGGGATCTGCAACCCCTGGCGCCGAAGTGGGCCCCAACCCTTCTTATCTTGGAGTGGTTCAGAGGACTCAGTCATCTGGATGTTAGAATGAAGGGGGAGGGTCTGCAGTCCAGAGGAGAGAGGTGATCTACTCACACAGCAAACTGGGGCCACAGCAGGGTCTAGACCCTCTGCCACGGTTCTTCTCATGGCATCCAACTCCAGGTCCTTTTCTTCCTCAGAGACAGGCAGTGGGAACCTTTCTGGGGTTGCGTAGGAGCTTCACCATGGGCTGTGGGGATTAGTTTCGTAGCTGGGCCAGAAGCCCCAGAACAAGACCGGGGACCTCAGGTCACTGGCCTTCCAGCAGATGAGGTTTCGACTGGCAAACAACTGTACCCCTTCCTCCAGGCTTCCTGGATGTGTCAGGCATCTCCTCCTTGGACAACAGCAACACCAGTGTCTGGCCCAGCCTGCCCCCTTCCACAGAACTGGCCTCCACCGCTGTCTCAGCCTCGGGGCCAGAGGACGTCTGCTCTAGCAGCAGTTCTCATGAGCGTTGTGGTGAGCAGCCAGCACCTTCTAAAACCTTCTGGGAAGGACCCTGGGTTGATGGGAAGGCTCTTGAGTTCCTCAGCTGCCTTCAGGTTGCCCTATCTGTACACTAGAACGCTGGGGTGGGAATTGGGTGGGTCAGTGGGGTCACTGCCCCAGGCCACAGGTTCTGTTGGCCTTCTCAGCCCCACTCTCTGTATTGCAGGTGAGGCCACATGGTCTGGGTCTGAGTTTGAGGTCTCTTTCCTGGACAGCCCAGGTGTCCAGGCCCAACCGGACCACCTGCCCCAGCTGACTCTTCCTGACAGCCTTACCTCTACAGCTTCACCAGAAGATGGGCTGTCTGCGGAGCTGCTTGAAGCTCAGGCTGAGGAGCCAGCAAGCACAGAGAGCCCAGATTTTGAGGCAGAGGCTGAGGGGGCAGCCAGTGACGCCCAGCTTTCTACTCTGGAATAATACCCCGGGCTGTGACAAGGCCCCCGATAGCATTTTACAAGCCCATGTGGGGAGACAGCTAGGGCCACACTACACAGCCTGGTGTTTTCAGCTTCCTAGGCTGCTGCTCAGAGTGATGTGTGGGGGCTACTGGTGGGGACTGCTGTGTCCACTCTAAAAGGTGGACCCCTCCCCCGCCCCAGCATTTGTTCTGCCTAATGGTCCTGGCTTTGGGGATTTGAGCACTTGTTTGAGAATCTCAAGTGCTTTTGGGGTGGTACCGGGCTGGGAGCAGTAACCCCAATTATTTAAATAAGTTTGCAGAAGCTGGGGTAGAAGTTGAAAGGATTTTTTGCTGTTTGGGTGGCACACGGAGTCTCAGTGGGTAGAAAGAGGAGGCCATGGGTCTGGGGGAAGGGCATCTGTAGGCTCTGCACCCTTAGTGCCAGTGCTTGCACCTGCTCTGGTTACCATGGTAACAAGGTCCATGCCGAGAGGAAGGGGTTGGTGCGGAACACTTGCTGAATCACAGAGTCTCCCTGCACAGCTCACAGCTTCACCCCATCTGTAATGGAAGGCACCCCCAAGTCCCACTGACTTCATTGTGGGCCCTCATCCCAGTGTGCCATTGTGCAGGTGCTCAGGCTACTGACATGCCAGTGACAGATGGAGAGTGGCCGTGCACCTGCCACCTCTCCTGGGAGAGGGCTTGGAAACACTGAGCTCTTCAGCAGAGACTCACGTGTGTTTGGACAGAGATCCTTCTTCCTCCCCAGGGCTTAAACCACAGGCCTGGCAGTCCGTGTGTTGATTCCTAGTAGCTCCAGAACTTACACACCATCTCTTAATACAAATGTACAAGGCAGACAGCCTCAGGGGTGAATTAAAGTTGCAAATTAAAGTTCACTATCTTAAGCTAACTCCAAGCCAGTCTACCTGACACACTGTTCCCAGCCCAGGGGGGAATGAGGGGCTTGGCAAGAGTAGGAAAGGCCCTTCTCCGGGAAGAAGAGGACTCTATCCAAGGCCAGCCCCTCACACCCAGCACCCTCTTCTGCTAGGGCCCCTCCCCTTTCCCCCACTCCTTGATGACTGCCAGGAAACCTGCCTTTGGCCTGTCTTTCCGGTTTCTGCCCATTGAAAATTCCTACCGTTACTTCTTGATTCGTAATGTCTGCACCTAACAGGCAATTCACAGAGCCCATAGGATGCGGACAATGTGCTCTTGGGGTGGGGGAGTAGGTGGGCCCAAATGAGCCCACACTTCAAATTTCTAGGAATAAGACGACACTTAATGCAGGTCCTTGTCAAGCTTTTTCTTTACCGGGGCATCTGTAAGCCACAGAGCAGGGAGGCATGCGCCCAGAGTCCGTGCTGGAGCCTGACTGCTGGGCTGCCTGGGCCCATGTCTGCGAGAATCCAGAGCACAGGACGGTCGGCGCGGCAGTGCGCTGAGGTCAGCCCCGTGACTGGTCGCTGCTTAGAAGTCGCCCTTACCCAAGGCTCCTGGTTCTTCCCTCTCTCACTTTCACACCCCACCTCACCCTAAACTGGGGGCTAAAATGGGTATCAGTGCTAATATTTCCAGGGCAACTGAAACCGGAAGTTTCAGTCTCTGTAATCTGCTATGAAGGAAAATGACAAATGAAAAATAAATGTGTACTACACTTTGAAATATTTTAACTAAAGCCTTTATTCTATACAACTGTGAAATACAGATTTTTACCCTTTTGGCATTGCAGACTGTTTTCTGAACACTATTACTGGTTTGACTGGAAGGAGAAAGGTACAACCATGCTGGGGCTGGGGTTGGAGACCTACGACAGGAGGGCGCGCAGCTGCCCCTGCGGCTCAGCAAGCGGGGCAGAGTGGCCCGGCAGAGCCCGGTCCTGCAGCCCAGGGGCCCTTGTGCAAACACAACCGAGGGCTGGTAAATGAGCTTTTCTGGTTTTTTTGCCATTAATTCACAACTATTGCTAAAAAATGTGCACCAAAAGCGCACTGTCGTATCCAACAGATAGAAAGGATTTTTTAAAAAAGAAGCCGGCTGCTTTCTGCGCGAGGGAGACAGACTCATTGTAAATGTGGCATGTCTTTGCTCGCATCTTCAAAGTGCCAGAGGCAATGACCGGTGCACTTTCCAAAAAAGGCAGCTGGCCAGCAGTGAGGGCGCCCTGGCTCTACAGTTGTGCACACTGAGTAGCTCAGATAGTGAGATCTGGACCCAGGCCTGTCAGCTGCTTCCAGCTGAATCTGTGAAGATGTAGAAAAGAAAAACCTTCCCCACCTTCTCCCCAGTCCCTGCTGCTGTGGGGACAGGCCGCACACAAGCTGGGGAGGCAACTGGACTGGAATAAACTGCCCGCTGAAGGCACTTGTGCTTCTGGCTTCATACATGAGGCTTGTCTTAAGTAGTTTCATGGGGTGGGCCACTGATCTATTCTGAATACAAATGACCTTGGGGAGAATCCAAAGTTTTTCTCTTCCACCAAAAGTTGAAGTGTTTATCCCCAATAAGGTATATTCTGTACAAGATCCAAATGATTCTATGAAAGCTTTAGACTGCTACAACAGTGAAAATAAATCTGGACCTAGGCACAATAGCAACAGAAACCTGCATATAAAATTGAAAAAAGAAACGTGTACTTCCAGGATGTGAGTATCAAATTCACTCACCATAATATCCTTTGATTCTGACACCAGAGATTTTAAGTAGCTTTTAAGTGAAATTAGAAATGTCGCGGTATTAAATTTTGATGGTGTCACATATCTTACCACCCAGAGTAAGAACCTGTGGTGTCCTCTGGCACTGCCCGTACTAAAACTGGACACAGTGGAGGAAGGTGTGGATGGGCGCATGTCCCTGCGCCGTGCAGTCTGGGGCTCTGGGTGGGGAGGGGAGTGTGCAGCATCACTGGGTACAGGCTGGGTATATATACTCTGGCCTGGCAGGCCAAGTGCTATGATCCAGCACCTGGAATTTCAACAGGTTTCTCTGCAAGAACACATCTGAGATGCAATATTAAAAACAAGCCCAATGAGAATCATTTATTGTGAAATGGGCTGGCTCTTGAATTGTGCAACGGCAAATTCCTATTAAAAAGAACTGTCTTAACTGGTGATAACGTTTTTTGTTTTTTAATGACAAACTTGGAAAAAGCCTTCATAGGTACTGCACGAATGGAATGTAATCTCTTAGAAAAGCTACAGAGCATGTAGGTTTAAAGTTGAAACACAGTGACAGATGGGCCCTACCGATGTGTCTCTAACTGCTAACAGACAAAGATAAGGTCCTTTGAAACAAAGGGAGGAAGCAAAGTCTGTGCTGACCTGTGGTCAGTTCTCTGTACATGTCCCAAGACAGTCTGCTCGGGGCTCTTCTGTTCTTGCACCCTGCCTCCCAAGGGATAGCTTAATCTACACATGGAGACTGGTTTCTATATTACATCTCAATTAGTCACTTCAATTGAAAGAGAATCTCGGTCCATACCAAATCGGCCGTTAGAAGTCTTGCTCCCGTTGGGGCTCAGTGGGCTTCCTAGGACTACTCTTGGGGCCATAGAGGAAGGTCAGTAAATGAATACCCAGGAGCGTTCGCCCACCCTTCACGTGGACTTCTGACGGTAATGGAGGGTGAGGTCACCACCACTCTTCCATATGAAGTGTTTCACTGTTCGAAGGTCCATATTTGGATCCAAAACCTGAATAGCAAAAAATAACAAAGAATGTCAAGTCGCTAATATCTAAGGCCTTTATTGTTAACTCAGGGACTCTCATCAGGGCATCCAGCTTGTTCTCTCCTCGCCCATGCCTGGTGGCCTGCTCTTGCTGACACCACGTCCATGCATGCAGGCATGACCTGGGCACAGTGAGATGTGCAGAAACACCATCTTCAGCCATTCCTCTGAAGAAACGCCTTGAGTGCATCTTGACTTAAAACAGCTCCACCACTTCTCCACCCACCTCCACTTCCAATCTTTAACACGGCAGATGCTGCTCTGCAAATCAAGACGATCACGTGTCTTTTTCTTGTCAGAACAAAAAGCCACCAGCAAGCACATCCACATTTGTCTGTGTGTGCATTTAAAGCTCTGTGTCCCTTTCCCGAAACCTCCCCAGGGGTGAACAGAAGCTTTAGGGTTGGTTGAAGAACCCCTTCAGAACGGCCTCACAAATAGATGGGAGAGACGCAGTGCTCCTCAGAGTCTACAAGCAGAAGTCCCCCAGAGGCAACAGACTTGGGAACCACCATCACACCGCACTACGTAACTCTTTGGGCACCGGCACTGGGAGAACATGGGGCTGTGGTCCTCAAGTCCATTTACCTGGTCCTGGCACAAAAGTTCAATTTTCTCCTCAGCCAACACAGCAATATCCTCTTCTTTTTCCTGTTCTCCTGGTTTTTCATTATTAGAAGAGCTAGTGGTTTGAGACTCATTATCCAAGTTGATGATTTTTTCATAAACATGTTCCATTACTTTCCGAACCTGGAGCATGTCACTAGCAGAGAGTCTATCTCTATAAAACGCAAGGGCAGATTTTGACATCAGGGAACTCAATTCACTGGATATTATCTCTTCTATAGTCTTTGGTGTTAACGATAAAGATAGAACACACCACGGAAACATAAACCAATAGATGCTTTTGGTCATGGCTTTAATCCATTTTTAGAATTACCAACACTTTTTATAGTGTCTTCCTAAGAAACAGATTATGTGCAACTAAACAATATTTAAATACACATTCTTAACATTTACATATACATAAAGAACAGCCTCCTGGGTGTGACTCCCCTTAAAGGTTTTCCCAGAGCATGGGCAAACTAAACGCTCCTGGAGAAGGCAGCCCCCAAGGCTTACCAGGCTCGAATACTCGGTGCACATTTCTCCCTGGGCTTCCTTCTCTACAGCCATGCCTTTAACTGTGAACAGATGATGCCCCAGTCCAGACCATGAGTCTCCACCGAACTCCAAACCCATGAACCCAATAATTGGCTGGTTATCTCCAACTGGATGTCCCATAGGCACTGCCAACTCTGTATGTCTAAAACTAGACTTATCAATTTCCTCATCCCCAACCTATTTCATCTATATTTCTGATGTCAGTTAATGGTCAAAACCATAATTGGTCAGACCAAGTAGCTTAGGCTCAAACTCTGAACTAAACTTTTAGTCAATTAAATTTAGCTTATTAGTCAAGTGACATATAGGAGTTGCTTTTAAATAGTCCTGTATGTGTATATGTGTGCACAGGTGGGTGGGAAGGTAAGCAGAAGCAGACAAAGCAAAATATTTAGCCACATATTATTAATTACTGAATCTGTTTGATTGGACAAAGAGAGTTCATTCTCCTGTATTCTTTTCTATATATGTTTGAAAATTTCTTAACAAAGGTTTTAAGAAGTCTTGCTGATTTTACTTGCTAGGATAGATATTCTGTTGACAGTTCAGCATTCAATACCTGAACTACTGTAATTCTTTTGGTTCTTCCTGCCTTGAGCCCCTCCCTGGGCCTCAGGCTATATCGGCTCAAAATCATGGCGATATTACTGCAAGCTCTAAGACTTGGCATTCAAATCAGCATCAAGGAAACCGCTTAAAATCCTTTCTGACATTCCTTCTAGTATCTTCCTACCTCCATCCTATGCTGCAGCTACTCCCGTCTTTACTAATTTTCATTATCTGCTATATGCTCCCACTTCCACATTCCTGTAAACCATCTCCTGGACCTAGAATACCTTGCTTTGGAAGTTTTATCTGTTCTCACATGCCTAGCTCAAATGTCATGTTCCTCAAGAAGCTTTTCTGGAGAAAGCTCCAACCAAAAATTCACTTCTTTCCCCTATACTCATCATTTCTAAGTATCCACAATAGAAAAATTTGTAATGCACAGGTTGTGTCCTAAACTATGAACTAAGGCAAAAGGCAAAATCCATGTCTCATTTACTTTTGAACATCTGCAACCTACCATGTAGGTACTTGGTAAATGTATAAATGTTAACATACCTCTTTTGCTATAAAAGCAAAAGAAGAATTCTCTTTAGTAATTAGATCAAGGCATCATATAACACTATATTTACTTACTTTTTTAGGGTCTTCGCTCCTGAAGATGCATGAGGTTGGAGGTAGAAAGGAATTTTGTTGAACTTGGGCATATTTTTCTGAAATAGTAAAAGTGAAAAAAGGGATAACAGTTTCTATTAGCTGGTAAACTAAAAAGATGTCAACAGGAAAACATGATTTACAAGTAATCATTATTTTATAGTTAAAAATGACCCATGAAATTATAGTAACCTATCAAATTATCTGCCAGTTTTAGAGAAAACATCAGAAAAGTATATTTAGTTTTGAAATAAAAGATATGTGAAGACAAATTACATGTAATTTCCGTGGCAATATGAAATTGTAGCATGGCTTTCCTCAAATAACAAAACAAGGTATTAAAAGGAAAAAAAATTATTTAAATTACAAAGCCATACAAACCAAAATCTCAGTTCTACATTAAACTATTAGGGCTATCCTCTCAAGGTCCAAACAAAAATTTAAAGGCCCAACATCCAACTGAAAAAGCCAATCAGGTCTTCCCCCTATCTTTCCCTCTGACATCAGAGTGTGGTCTAAGGTTTTAAGCAAGAGTAGAAACTTCAGTCAACCACCTAGAGGCCTACCAGGAAGTAACCCATATACTTAGATAAAGGATAAAATTAACTGGTCATCTTTTCTCTAGGTATTAATTCCCTCCGAGCCTCCATGTCCTAGCCTGTCTGGATGACTCCTCTCAGGGATAAGACAGGCCTAAAGTCAGCAATGCATCCCAGATGAGTTTCACACTCAAAGGAAGAAATGATTATTCTAGAGAGCTCGGATTTAGAGAAGACCACACAATATCCACCAGGTGTCACACTGGCTTTTAGTTCTTGAAGGTATATTTGGGAGAGAAAAAAGTTCTAGAGATTAAATCTCTTTTCATATGGCTTTAGGAATATATAAAATAGGTCAAAAGAATATAAGAGAGTCTAGACACATAACCATGTGTACAAAGAAATTTAGTATATAATAAGCATAGCATTTCAAATTAGTAGGAAAAGGACAGAATATTCAATTAAGTGGTGCTGGCACACTGGCTATCTTTTTGGAGAAAGTTAGTATCATACATCATATCAAACAGAATAAATTCTAACAGATTAATATGTAGACATAGAAACACCATAAATGTGCTAGAAGAGAGTACTTTTGCTTCCTTTGAATGGAAAATATTTAGGCAAGACATGAACTCAGAACCATAAAAGATCAATCTGATTATATAAAAACGACAACCTTTTGCCTGGTAAAAGCATCACAAAGTAACAATTCAGTTAAGAAACACAGATAATAGTCAAAGGTTAATATTAAATATGAAGAACTCCTACACATCAATAAGACAAATAATTCAGTAGAAAAACAAATGAAGAATACAAACAGGCAGTTCACAGAAGAAATACAAATGGCCAATATGAAAAGATGTTTAACCTCATTATATATTAAAAAAGAAAAACCCACATTAAAACAATGAGAAAATATTTGCCTATCTTTTAGCAAATTCTGAAAGTATCCAGTATTGGTGAGGGTGTGGGGAAATGGGCACTTGTACACTGCTGGTGAGAGTGTAAACTGGTACAGCCTTTGTGGAGGACAATTTGGCAATATCTATCAAAATTTAAAATGTGCATACCCTTTGATCCAGCAATTCCACTTCTAGGAATTTATCCTAAAAAGTATACAAAGATATATGTACAAGGATGTTCACTGAAGCATTGTTTGTAATAGAAAACATTGGAAACAACCTAAATGTCCACTAATTGGGGACTTGTTAAATAAATCATGGCATAGTTAAACAACGGAATACTACGCAGTCATTAAAAAGGAATGATTCATATGTATGACATGAAAAGATGTCCAAGATATATTTTTAAGCAAAAAAACCCAAAACAAAACCCAAGTTGCAGAATAGTATTGTAATATATTTTGTACAAAATAAAATGAATTGTAGACACAAATATATATATGTATATATATACACACATATACATGTATACACACAGAAATAATATATGCTTGTTTATGCAAAGAAAACAGTACTGAAGGTCATGAATTAAAATATTAATAGTTACTATTTCTGGGGAGAAGGACAGGAAGTGAATGGAAAAGAGCAAGTGACTGGGGAAGGGATGGGAGTTTCATTTTATTTATTTTCTTTAATAAGCATATATTATTTTTTATACTTAAAAGCCAACAAAGATAATAACAAATATATAATAATTAGCAATACTTCTGCAACTTTGGAACTGCAGGGAAACAGAAAGATGACTCCACTTGGCAGTCTAGTTTCTTATTTAAGTTTAAGATTATACAATCTAAAGCAGTTCTTAATTATTTAGAAAAAATAAAGAGAGTAAAGTGGGAGTGAGGGATACTTACATCCACAGTGATGTCAATTACCCATTGTGGCACCGTCTCATTAAGAAGCATCGACTCAGTCTCACCTCCAGAATCTCTGCAGAGCAGCCTAAAGACAACCAATCAGGTAGTAAGTGACAAACAAGCAGAAGTGACAAAATCACTGTAAACAAACATTAGCGAGCATTTAGGATAACCCCTACTTGACAGCTGGGGAAATAAAAGTGCAATCAGGCAGAAGGGCTCACTCAGCTAAGAGGCAGAGCAGGACCTTAAGCTCAGGCCCTCAGATTTTGAGGACAGACATACACTTCGGCTGCCTCTCTGAGTCCTGGGGGAGAACAAGAAACCTGGGTGTAGGTAAAGCACTCAAGAAAGGTCTCCTACAAGTGTTACAGTACATGACACAGGTTTCTACATGCAACGGGGATTAGGATGTTTTCAGTAATCATATGCTCAGGAAACTACAAAAAAGGAAAAGAATTCAGGGCTCAAGGGCAAGACAAGCATTTTTCTTTCTTCTGGCCCCACAGAAGACTAGTAAGCTCTCCCCTCTGCTTTCACCAGGACCTTGGTGGCAACTTAGAGTTGAAGTCAGCCCAACACTTCCCTGAAGAACCTCAGAAAGGACTGCCAGGCACATTATGTCAGGCTGTTGTAGGCGCCACAATCCCCAGGAGCAGCCCAGTCCATCTTGCCTAGGCACGTGATGGGAAGTTAGCTACCCTGATTGCTGTCTTGTGGGCAGGGACCTCAGTGATGCCGTCTGTCCCTGATTCTGGCAGTCATGCTGGGTTAAGTGAGAGCAAGTAAGTTTCCTGCAGAAACCACTGAAGCTGCTGCCTTAAGGCAGACTATCAACCTCATTTTAACAGTAGAGGCGCAGCTCTCAATTAGAATGTGATCTAATAGCATCATCAGACATGTAACTATTTCATGGACATAGAAAAAGCTTCCAAATCCCTGACCCCCCTCTAAGTCAATAATAAACAAATTAGAATACCTGGTTTGAATCAATACTTAGCAAATGGGATGCTTTCTTAGGCAAGGCTCCAGCCCTCCTTACCCATACCTGAAGAGTGTGCGACCTCCAGCTTCACCAAAGATCACAGGAGTGTGGGGGGGCACTTGAAAATATCCATTTCCCTTCTGTACTCGGTTCTCCTGCTCCCCATTTACTAGGAAAAGATGCAGATGGTATCAGAAAAGATGCAGACTGTTTTAGTGCTAAAAACAGATTCTAAATATTTTGTTTCCACAAACTTCAAATACTGCATCATTAAATTAAAAATTCCCATAAGTTAGCCAGTTAGATATAAACATTTAAAAAAAGGAATCAACTTAAATACCTGAAAATAAGAAATATAGCAACTTGTGATATACTTCACGAGAAATGACTAAGTTTTAGAGGATTAAAAGAGATCAGTGTTTGAGATTTGAAAAATAAAGCAAAATCATCTATTGCAGCCACAGGGGCCTAGGTCAACCTGTTTATAAATTTCGTTTACTTTCTTTGTAGTCTTTTGACCTACGTGCCAACTTGTTCATAAACACTTCTCTAATGAAAGTGGAGGCAATTTTAGCCTCTGAGATCCACAGCACTTTCAAAATGTCTCTCACAGTGTCCAACATATGTGTCTTCCTGATCTCATACTGCTTTAAGCAGATGCTCTGCTTTATTGGAATTTTAGTCCCTGAAGGATGGGGACCATGCCCATTTATCTTTATTACCTCCATCCTGCAAATCACAATGACCCTCTGAACATCTGAGCTACTCTCCAAGTATAATCTAAGCAACTCCCCTGGCTACGGTATCAAGTACAGCAGATTACCAGAGAGGTGAAGCACGCAGTGTTGCAAGCTCTGGTTCAGGTGGCCAGGCCTTGTCCCTTTTTATTTCCTATGGCAGCTCAATTTTAGGGATGATTTGGGATTTCCTCTTTCTTACTCCCACAAGCAAAGCCTGGACTCAAAGGGTGCTGAGTATATCACTGTTTTTGATTACTTAATCTTTATCACCTACTTGGGGCTCTGAGTGCATCCTGTCTAGCCGTCATAGATGCCATAAAGGGAGAACAAGCCGAAACAGAAAGTGTCCACAGCTAGTAGCTGATAAGTGGAAGAGCCCACACTAGAACCTAGCTTTCTCAACCCTCTGTGGAGAGACCTTTGCATTGAGTTCCTCTGGCTCATAGTCTATCGTACAATTCTAATGAAGAATGAAATGAGCCAGGTGACAAAAGAAAAGCACCATGGGTGGCGTCTGCATTATTTCTCTGACAGGGACATAGAACTGCCTTTCAGGAAAGCATGTCATCCTTACAAAAGGGATTTAAACTCCAAAAATCATTATGGACAACTCAGTCAGCTAGAATGAAGCTCCTGCGGGAGGTCCTCATCACTGCTGACCACCAGAGTAGGCAGTCTTCAGCAGAATCTCCAGAGAATGCAGCAGAGTAAGCCTCAGTAGATGGCATGCAAGAACTTGTCAACTGGCTATGGGATACATATAAGCTGCGGAATTTTAAGTTCTTTCGCTCCCTTTCTTTAACCAAATCGAGTTAAACTCATACATTCAAAATATATCATCCTTTGCTGCTTAGTGAAAGTTAGTGCCATACCCATCTTTTGAATGCCCTCAGTGACATTAATCCTTAACACATATTCATTACATACCCTGACACTACTGAATTGGAATTTGAGTTTTTGAAATATTCAAACCCAAAACGAGGTAGCTCACCAGACCAGAGTGTAAAAAAGTTCAGGCCAATATGAAACTTGACTATATAAGGGCAAATCTGGCTTTGTGATGCAGCTCTAGAGATAAATCCCACAAGTTCATGGATACACCGAGAAGCATCTTTGGAAGATAGCTGTTTACTTCTAAGAAGAAAGGTCATGGGGGGGTGGGGGAGGAGTGGGGATGGTTTGTTCCATTTAGCTTGAGCAGAAGCTCTCTTAGAATCTCAACTGAGGGCCTCCCTGGTGGCGCAGTGGATTAAGCAACACACTATGAAGCAAACTGCAGCCAACACAGCAGGAGTTTGATTCCTGCTGTTGGCCAGGGAGGGGACCCACATGGTGCAGCAGACCTCTCCTGCCTGCCCGTTGCTGCCCTCAGCAGTGTATCTCAGTCTATCTGCCTGTTCTGTTCCCCACTCTGTCTGGTGAATCCTCTCACCTTCCACAATTCTGGCCTGTACCCCAGCTCTTGTATGCATAAATAAATAAATCTTAAAAAAAAAAATCTCAATTGAGACCGACGGGATGCTCTTACTTTGAGATGTAGAAGGGAGGGCAATGAATTGGGCACACCACAAATATTTTATTTAGCAATAAATAATTTAGCTATATGCTCAAATTTAGCAAATGCTCAAAATGTTTCTTAAAACAACAAACAACCTAACTTTAACTTCTGAGTAATTTTTGACCAATTAAAATTAAGTAAAATTTGATTAGTAATACTGATATAAAAGCACAAACCATGGTTCACTTCATTTTCTTCTTCATCCATTGGATTCACATGTGTTCTAGGCCAATATTCTAGGAGCGCCTGAAGTAAAAGTCCTCCCAAGTTCACTGCAAAAGAGTCCATTACATTAAAAGAAATGGAAATGAAAGCTATTAGTTAAAACCTAGAAGTAGAGAAAAATAAAAATTATAACTTTCCACATGTCCTAGTGTTAAATTCTTAATCCAAGCCAATGATGTTTAAAAGCAAGATTTTGTTAAGTCTAGAAAATTTTATCTTAGAATATATAAAGAAGTTTAAAATATGGAGCAAACATATTCAATTTGGTTGTTCAGATAGAGCCTTTCATTAAAAATGAATTTAAAAAATCAGGAATTACATTCTTTAAAGGGTTATTTTCATGTAAAGCTACTAGAACTCTATTGTTTGTCCATATTCTTAGGGAAATACTGTCCAAAGATGCAATAAAAAATAAATAGCAGACTATAAAGATGAGCACACAGCAAACAACAGCACAAATCCACCTCTTTCAGAAGGCAGGCCAGGAAGGACACTCAAACTCACGTTTTGGATCTGACCCATCAGGGCTGCTGAAGCCCGCATCTTTTGCAGAAACCCAAGCAGCAAAACAGTCACTCTCATCCAAAGTAATAGTCAACATCTGTCAAAAGCAAAAAACTGTTAGTGGCATTCTACTGAATACACATTCCAAGTAACTCTTCTATTGTGACTGAAATGCTAAACCACAGTCTCAGAACCAAAAGCTGCTTTGTGAGATTCAATGTAAATATAATCTGACTTACTGGGATACCAAAAAGCATTTTTCAAGTTTAATGAAAAATTAACTTTTTCCTTTTACATTTAAAAACAGAACTCTCAGGCCTCCCTGGTGATGCAAGGGTTTAAGTCCCGCACTATCAAGCTATTGGCAGCCACTGTTCGAGTCCCAGCCAGGGAGCTGATCAACATGGTGCAGCTGTCTCCTGTCTCACCTGCTGCTCCCCTTAGCAGTGTATTTCAGTGGATCTGCCTGTTCTGCTCCCCACTCTAGCTCTGTTGAATCCTCTTACCCTCAGACCTGTGACCTACACCCCAGCTCTTACATGCTAAATAAATAAAATAAATCTTTAAAAACACCAAAAAATGAAAAAAAATCTCTGTAACAAATAGTACTTCATTTGGGGCTATATTAGGCATTTACAACAATACCAAATTGCACAAAATATCAATTACTAACTTACCCCTGTTTTTAGGTCTACTGAGAACCAATTTGGTACATACACCATCTTAAACCTTTTCTTAATTTCATCTTCAAAATCCACTTTGCCCAGATCTTCAACTTTACATGCCTATTTATTAAAAAGAAAGTACAATTAGCCAATTGAAGTAGTAAATTAATTTGATTCTGATTTAGATTTTTAAAATTTTATGTTTTCACATTTCTCTAAATAAAATACAGTCTAAATACTTCAGAAAGATTGTGGTCAATTATGTTTATCTTATTTATACCTTTAAATAACCATCTGCTGTTAAAATTTTCAATTTTTGAAAAACAGAAAATATTCTTTTGTTGGGAAATTGTAATTTAATGTTTCTGACACTGATGAAACATAAGACCACACTTATTCAAAAGCAATGTCAAAGGAAGCAAAAATATCTTCGAGGAACAAATAACAGTTAAGAGGGCTTAAAACTAGCTCCATTAGACAAGTTATAATACAGGCAGCAATTTTTGTCTTTCTTGACCACTAAAATCCTTATTTTTCCTTTCATTTCTTAAGTATGCAAGCTCTCTAAGTGTGTCCTAAACTAATGTGCCATGCAGCATTTCCTTTAACAGCTCATCTTACCCTGACCATCATCATAGAATGCTCCTACTTCCTCATTCTAAGAGTAATGTGGTTTTTTTTTTTTTCTGAGGGTCCCATTTCAGCAGTCATCTTCTCAAAGGACAACTCTTACTCTCCCTATCCCATAGCTCCTACAGTCATACAGAGACCATCATTGGTGGACATACAATTGATGGACATACAACAATGATGGTCATCATTGCTATATAAAAGCTATTTTTTTGAGGCTCATGTCATTTAGCTGCAGGAAACTACCCCTTTTTCTCACTGGTATCTAGTAGTATTCTTCCTCATGGGGGACTGGAGCTCTGGTTCAAAGTCTTGCAGAGCATCTTGAGTTCCTGCTTTCATCCTACACAATATCAACATTCACATGAACACCACACAGGACATGAGGGTCTCTCCAAGCTTCAACAATATTCCTATTATAAATGCACAGTCTCCAACATCAACTGGATCATTAATGCTACCTGGAACTTCTGTTTCCAAACTCAATACTCCACAAACCTGTTTTTAAATCTTTATTCTCCTCTTTGACCTTATTATTTCCCTACTATACTCAGCACAAGTACTGATCTCTATACTCTGATCTCTAGTCCTCAAAGAAACAAACAAAAAGAGAACCTTTGACAAAATCCCCTTAACTTTGTGTTACTATTCTTCCTGGTGCAAGGAAAAAGGCATCCTATTTTGCTGTGCTCTGGATGCCCTCAGCTCTTGCTTCTTGGGGACCTGGTACCATCAACTACCTGCTCACATCTCTACTGCCTTCTCCCTATGAGCAGTATACCATGCCCAAATTTCTCCCATCTCAAAAACAGCAGACACCAAAATAAAATCTTCCCTTAACCATCTTGCCCTTAAATCTTCTCCAGTTACTGTCTTCTCTTGCCCACTCACCAAAGCTAAATTTCATCACAGATGGTCTCTACTCAAATTCTGTTTCTTCACTTCCCAATTACTACTGACCCCATTCTAGCTGGCTTTTGCCTTTCAAATTCCCCAAAATCCGTTCTCCCCAGGCACGATTTTCTTTATTGGCAAAATCCAGGTACAGCTCACATTTCATAGCTTACATGAGCTTTCTGCAGGTCAGTGATGCTAACCACAAGCATCCTTCTGAAAAGCTCAATCAGTTCTTTAGCTGCTACTGGCTCTTGGTTTTCTTACTACTTTTATTATACACAACATAGCTTCCTCTTTTTCTAATAATTCCTGAAAGGGTGATGACTTAATTTCTTCTCTGTTCAGTGTACATGTATTACTTGAAAACTTGTTATTTCAATTATAATCCACAAACTGATGGCTGCTAAGCCATTTCAAGCTTTTCCACCTGTGTACTGGATTGTGCAGCTGTCTGCTCAGCAGACATCTCTACCCAGATATCCCACAAAAACGCAAATTCATTGTCTTTCTCAACATAGCCCTTTTCCCAACAATCCATTTGCCCTCACTTCCACTTACCACACTATATCATCCAAAACCTGGGGTTCATCAATGCTCATTCCTTCCCTTTATAGTCCCTTTTGGTCAAATAACTTTCTTTTTTTTTTTTAAAGATTTATTTATTTATGCACACAAGCACTGGGGTACAGGCCAGAGGTGTGGGGGGGTGAGAGGATTCACCACAGAGAGCAG
>JAGFMF010011466.1:5777207-5839308 GCA_019455555.1 Galemys pyrenaicus | reverse complement strand
CTCCCTGGCCGGCAGCAGGGATCGAACTCGTGCTGCAGTGGCTGCGGTTTGCTTCATAGTGTGTTGCTTAACCCACTGCGCCACCGGGGAGGCCCTGGTCAAATAACTTTCAAGGAATACTGTCACTATTCCCTTATACTCACTCTCATTTCCGATTAAGCCTTTATTCATATGCTGACATATTGATCTAATTTTTTTTCTGTCCCTTTGCTCCCATCCTAGTGCAGATAAATACCTAATGACAATCCACCTGAATTAATGCAACAGCTTCCTAGGTATCAGGTGTCAGTCACTATGATAAATAATTCTCAAAGAGTCCTTTAACATTACCACGAAATGAGTGCTACCACATTTCAGGAACAAATACAGATGTAATTATTAGTGTCAATAGTGCATAAGATAAGGCAGGACAAAACAGTTTGTAACATACCAAAGCATATCTCTGTTGTAGGGAAAAACCAAATGGACTTTTGTTCAGGTCTCTTGTTTGGATGTCAAGTTTACCAAGTAACTGTTTTGTAATGTGAACTTCCACAGGAGGGAAAGTCAGACCAACATTCTATTGCCATATAGTCCCCCTTTCTCACAAAGAAACTTATTTATCTTATTCTTTGAATCCAGCAGTTAACGCAAGTGAAAACTTACTCCTTTTAACTGGGAGCTTAACCAAAATACCAGGTTTTTTCAATTTTTCCTTTATAATATATCCAATTCTGTCTTTTCCTTTAAATTCCCAAATCGTTTTGCTTAAGACAACTGCCTTCCAGTTTCTTTCCCATTACACAGACTACTACTGCGCTGAATATGGGCTTTTCTTGCTTTCAAACCATCTAAGATTAAGATTCTTTAGAAAGTACCATAGGGGTCTCCCTGGTGGCGCAGTGGGTTAAGCAACGCACTATGAAGCAAACTGCAGCCACTGTAGCACGAGTTCGATCCCTGCTGCTGGCCAGGGAGGGGACCCACATGGCGCGGCAGACCTCTCCTGCTGTGCCCGCTGCTCCCCTCAGCAGTGTACTTCTGTTGATCTGCCTGTTCTGCTCCCCGCTCTGTTTCTGGTAAATCCTCTCACCCCCCACACCTCTGGCCTGTACCCCAGTGCTTTTATGCATAAATAAATAAAATCTTAAAAAAAAAAAAAGTACCATAGGCAGGTCACCCAGGGCTTGCAATTCAAGAATCTGAGAAACGACTTGAATTTCTTCTTTCATTTTATACCCCAACTCTTTCCTTATATTCACTCTAGTCTCCAATTAAACAAAACTGCTCACCTTGCTCTGACTAAGTGTATACCTTCTCTCTCCGGTGTCTTGTCATTTTCTCCCTCCTTCCTAAAATCCCCTTCCATTATTTATCTGATGGACTAAAATCTTTTAAGCCCTGATTCAAACAATCTCACCACCGTCAAGCTCTTTTATTTCTCCAGTTGTACATAATTTCCTCCTGTCCATAAACTATCCTGTGATATTTAGTCTTTTGCTGTAAGGCCCTCACATTCCCCCACTCATCTCTCCTACCAAAAGGGATTACAGTACAGACTTTTCTCCAATTCTTTGCACACAATACTCATTCAACCTAAGAAATATTTGTTGAACAAATGTATCAACAATACTAAGAAGGGACATTTGTCAGAACTTTAAGAGCAGGTTAACTTCTCAATGTGCCTACAAATTCTTCTATAGAGGTTAGAAAGTAGTTGAACAGTTTAATACACCTCAATTATCGCAGAGGGAGTCATCACAATGATGCAGAGTTGTGAATGATGCTCACGATGGCTGTAAATCCTAAGAACCAAATTTATTTTGTGCGCTCCAGTGGTTCTCAATATGGGATGACTTTGCACCTTTCTTCTCCCCCCAAACATTTAGCAATATCTGGAGGTAACTGTGATGGCCACAAATGAAGTGGGGGTTAGGAGGGGAGGTGGGCACCTATTGCATAGATGCTAGGAAACGCTGCTGAACATCAACAATACACCGGACAACACCCACCCACAGCTTCCCCCAAATTATGTGTCAAATGTCAACAGTGTCTAGAATAAGGCAGGATAAAACATAGTTTGTAATATACCAAGCAGAGAAAATGGTTCCATGCAAATTTTAGCTGACTGGAAAGATAAAGTATGGCCTTTTCTAATATTCACATAAGAAGTTGTAAGTTATTATTATAACTAAGGTATTACTCAATTAAATTTTAATTTATGTATTATCTTGGTTATCACATATCCCAATTTGAAAAAGGATTTAATACAAAAAATGGTACTCACCTTCAATACATCCCAATATGCCACGTTATTATTGGTATCTTTGGTTAATATATGCCTCTTATCATTAAGAATGTGGCACTGAATAATACTAGCACCCCCTAAAGGAAAAAAACCCACAAAGTTGGTAAAACAATTCTTTAAATTCACAGTATGGCAATAATTGTTGACTGGCATGTATATAACAGGACATAAATTATACTAGTCAACAGAAAGGTGAAGGCAAACTAGAAGACTATATAACTATATTGAAGACAATTTCAGGCCAATCAAAGAAAAGCTGATTTTAATAACAGATTATACATTTTAAAACTTCTCACTTCAAAGGGGTACTAGGGAAAGTTGTTGGGGGCAAACAAGTTTCATCCACTGGTCAAAGTCCAATGACAGAGAAAAGCCTCTGAATTAGTCCCATCTCTCATTAACTTTTGCTTTTTATCTTCTGTTTGATGCCTGTGAATGGACAGTCTATTCTAATGGGAGGTAACAGCAGACACGTATATGAACTAAAGATGAATGTAGCATTCAATACCTAAATCCCAGACTATGACATTAAATCAAAGTTGCCACTCCAGTGATAGCACATAGCATTCTGACCAAATCTGCCCTTTACTGGCTAGTGCCAAAAGACAGTATTAACTCCATTTTACAAAGTAGCTATTGGCTTTACCAAGGTCATGACTATTGTGTTGCTGAGCAAAAAGATGAACTCGAGAGTTCACTTTAAAGTCACTAAACAGCATTTTAAAAAGCAAGTTTTTCTTCTATTAAGAATAATATACTATTAGTCTTTTGGTAACATCAGAATTACATGTAAAAGGTCATCTCCTTTATTTTTATAGACCTCTTAGTAACTATAACCTTAATCAAGGTACAATACCATTTAATTTCCTTACTCACCTTTAATAACCTGGTCAGGTTGTGTACAAAGGGGTGTTATAGGATTTGTACAGTCATTGTCATAATCTCCTGAAGCTCTGAAATTATGAATTCCCTTCAATGTCTAAAAGAACAAAATTATTTAATCATTTAATGCTTTACAGGCTTTGCTAATCTGTTTAAAGTGGTAAGAAAAATAAAAAAAGCAAACAATAACAATACCAACCCAGAAGTACTTAGTCCTGAAGTATATTTATATATCATCATTCAAACAAATATTAAGGCAAGGAACGGAATCTAGTACTTTTGGAGAGCAGCCTAGGCACTCTTCCAGGTAAAGTTAAGAATATCTCAAATTGGCACAAAGAAATTTAGATAAGATTATAACATTTTACACAAGTACTTGAGAAAGACCATGACCTGCATATATAAACAGTAATGAATGGAAACACTTTCTTTTTTGTTATCCACAGTCTAGCAAGCAAGAAAACTGGCATTTAATTTTATGAAGATTTTAAGAATGAACAGTACTTTTGAGACCTTTCTCAGCTTATCCTGTTATCTAGCCCTGATCTTTATACTACGAAGAAAAAGGGAAATAAATTTGAAAGTACAATTTTCTGCTTTCTCTTGTTAGAAAAACAGAACCACCAAGTTTCCCTGCTGTGTGGTACTGGGCTATTTTCAAATGCAACTTCACAAGGTAAGGAAATGCACTAATATTTACTAGTTTTATTGGGAAATACTTATGACTATTACCTAAATCCTTAGGAATACACTTGCATTCATCAGGGTTTTCAGATTTTTGCTGCTGTCCAAAAGGAGGCTGAGAATCAGGATTATACTGAGTCTTTGATACAACTATTTGGCAGGTGGTGATAACAACCACATATTTATAAACCTTTGCCAAGTACACACTGGTTCACTTACCCATTTATTTACTGTAGATTTAGTTGTTGCAACCCAGATTGCAGGAGGGGGATCAGCTGATCTGTCAAGTTCCATCTGAAAACAAAGCACAAAAATAATGCTTTGTGAAATGTCAGCTCTTTTGAACTGCCAGGACCAGCTATACATCATTAAATATCAACTGTTTTCTTGTGTGTTGAGTGTTGACTATATACCAGAGCATGTGTTAAAAGCTGGAGATGTACAGAATAAGGGAGTCTCTTTGGTAAAGGAATCAAGCCCCAAAATAATGATGTAAAGTTTTAAGTGTGCTTAAGACACCTAAATGGGTTCAAAAGGATGACTTACCATAATTTTGTTTTTGCTACTCTAGTTATGTTCTTCCTTAATAATGAAATTATTTTTTACTTTGAACATGTTTTTAGTAAAAAAACACTCTAACAAAACAGCAAAAATGAAAAGTACCCTTATAATCTAATCCTTTTCCTAAGGACAGTACACCTATGAAAAGTTTCTATGTATCCTCCTGTATTTTTAAAATGCTGTAATATAAAATCATATATATATATATGCATTGATACATTATGCAAATGGAATCACTGTTCATATTCCTCCTCAAAGGACAAGTCAGGGAAGCCAGATTTCCAGGAAAGCCAGGAGCAGCACCCAGCAATCTCAGTAGAACCAACCAGAGAACTAGGTATGGCTGATATACCCAAGTCACAATTTGTTCTACAGAAGACTACAAAAATGTTAAAATATCTCATTTAAAATCCCACAGTTGCTTTAAGAAGGATTAAGTAACATATATAACAATCTTAACTATAAAACTGAAATATATGACATACCTTGAGAACGGGTGCTTTTTCTTCACAAATTAGTACCCGGATATCAGGGTTTCTTAGGTCTGTACAATAAATTTTCCTGTCCCGTCCTCCAGAATACACATGTGTGAAGGTGTCATTGACTTGCAGAGCCCAAACCCCTTCATCATGGACCCGATATGTTGCTATACATCTCTGCTGGCCCAGGGACCAAAGGCGAATTGTGCCATCAGAACTGCCAGAAAGGCACTGGGGACAAACAAAGTAAAAGTTAGAAACCTGCCCAAAAGTTCCTGCTTGCCCATGCTTTGCACTTGGCCTCTCTCCTGACCTTACACTTTTAAGCACACCTCTAAAACTGTATTTCGCCCTCTCACAAAGGTTTCTGACAAGCACGCGCCACAGGCTGAAATGACTAAGGTGACAACACATACTCAAGCAGGGAAACGTGCGAAACTGCCTTTGTGCTCTCAACTGGCCAACTCTGATTATGAGTAAATCCTTCAGGCAAGTCCTATTCAGACTCTCTACTACAGGAGCTTGAAAGCTGAAGCTAAGGTAGCAGACTGCACAGGGCTTGAGGTTCTCGAAGTATAGCTCCCAAGGAGCAATGGCATTCCCTGAGAACTTGTTAAAAATGTAAATTCCAGGTCCGTTCCAGACCTAATGAGGCATAAACTTTGGAGGAACACAGCAATTTGTGTTCCAACAGGATCTGCAGGTGATTCTAATTCACTGAGTTTGACAAACATTGCATTAGGTCAGCAAGAATTTTGGAGCCCTGGGTCACACCTCTGTCATGTCCCCTCGCTCATGGCTCAGAATTCCTGACAGCCTGCCAGCTCTCTTAGATACCACTGACAAGAGTCAAAAGTAAAATTTAATCCCAGTCTTATCACTCACTCACTGTGACTCTGGATACTTCCCAAAGGAGCCTCAAGTTCAATATCCATTAATATTAAATGTGGATCCTCAGTATTCGGTATTAACATTAGCAATTCTAGCAATTTCTGAAGGCTCAGAGCAACAACTACATAGAAGCTGCTGGCACACAAATTAAGGTTGAGCACTCTGTGAGTCTGACAGGAAGAGGCTGAATCAGCTCCTGCTCAATTACATTCAGCATGCCTGGTGTTCTCTACCAGTTACTGTGGTGATTTCATTTCTTTGGAAAAAACTGGTCCTTCAGAGAAAGCAACTGCTGTATATGAAATTAAATAGGCAAAGAGCTTCAAAGCAGGGAAGATGGCTGTGATTTTGGAGATTTTGGAAAGTGTCTATATAGCTGAGGCCATCAGGAAATCAAGGATTTACTGGCAGGTCTTGTGACCTGAAGGGGCCTTCACAACTCTGGAGATGTTAATTTAATGAACACATACTAGCAGACTCCTCCACAGGCTTTCAGGAGCAGTAGTGGTTTAATAACTGATTCCAACTAATTCACAAGGGAACCGAGAGACTAACCAATAGCAAAACTGTCAGGAATAAGGTTGCAAGAAAGCCTTCAATGTGTGTGGGAGAGCTGTGGCAGTTTGACAGGGTGAGGCCAAAGGAGGTTCCCCACTCTGGGAAGAGATGCTACTCTGAGATGGCAAAAGTTTAAGTAAAGCTTTGACCACTCAGATCTTAGATCATATTTCTAAGGGTATAAGGCCTGACAACTTGAAGATAAGGAAGGCAAAGATAAGGGGTTAGAAGTCCTCACAGCCTGGGCAACTTGCAACAGGAAAGAGATTAATCCTGAACCCAAGTGAATTGCTGAAAGCAGATGGGGAAACAGAGTTTAATCAACCCTGGTAAAGAACACAAAATCACCTTTGATAAAGTCAGTATTCTAAGACTGCTAAAAACCAGCCACCCAAACAGAGAGGAATCACTTTTAAAGTAATATTGGCAAACTTGGAGGCAGCATTTTATAGTCTGGTTAAAGGATTTCCTGTTTTACAGGCACACTAGTGTCCAGAGTCATGTCTGAGCTAGAGAAGTCATCAAAACGTTTTCCCACTGCCTCCACCTTTCCACTGGATAAACATGAAGATGCCCTCATTAGAAGGTAACTGCTGGGAATAGGGCAGCATGCCTCAAACGGTTCCACTAAACTAAACTTAGGGGACACAGATTCTATAGTCCTGACCAAGTGATCTGTGTTTTTGCCAGTGGAGATGAGAGATACCAGTGTGCTGGGGCCAGGCTGCTGTTGACCTGAAAAAGTATTTCTGGGATTGTCACGCATACACTGTTAGGCAAGGTAAATCAGGGGCGAGGATGGCCTAACACTCTGACACTGCAGACCCAAAGCTAGTTTCAACAAGACTTGTATTACTACGGAAACCCTGTAAGTGACACATAAGGCCGTGACTGACTCACATTAAGAATAGCAGGTTGTCCCAGATCTACAAGTAATTGCCTGAGCCAAGTACAAGGGATAAAAAGTCAGGTGATTCTGTCCAGCAATGCAGGCACTAGTCAAAACAACTCCAATAGTAACAGACCTTAAATACAAAGGAAATGAGGAAACCGGTTTGTGTCCATGTGATTAATTGGGCTGTTATAAACATCTTACCACAAGTCCGACTTAGAATGCCACCAGAAACCCCACATTAAAGGCTTGCAGGCAACTGAGCAGGATGCAATATATACTCTGGTACAATAACTGACAACTACCTCCTCTATTTACTAGCATTTGAGAATCAGTAAATAAATTTTTCCTCTAGTCTTTTCCCCAAATGAATAGTGTAATTGTTGTTAATTCCCTAATGAAAAAATGTTGCATCCATAGTTGCAAGAAAAATGGATGGAAGAGAGGCTATAGAAAGAAAGACATTTGCTTAATTATGTACTCTAAGGCTGACAGGCAGCTTTTAAAGTAGTGCCACATAGTTGTCTCTGCTTATAGTTATTGTAGCTGACTTGAGGTGAAACACATCTTTAATTACACACGTGATATTTAAATCATATTCATAATTGTATAGATAGGAAACAAGGCATAGAGTATAGTAGAAAGGCAGAGCTTTACAGCCTCTCCTCCCCCTCCTGGAAACCATCATGTCCACAGTGCCTAGTTAAGGACAGTCCCATAGAGCCCAATCCCAGACAAAGTTAACAGAACAAGGCCTGGGTCACCAACTTAAGTGCAACCTACCGGCTACACTGGAAAACAATGAGGAGCCAAATACACTGGTTTTCTTAGACTCACATGAAAATGGGGCAAAGGCACTCAAAAGCTTTAAAAAATGCCATATTTACAAACCAGAATATACTTATCATTTCTAATGCTCTCATCAATGAGACAAACTAAATCTGAATCCCTCTGCAGACGAGCAGACCAAGGACTAGTAAGTGAAGTCCTTTCCTCAAGGCCACACTAACGGTGAGATCCTTCCACATCTCCAAAGACCAGCATGGGCATCTTCAAGTCTTTGGTTCTGAAAAGTGATTTCCTTCCTTTGGCTAGTTTTTCAAACCTCCCTTTTACCTCTGAACAAAGATTTCTCTAACCATGTATGAATAGCTGTCATGGCATAACTTCCACAGGAGTAATAGACTGATGGTACTTTCCATCTCATCATCTTCCTAATGTCCCTGTTCTAACCCCATCACAATCAACTTCAAATTGGACCAGGGGCAGATGGTAGAGGTCTGTCGTCACACCAAATGGCGCTTAGTTTCTCTTGATTCTTATCAGCTACATCGATGAAAGATAATTTTTCCACTGCTACAAATCAAATAGAATTGATTTATAACTCAAAAAGTATGTAGTAAGCAGAACATTAATACATTTTTTTAAAAATTTATTTATTTATATAGAGCTGGGGTACAGGCCAGAGGTGTGGGGTATGAGAGACACCAGAGACAGAGTGGGGAGCAGAACAGGCAGATTGACTGAAACACACCGCTGAGGGGAGCAGCGGGTGAGGCAGGAGACATCTGCTACGCCATGTGGGTCCCCTCCCTGGTGGGCGGCAGGGATCAAATTCATGCTGCAGTGGCTGCAGTCTGCTTCATAGTGCATTACTCGACCCACTGAGCCACCAGGGAGGCCCATTAATACATGTTTTAAGGTATTCTTTAAACATATTTTTCTGTAGAATGTGGATTCTAAGTAGTATGTTAGATACTTAAAACAGTATCTGCACAACCAACTGACAAAATTTGTCTGAAGTCAGACCCACTGTGAGAAAATTTCCCATTTAGTACACTGGAAGAAAGACTTCAATACCAAAGCTTCCTTTTGCTACATAGAAGGTACCATTTAAAAATTTTTAGGAGATATGTGTCAGAATTGCGTATAATCATCTGCATTAGAATTATTTTAGGAAATTTCCTGCTTTGCTTTTATTTAAAAGTGATGCAAAGAGAATAAATGTTCAAATGTGTTATTGTAAGTATTCAAAATTAGGCCACACTTTATAATATGTGTGGCTTTGAGTTCAAAGCAATTTATTCAACAGTATACAAATTGGGGAAGTTTCTGCTGTGTGAAATTTTTGACAAGGTCATTAGGCAAATGTCCAAATGCAACTGCATACCTGCGTGCCATCTCTGTTCAACAGCAAAGCTTTCACGTTATCTGTGTGTCCTTTCAGCTTCATCAGTTTTGCACATGTTCTTGGGTCCCATACCCTTAATACCTGTGAATTTTAACAAAGTATTACACAAATTATATACAAAATCTAAGATAAGTAGAAGGTAAGTTTTATAAATCAAATGACAAACATTACACTGAGAAAGAAGTATCGCTTCTGTCAACGGACATCAAGGCTAACAAGCGTTTAAAGTAGGAGGCTTTCTCATGTCAAAGAACACAGACCTCCCTACCCCATGCCTCCTGTTTCCCCATTACTGCACATATGAAAGGTAACTGTATAGTTATACTCTTCTTTGTTCAAATAAAATCTTTTGGCATCCACAAAGCACAACTACTATCTATGTATTTAGCAATTACACAGATCAAACTATTTTGTTTTGTTTTCTAGTGTTAAAATATATGTTTTTAAGGTCCCCCTTACCTTCTCAGTGGACCCTGATACAATGATTGTTCCCAGTTGATTCATTGCCAGGCTATATATGGAATCTTTGTTCCCACTTAAAGAAGAAGCTATTAAAGATTAATGAAGATAAATGTTAACAAAATTATCAGCTGTTTAGTCCTCAGCAAAAGTTGCAAGTTTAATTATTTGGTTGACAAAAATCTCATCTTTTCTCTTTCAAGACAAAAATCTACCTATCATGGAGATAATTCTAACAAAAATAGTTACCAAAATTTACATCATTTCTGGATTTGAACATAAACACATGCACAGAAACACCAGCTAAACCAAACTGCATTGTCATTTAAAAGATATCTGCATAAGTTACATATATTCAAAGATATACATGTGCCAACAGAAATGAAAAAATATGTCCAAACCCACTATTATTCAAGGAAATAAAAATACTATTTTCACCTACCAAATCAGATAAAACACAAGGTAATATTTTTGAAATGAATACAATAAAATGGCACTCTTATACATTACTTCTGGTATCCAACTCTTCTGGAAGGAAATTAGGCAATGTGTAACAAGAATCATGGTCATGTCCTTTGACTATTAAGTCTATCATTGAAGCGAAAGGAACTGCACATAAAGCTGTTTATATAGTAGGATCCTAATTTACAAAGATATTTAATGATACATATGTGCCAATAAAAGATGAAAAACATGTCCAATTTGACATGATGTTTGTAATTTTAAAAAATCGTATCTTCTTCCTTTTCCCAGGAAATATGTGAGGTCTAAACACTTCTCGCCTTGATTTTTTTTAGTGGTATACATTCTGCAACAGATACATCTTGCTTAGAACTGTTTAGAGAGAATATCACATAAGTTTGTTTATGATTATAGAACTAATACTAACTAGCATCTACTGAGCAAATTGGAATTACGAGTAGGATCTAGATAGTTCAGGCCCACATCTGAACCAAAATCTTCCAGGTCAGGCTTAGTCAAAACATGCATTTAATTGTTTTTCAGACACCTGGTCTACACAACTGTAGTAGGATAGGCCACAGATGAGGCTGTTTCCAGTCTAGACTTCCATGGGTCTGACCTTGTAATCTGAAACCTCTTCGTTGTTGAGGCATCCAAGCTATAAACTTGCTATGAAAGTCTCTGAACTGCTTCTTAAAGCACACCATAATCTCCCTGTACTCTTCTGGAATTCACTGGACTCTTTAGGGTCACTCTGAAAGTCTCTTACAAAATAGGCACCAACAACATTTTCTTTCTTTCCTTCGGCTATTTCCTACCTTGGCCATTAACTTAAAGTTTCCTAGTATTTAATAACACTTTAAAAAATCAAACACTGCCTATTTTGTCAGGCAGTCATCACCTCCATCAATAAAATCTATTGAGTGTGTGGTTGGGGGCCAGGCAATGCTATGGGAGATACAAAGTAATAATAAGATAGACTCTTCTATCCTGCAGGAATTTACACTTTATTAGGGAACTAAGACATGCACACGTACAAAAAACAACCAAGTTACACCTGGAGAAATTACTATTTTTAGATTAATTAGCTATAGAACCCTGTGGGTAGAACTCCCCATATGTGAACCACTCTTGATGCAAACTTATTAAAGATGTTTGTACACCATTCTTCATGTATGTCATCTTAGATCACTTTCAAAGAAATTTTTCAAACACCTTACTTGTGACAGTGTTATTTGAGGCAGTCAATGCTGTAAGAGTATTCACATCCCAAAGGAATATTTGTCTGTCCAGCCCAGCCGACGCTACCAGTTCTTTATCCTTGGCATAAGCTAAGGCCTTTACATAATCCTGTAACAAAAACACATATATGATGATCTACTCAATAGGTCAATAAGAAAGAAAGCCATATAAAGTTCTTAATTCTAATATTAAATACATAGAGATATGTTTATTACTTTACCTTATGTGTCCTTAATGTTGACATGCAAAATCCCTTATGTGCATTCCATACTTTTACTGTTGTGTCAGAAGAAGCAGATATTACTAGAAGAGGAAAAGAATTAACAAACCTCTTAGTAGGCTGACTGAACACTGTTTGTTTTTTTTAAAGATTTATTTATTTATGCATACAAGCACTAGGGTATAGGCCAGAGGTGCGGGGAGGTGAGAGTCCACCAGACAGAGCAGGGGGCAGATCAGGAAGATGAACCGAAACACACTGCTGAGGGGAGCAGCGGGCCAGGCAGGAAAGTTCTGCCTGCTCCATGTGGGTCACCTCCCCAGCCAGTAGCAGGGATTGAACTCGTGCTGCAGTGGCTGCGGTTTTGCTTTATATTACATTGCTTAATCCACTGCACCACCAGGGAGGGCCCCTGAACACTGTTTTAAAGGCTTATCTTAAAACAAGGTAGCTAGCACTGATTCAGATTAATGTTCATACACATTCACACATATATGCATACTCGAGTATTTATAATATTTCTAACATTACTTAAAATATCTGTTAGTGTTCATTTATAAACATACATACCTATGTACATTCTAGAACCAACCATATTTTGTCTCTAATATTTTTTAAATATTCAGAGAAAACTTCAGTATTACAGTTGAAAACAAAACTAATTTGAGAAGAATTTCTTTAATAGATGAAAAGTCAAGACATGGATTTTACTATAAGAATCAATATTAATAAGGCTAAAAGAAGAACATATATTCATGAGTCAATATACAATTCAAATGAAGTCAATAATAGTCAAGAGAGTTTAGAAGACAGGAGAGCAATACTTTGGGATCAGGGATAGAGACTGAAAGTGTGACAAAAGGGGGCTTCTGGTAATCTGTTCTTTGCTGAGTGTTATCGTATAAAATTTCTTTGAGCTGTAATCTCAATACGTGTATGCATGGTGAACGTCATAAAATTTTTTGCATGAAAAATACATCTGTTTGATTTAAAAATTTCCAGAAGCCCAATAATACTTACATGTCTTCCCATTACAACAGAGCACGATATCATTTACCCAATCAGTATGGTGTTCCATAGACGCTATGTATGGATCTTGCTGAAATTAAAAAGCAAAGAATAACATTAGTTTATAGTAGAGGAAGAACTATAACACAATTATAGATGCTTATATTATTCAATTAATGTGACACACTGCTTTATGCCCTTAAAATTGACAACTGAATTCAAACTAGAATTTCATCAAACAGTTGATCTGTCAGACAACAAATGCAAAATAAAAGTTTTGTTTCAGGATAGTTTTATTACTAATGAAACTATAAGTTCCCAGAACAAATGTTTAATTTTTATGCCTTATGATGGAGAGGGCATTAAGATCTAGGCTAGGCACTACATGTGACACAAAGTGCTAAAAGAAGGGACATGAACAAATCTGCAGGCTGGCAGGAATTGAATCAGTAAAGGTGAAGGGTCACAGTAGCCAGAAGGAAATGCGGCTAATGAGTGAAGTAAAGAGCATGGATGACAGCAAGCAGATAAACACTTTTGCTTTTAGTTTCCCTATGCTGTTCTTACCTTCTGAATTAAATGCTTCCCTTATGATATCTATATTCTTCAGAGAAGAAATGAGAGCCAAGGGCAAAAGGAGTACTATTCATATCACCATTTCAATTCAGTAACTCTAGATTCTTTTATTCCTTTCCACTGGCTTAATTACCAGGAGAGGCCTCTTAAAGAACAATATTAATTACGTTCTACACCTAAAACAAGCAAGGTCAAGGTACTTCAAGACACTCTCTACAAGACTATCTGAGAAATGCTATTCAACTTTGTTATAAAATGAAGATCAGAATACAGATGTCTCAGGAGGGCATGAAAGGCAGATTTCTAGATTCTTCTGGGTTAATTCTTGTGAGTATTTAACTTGTTTGAAATAAGGTAAATTCCCAGAAAAGTAATATTCCAATTAAAACATAGGTTCTAAAAAGCATTTCAAAGTCATATTTTTTTTTTTTTAACTTTTCATGTTTTGACATGGGATTACCACTGTCTCCACTGGTTATAAAGTTCAAAACCCACTGGACCAACATCCATTTAAAGAAATATTATCCAGGAACTGTGCAAAGTAGTAGCTTTTCATTGTGGATTGAACATCATATTCAAAGAGCTTGCTAGAAAGACACATACTTTTGAAAACACAAGGTCTAGTCAGGGTTTTGGGTTGACTTACAGTTTGCTATTTACTAGTTATTTCACTGTGGATTTCTCTAAGCCTGTTATCCCCTCTATGAAAATGGATCATAACTGCCATATTGAAGAACTAATTGTGAGAATTACAATCATATTGGATATTACAGTTCCAAGAGTATCTCGTACATAGTTAACAGCTTAGTAAATGTTCCTTTTCCTTCCCTGAATCTCCTTTTCTATGTCTTTCACAGTACAGGCATTCAATCAAATACAAAAAGAGTTTCTTTCCATTTGGGGATTTATCTTTACATGTATTTATATACTGTCCCCTGCTTCAGAAAGCAGACTTTAACTCTCTTGAGTAAGGACAACATGTAGTCTTCTTATTTTTATTTTTGAACATTTATTTATTCCACAACACAGGAATCGATCCCCGGTAAGGGAGGGGACCCACATGGTGCAGCAGACCTGTCCTGCCCCACCCGCTGCACCCCTCAGCAGTGTATTTCAGTCGATCTGCCTGTTCTGCTCGCCACTCTGTCTCTGGTGAATCTTCTCACCTCCCGTGACTCTGGCCTGTACCCCAGTTCTTATATGCATAAATAAATAAATCTTTAAATAAATAAATCTTTAAAAAAATAAAGATTTATTTATTTATGCATACAAGAGCTGGGGTACAGGTCAGAGGTATTGGGGGCAGGGGATGAGAGGATTGACCAGAGACAGAGTAGAGAATAGAACAGGCAGGTAGACTGAAATGCTGAGGGGAACATGGGTGAGGCAGAAGAGGCCTACTGCCCTGGCCGAGGATCAAACTCGTGCTGCAGTGGCTGTAGATCCTTCATAGTGCGGTGTTTAACCACTTGCGTCACCAGGGAGGCCCTGAAAATAAGAATATTTTTATACCAACCTTAATATTGTCTTATAAGGATCTCTGGGTTTTGTGGGCACCCTAATCACTTTTAAATGAAGAAGTAAAATATTTGTTCAAGATGAATTATGAAAGTCAAAACATTTTCAACCTTCTTAGTAGCACTGTAAAGGGTTGCAAAGAAAGTTTTTTGGGAACATAAAACAAGAAAATAAATGTTGAATATAATCCTATTAGACCAATTCTTTGGTCTTCTACAGCAGAGCATTCTTACCACAATCTAGTTTATAGAATCTCAGCGAAAAACACTTTCAAAACTTCCCTAGGTATTTTTCTCACAAGGTTACAGAATTTTAATTATTAATTATAATTACAACACCTTCATAAAGTGTACCAAGTAATTCAGTGCTCAAAGACATTAATATGATACTATGAAAGCTGAGGCCAAAATTTACTTAGATTTAAAATGTAAACTCAACGCATGCCTTACCTTGTGCTGATTGACACTCCATATTCTTATGATGGAGTCTCGACCGGCTGTGAAGAGTCTGTTTAGTGCTGGATCTAGCTGCAGGGCATTGACTCCATTTCGATTGTACTTCTCCACTTCATCTCGAATAACATAGGAAACCTGACAAATGTCAAGATGCGCCTTTTAGGAAGTTACAAACATACGATAACAAAATGTAACCTGCTAGTGGTCAATATGAAATTCAAAATCCATGTCTTCCAATATAAAACCTCCTTTTCAAAGAGGAATGACAAAGCAGCTGGAGCTATTTTTAAAAAACGGAATGTGTCTCACTTCTGCTCAGAAACCTCTGTTGCTTACTCTACTAGATATGCCTTGTTCACCTCTCCTGCCACTCATGTTGTTCCCTTTGCCTCTGTTCTTTGTACACACTGTACCTCCAGACATCACACATACTGGTTCCCTCTGTTTGGAAGCTTTTCCTCCCACTCTGTCTGGCTAATTTCTACTGCAGTTTCTAGAGTTTGTTAAATGATGCTTTCTCAAAAAGGCCTTCCCTGACCTGCCACGTAAAATGAGATTATGAGTTCCTATAGCAACACTTTATTATTTTATTTTTTTAAGATTTATTTATGCATACAAGAACTAAGGTAGCTTCAGAGCACTTTGCCCTGCTTTGTTACTCTTACTCAGTCTGCTCTGTGTGAAAACCCAAAAGAATCAAACAAGCATTTAAATTTCAGAAAAAGTCAACAAGGTGGTTGGAGGTTGAAAAGCAAAATTTTTCAAATCCAATGAAATAACCTGTTAGGAATATAATGAATTTGAAGGAACCCAAATGCAACAGCAACAACAATAAATACCTAGAGATACAATGACAAGGAAAACATGGAATCCACAGAACAGAGTACATAAAGGAAAAACCCGAATGAAGGAGCTATGTTATACCATAATGCAGCAGATACAAAATTGACAATTCTTTCCTAAGTCAGAATCCCACTGGATTTCTGATTAGAAGTTGACAAAAATGAATGGTTTTGGCGGGAATACTTAGTCATTTTTGAAGATGTAGATAACTAGAAGGATATTCTTTAAAGATCTTACAGGTATTATACTTAAAGGTATCATAAAGTTATCAGAATTACAATAGAAAGATACAAAAGGATCACTCAAATAAAACAAAATTCAGAAATATATTTTCCTGTTATAAATATTGTTTTGATACAAAGTATTTAAATTCAATTAGGGGGTACTAAATTATTCAATAAATTATTGATAAGTATCTAGTGGTCCTACAGGGAAAAAGTATATTCTTTCTCCAAATCTCAACCAAAATTAACTTTTATATGGATTAAAGACTGAAATTTAATAATTAGTCATAAATACACAGGTGAGAATATACAACTCTCTACATAGATTCTGCTAACATGACAAGGAGCAACCTTTGCAAAGGAAAAGACAACACTGATCTGAACAAATACAAGTCAAACTGTTCACAGGTGTACATAAATGTTCACAGCAGCATTAATTCACAATAGCTAAAAAGTGGAAACAAACAACTCAATGTTCATCAACTAACGAAAGGAGAAGGGAAATGTGGTACAGAGAATATGATGATGCAGTCATAAAGAACGAAGTACCAACAGATGCTACAGCATGGTGAATCTTGAAAGCAGAATGCTAAGTGAAAGAGGACAGTCACAAAAGGCCACAGATTTTATGATTCTATTTATATGTAATGTTCAGAATACATAAATCCACAGAGGCAGAAAGTAGCTCAATGGCTGGCAAGGGTTTAGAGAGAAGAATGGGGAGTAACTAGTGATGGGCATGGGGATTCCTGGGGTCATGAAAATGTCCTGGAATTAGATGATCAGCACACAACTCTGTGAATACATTAAACATCACTGAGTTGTATCCTGAAACAAGATGAACTTAGGTGAATTATATCTGAATAAAGATAGTATTAAAAAAACCTGGTTGTCGGGCCTCCCTGGTGGCGCAGTGGGTTAAGCGACGCACTATGAAGCAAACAGCAGCCACCGCAGCACGAGTTCGATCCCTGCTGCCGGCCAGGGAGGGGACCCACATGGTGCGGCAGACCTCTCCTGCTGTGCCCGCTGCTCCCCTCGGCGGTGTGCTTCTGTTGATCTGCCTGTTCTGCTCCCAGCTCTCTGTGGTGAATCCTCTCACCCCCCACGCCTCTGGCCTGTACTGTACCCCAGTGCTTGTATGCATAAATAAATAAATCTTTAAAAAAAAAAAAAACCTGGTTGTCAAAAATAACACCAATAAGGTCAAAAGACAAACATTCAACTGGAAGGCTAATGAAATAAACATGAACAAGAAAAGTCTGTCTTGACAACACACAGATTTCTTATAAAACAATAAAAATGTGTCAAATTTGCCAACAGAAAGAGGAACAAACATCCCCAAAAGAAAACCTTTTAAAAAGAAAACGACTGACACAAACAACAAGGATGTTAACTTAGTCTTTAGGATGCAAGCAACTATAACTGAAAACTATTCAAACAAGCTTTAAATGAAACTTTTTTTAAAAAAAAGAATTTAACATAAGGATATAAGGGTAGCTAACAAAGCCCGAGGGCAGGAAATACAGTTATGACTCATAAGAGAAAATTTAAAAATAAAAGCATGTACTTCTTTGCTGAAACCTTCTTGAGGTTTTTCACTGCATTTAAAGTCCAAACTCCTTGCACACTTAGGTTCTACCCTGCAACCTCACACTAACCTCAAATTAACTTCCCAGTTTCTTTGATATCCACACCAGGCTCCTTTCGGTTGCTCAAACACATCAAACTCTTTCCCACTAAGGGCCTTCAAATTTGCAGTTCCCTGTGTCAAGAAGATTCTCCACCACTTCATCCTCCACAGGAATAAGTCTTCCCCCAGATTTTAACTTGTATGGCTCACCTCACCCTTCAGGTCATTTACAAAAATTCTTCCCTCTCACCCTACAAATTTCATAGTTCTTACCATATGCCATATTTATCTTTGTTGTTATTACCTTTTCTCTATTAAAATAAAAGCTGTAAGAGGGTAAGGAACAGTCTGCCTTGTTCCTTCTATCACTCTATCTTCATTATAATACCTGGCATATAAAAGACATTTAATAAATATTTGTTGTATAAATCAGACATTGAAAGGTTATCAGAAACAAGTTATCAGAAACAAGTGTGAACTTCAGGCTCTCTGAATCTCTGGGGCTTCAAAAGGCTATTTATCTGTTTTTCTTGTTACCCGGTTTCTTTAATAGAGACTATGTAGCATACAGACTATGTAACACTGCTCTAACTTCCTCTAGCATCCAATGCTGTACTGAATTTAATGCTATTCTGTCTTATTAAACTTCAAAGTGAATTCATTTTCATACTTCCCTGCATCACTACCCACTTCACTGTCCTCCTTTCCCTCTCCCTAGGCTCTCCCCCCCCCCCCTTTAGGGTTGTATTTCTTGATTTGATCCTTTTATCAATTTTGCTATATATTTAAAAATGTCCTTCAAATCAAGNCCCCAGGCTCTCCCCCCCCCCCCTTTAGGGTTGTATTTCTTGATTTGATCCTTTTATCAATTTTGCTATATATTTAAAAATGTCCTTCAAATCAAGAAACTTGTCGAGCTTAAGCAGTTCTGCAAAATTTTCTTTTATCAACTCATTAATAACCATCTGTTTTCTTTGTTCCTTCTTTTTTTTTTTTTTTTTCTTTGTTCCTTCTAAACTTCCATCAGTTAGCTGTTGGAATGTTCAAACTTATCCTTCACCTTTTACATGTTCTGTATTACCTATCTCTGTCCTATAGTTTTGTAAGACTTCCTTTACTATTTTATAACTGTTATTATTTTTTAAGTAAGTTTTAGTATGATGGAAAAAATAAAAAAGTTTCTTCAATAAGAAAATGGTTAAATTATGATACATAAATTATGAGTGGTCATTAAAGAATGAAGATGAAGTATTATAGTGATATGTTTCAAGACATGTTAAAAACTTTCTAAGGGGGGAAAATTGGTTATATAAAGATAGAAAGAAAACAGGATTTAATTCTTTCAACAAACATTGATTAGACATCCACCAGTTGTCAGACTTCATTCTAAATGCTGATATATTAGTGAGCACAATAATCCTCCCCGAGCTTTCACTCCAGTGGGAGAAAGAGTATTAACTAGAAGAGACAGAAAACGGAGGTTCCCCCTAAGATAAAGGCAAAGCTTTGCAGGCAGAAGAGATGAAGTAAAAAAAAAAAAAAAAGCTGTTAGATATAGGATCAATAAATGAGCGAACAAAGTATTGGAACAATTTTAATTAGACAAGTTGAGAGTACAGCAAAGGCAGAGAGTTGAGAACTCATATCTGATGGTCTTGATTTGCCTTTTTAAAAGAGAAGGGGGTATTATAAGAGTTCTGTAATGGATGGGAAAACAGACTTGCAGAGAGAGGTATACATTTGGAAGTGCCAACTAAAGGAACTTTGACAGGGAGAAAAATAATAGGGTAGTCCCCCAGCAGCAAGTATGTAAGTAACACTGTTAGTACTTGCAGCGCAGAAAGCTTGTTTGCTTAATTTCTCTAGAAACTACCTAGGACTCAAAACAAATAAATCAGGTAGTAGGGTTGACCCACTGAACTTCAAGTGATGTTTGCATTTCAAGCTGAAATGCTGCTAGTTATTGGTAATGTGCCAGGGAGTAAAAGCAATAAGGAGAAAACACATCTTTAGTAACCATTATTTCAAGAGATAATTAGATTATTTTTCCATTCTTGCCATAACATATTACCCCAAATTTAATGACAAAACAACTCCCATTTCTTATTTCATAGTTAGAAAGGTCAGAAGTCCAATGGGGCAAGGATGGGCCTTCTGTTTAGGGTCTCTTGGAGGCTTAAATCAGTAAGAATTAGGGGGTGTGCATTCCTTCCTGGAGGGTCTGGGAGAGTGCTTCCCAGTTGGTTGTGGGCAGAAGTCAGCTCTAGTGATTATACGGCAGAGTGCCTGTTGCTTGCTTATGCTTAAAGGTTGTGTTCCTTCTCAAGCTTTCTGCGGACCTCTCCTGCAATGAAGGATTACGTTTATACATCAGTTCTGACTTCTGCCACCAGTTGAAGAGTTTTCTGTTTCTAGGGGTTTGTATGATCATGTTGGACCCACTGGGTCAATCCAGGGCAATACCTCCATTTCAAGGTCTGTACTCTTAATTACAAAAATAAGACAACCTACTTTCCATGTTTTTCAAAACAAGTTATACATCAATTAACACTTCCCCTACATACTTCAGCATGTATATCACCAGAGTTCATTGTTTAAGATAAAATTTACATAGAATGAAATGTACAAATGCCAATTCTACAAACCTACTTTTGAAAAATGAATATACCTGTATAATACAAAACCCTACCAAGATAAATAGGACATACTCAATAATCTAGAGTTTCCTCATTCTATTCTCAATCCCTACATACCATCCTTAGGCAACCTAGATCTGACCTTTCATTTAGTTTTAAACCACACATTAGGGTGGAATCATATATGTGTGTAAGGCTAAATAAGGCTAACTGGCCAATAAAATTGGCCAAATATCAGTAATTTGCACATTTGTTTTTCCTGTTGAATTTTGTGGACCATGACTTTTTGATATCTGTTATTTCAAGAGTGTTGATTTTAAGAAGTATTCTAAAAATTAGTATTGTAAGTAAAAATAGGACACATTCTAGCCTCACCCTTTCCTAAACCAGGGGCTTAAAAAAACAAAACAAAAAAAACCTCCAAAACCTCTTGTGGAGTAAACCCGGCCCAAGGACCTGTTTTTGTAAATAGTTTTATTGGAACAAAACCACACCTATTCATTTAGGTATCATCTATGCCTGGTTTCACATTATAATGGCAGAGCTGAGGTGTTATAACACAGAATGGTCCGAAAGCCTAAAATATTTGGTATTAAAAGGTTTGTTGACCCCTGTTCTAACAGATGTCAGACTGGCAATTTTTTATTTATGCAGTCTATACTTAAAAAGTCACCTTTGACATTGCCTAATTTGTTAAATAAGGGTCTTTCCTTGCTCTTGAAAAGTCAGGGTTTGGCATCTTTCTAATTTCTTTAAAAAGCCTAGATTAACCAACCAATCCAAAACTGAGGCTTAGAATCATAGGGAAAGACCATACTGAGCTATAAATAGTCCAGAATTACAAGATATTTGGCAGAGAAGGGTAAGTGTTGGTAAACAGACATTGTTGGTTGCCACTCCCCCTTCTCTCTCCAAACAAGCAAGTAGTAGTAGGAGAAACTGCAACAACTACTTAAGAGACTGTTCTCTGAATAGTGTCATGAAAAAGACATGAGGTGTGGGATAGGAGCAGTCACATGCCCCGAAGAGGGGACACCTGGATCCGGGGACTACAACAGGACAACTGTAGGCAGCCCAATAGTAAAGTTTTCTTTACATCACCTCTTAGGGTGGAGAGTTAAAGTGAGCCTGTTGTTTCAAGATTCTCATGAATCTAGCACTACCTCTTTGAGTTTTCACTTATGTGAACTAACATGTCTTTCATTATGTGAACCTTGGTAAGTTGGATTCTGGATCATTTCCAACCAAGGAAATCCTTCTATTATGGAAAGTCAAGTATTTATTCTACTGAATGGTAGGCCATGATTGTAACTCCTAAACCTGGAACAATAGTAACTTTTGCCTGACCTTTCCCCAAGAATTCTGAAGCAAATGAGGGGAAAGGCCCTAACTAAAGGAAAGATACAGACAGAGGCAAGCAATAGACTGAGGTTGATGGGAAACCATCACACTGAGGTATCAGTAGAGAGTGGAAGGATTTGCTCTGCTATCTTGGGAAATGCATTATATATCTAAAGTCACACTTGACTGTCTGATTATCTTTCTGACCATAACAAGATGCCAACTGGATCAACAGGAATGTATTTTTAAAATTTTGACAAAAAGTGACACAAAACTGAATAATATAACTCCATATAGATTTAAAAAATCACATACACATGTGCAAATACATACAAACTTGTGGCTTTCAACCAATGACAACTTTGCCCAACAGGTAGCCATTTTTGGTTGTCACAACTGGGGAGGTACTAACATCCAATGGGTAGAAGATGCAGAAATGAAACTAAGCAACTTACAATGCACAGAACAGCACCCCCTTCTGTTCTCCCTTTCCCCCACAATTATCCAACCCAAGATGGTAACAGTGTTAAGGCTGAAAAACTTTGGCAGAGAACTATACATCACACGTCCATGGTAGTCTTTGAATATTTACAATAGCAAATTATAGAAACAACCTACGTGTCCAAGGATGGAGAAGTGGATCATATATACATACAATGGAATACTACTTAGCTATAAAAAACGGAAACGATCAACTCTTGCCATTTCTGAAAACATGAATGGAACTGGACACCATAATGCTATGAGAAATAAGTCATAAGGAAAAAGAAAAATTGCGGATGTATCATTTCTATGTGAAATACAGAGAAATAAAACAAAGCGTCAGACAAAACCAAAGCCATAAATAACAAACTCTTGACATCTGACTGCAAAACTGAGGCAACCAGAAAAGAAGGGAAGCAGGGTAGAGGGAAGGAGTTCAATGGAGCATGGTGGAGACTACTGGGGCTTTGCTGGTGGAAATGGGAGTGGAAACATACATTTGTATGTGTTTCAATCTACAACCCTTAACACAAATATGGTGATATAACCAACTTTATTCAATTAAAAAAAGAGGAAAAAATATAAACTGTAGCCTCGGATTATGTATCACACTGTGCACACGGTAGTGCTCTTTGAAAATAAATCACTTTTACTTTTGCATTTTTTAGGGTTTTATTAATTTTGCAAAGAACCCACACTGATTAAACACGCGCACACACACACACACTTTCACTTAAGTAGGCTAATCTTCTGAATGCTTTTCATAGAGAACTGTTCAAGTCACTTCACGAATCTGATTATCTGAGTGCTATTCCTATTAAGAGCAAGGGGCTAAGGGCTGAATCCCAAACCCTTAGTATTGTATTTGACCAGCACGAGTTTGTAATAATCATTTCTCACTTTACATGAGATGGTTCACATTCAGCTTATTAAAAAACGCAGTTTTTCCACATAGTGGAAATATATATATAATAAATAAATAAATTATATAACATGTAATTTAATGTACATTTTATTCCCCATTCTGTATTTTTAAGTCTAAATATAAGAAGGTGAGAGGCTGGATTAGCGATCTCTACTACAGTAAGGAGTAGCGCTCTAGAGTCAAGAATACAATGAAGTTATAATTTTGTGACATATTTTAGTCAGGAGCAGACCCACTGGCTTGGATGCTGGGTTACCAAAATCCCCTCACACAAAGCACTTAAAAACCACTTATCGGCGCAAGCTATTTTAGTTTTTGTTAATTTCACTAGATTCAACAAATGTATAGTGAGTGTTCAGTACTTTGTACTTGTCAATGAAATCAATAAAATAAAATGAATGGTCCAGAAAACTTTATGGCTTATAGCCTTTTGCTGGGACTTCCTCACTAAAGCAAAAGCAACCTTTGTCCTGACTATTAAACAACCACTGATTTCAACCTGTAGAACTACATATAATGCTGTGTTTTACAAAGAAAATCTGGGTATTACTTAGACCCAATTCTTTGCATGTTTTTGAACCCAAAGTAGCGCTTGGTAAATGTTTAATGAATTAGTAGTGCACCATATCGTCATTACTATACTAAGTGTACCCGCAGGCAATCACGTGTAAAAGAGCTTTTACTCTGGGCATCACTGAAAATAGGTAGCAATAACTCTTAAACGTACCCCAAACAAAAGTGGATTCACGAAGGCAGAAAGCACATATGGAAAGATTAGATAATTCTTTACCCTAGGATAATAAATTATAGAAACGGTAACGATGCAAGGTTGCACCCTTGAAAATGCTGAAATGGAGAAGAGGCAGTTAAATTCCAAATGAATAGGAATTATAATTTCCCCACTAACACCAGTACACTCCCACGTCGTTCCCACCGTACCCGGGAGAAAGCTCCCTCATGAAAGACAACGGGGGCTCCCACGTGCAGAATCCTCCGCAGGGAAGTCCGCGCTCAGCAGCCCCGCCACGCCCCCGCACAGGCCCACTCTCACCTCGGCCGCCCGCCCGCAGGGGAAGCGCGGGGAGGCCTCCGCTCTGACGCGGCTAGGGCAGAGCGCTTTGGAGAAAGGCAAGGGAAGATCGAGGCAGGTGGGCGGGGATCAAGCCCATCCCGAAACCATAAAACCAAGCCTACTAGAGAGCGGGAAGCCGGAAACCTCCACCTCCAAACCTGCACCTGAGGGAACCGCGACTGGGCCCTAGAGGGCCCAGACTGTTGCCCCCACCCCACCCCCGCCCCTTCCTCAAGCCGTTAGCGACGCGGCCCCACCCCTCGCTGCTGGTCGCGTCCAGTCCCGCTCGTCCAAAGCCACTACCCCTGCCGGCCGCGGCCCGGGGCATCTGCTCGCTGGAGGTGGGTCCGGGATTGCCAGCCGCGTTCGAGAGGTCGACGAACCAGGATCCCATACCTGTACTTTCCTCCGCCCTGCCGTGTTCTGCCGGTGATGGGCCGCCATCTTGCATGTTGACACTCCTACGTCATTTCCGGAAGTGGTCGGACCAGGCGGATGTCCCGCCTTTTTCCACTTGGCCGAGGGCTGGTGGCAGGCTTGAGGGCAGGTTCTCGCTGGTGTACAAAACTGTGACTGGATGTCCTGTGGTGAGGTAGAAGCACCCTAAAACAACCGTGTGTACATATAGTGCTGGCGGAGAGAGAACCGTTTTCCAGGGCAAGGAAGCAATCTGAATCCCGCTGTTGGATCTTAAACCCTGACTAGCACTGTTCTCTCGCTTGTCTGCTTTGGAGGCCCAGGTATAAGGAACGCACTGAAAAGGATAAATAATGCTGGACATGGCTACTGGACAGACCCCACCACCCCCAGCTTTCCTAGGCGGTTAAGGATACTGACAGATTTGCCATTGAAGTACCTGAAAATGCAGAGATTTATAAGCTGACTTCAAAGAAGGAGAAACAGAAATGCTTGAGAAGTGGTACCCCCCCCCCCCATATTCAGGAGGAACAAAGTATCCATTTAAGTAAGAGAAAAAGATATTATAGGAAGGTGAAAGTACACACAAGGAGAAATTGTTCTCAAAGACAACTTTGTAAATTCCAAATCCCAAAGGAGTTGGTTCTCAATGCAGTATGTGATTTAAATCATCTCATACTGAGACGGTTAGAACCTTCTGGATGAAAACTTGACTTGAAGTAGTTTTCTTGACACTCTAGTTGCTGAGGATGGTCATGTTCTTTCTTATAGACTCTTTTATTTACTTATGTATATTTTACATCATTCGTACAATGTTTGCTTTCTCCTCTCAGGTGTAGCCCCCATAGAATTCCCACCACCAAATTACCTGTGCACCATCACCATAGTTCTTGTGGTCTTTTCTCACCTGTTTTGATCCCAATTCCTCTCCTTTCTCCTTACCTGAAGAATGTCTGATTTATAATTGCCTGTTAATTTGTTGTTGTTGCTATTGTTATTTTTTCCCCATTCCTTATTTGACTCCCCTATATTCCTCATATAAGTGAAAACATCGGATATTTTTCCTTTTCCTTCTGACTTATTTCACTGTGCATAATCTCCTCTAGCTTCATCCATGTTGCTGCCAATGACATTAGTTTATCTTTTTTTTTTTTCTGAATAGTATTCCAATGTGTATATATACCACATCTTTTTGATCCACTCATCTATTTTTGGAGACTGAGTTGTTTCCAAGTCTTATCTTTTATAACTAGTGCTGCAGTAAACATAGGGAGTGCTGGTATCCTTTTGAGTTAATGTTTTTGTGTCTTTGGGCAGATTCCTAGGAATTTTTTTGCTTTGGAATTGCTAGGAGTGGAATTTCTTGGTCATATGGAAGCTCCATTTTTAGTAGTTTCAGGAACCTCTATGCTGCTTTCCATAGTAGTTGGACCAGTTTGCATTCCCACCAGGAGTGTAGGAGAGTTCCTTTTTCTCCATGTCCTCGCCAATTTGTTGTTGCTAGTTTTTTTTTAATATGTGCCATTTCTTATAGAACTTCTCTGTCCCATACAGAATCCACTAGCCATTGTAGTTGTTAATACTTAAATCTACAACTGCTTCAAGTTGAGGTATGATACAACTGTAAAATGTCTGCTAAAATTTGAAGACTGTGAAGTAAACAATGTAACATCTCAATAATTTTCATATTGATTGTGTTAGATAATGTTTATATATTCAATTATATAAAACTGAAGGTTTTAATAATTAAGATTAATTCCTCTGTATTTTTATAATGTGGCTATTAGTGTATTAAACTTATATACATGGTTCACATATTTCTATTGCATAGTCCTAGTATAGAATTAATGCTATGAAAAATTCTTGTCTAGCCAATTCTTTTTTTAAAAAAAATAAATGTGAATTAGAGGAGTAGAAATTGATGGCAGAGAGTTTAGATAAAATTGGCAATGAAAAGAACATGACTGGAGAACTAGTGACAAGAAGACATGGAAAGGGATATGTTGATAAACCTTGCAGAATGAGTCTTAAGAGTCATATAGATAAAATGAGCTACTCTGGATGAAACGCAGTCTCCTTTTCCAGGCTCAGCGTTTGCTTAGTGGGGTCACGAACAGAATGGCAACGATAACAGGATTGGAGTTATGCATGGTATCACTGATCCTGAATCGCTGATAATACCGTATGCTCCAAAAGAGTCATGCAGCCACTAGGTGGTAAGTCAACTTCATCGAATTTCCCAGATCATTTAGGGAGGAGATATTCATCCTCTCTGAAATACACTTCCTCTAGTTTTAGGTTTTCTGTCTCTGCTTGCTGTGCTTCTGTCAGCACCACTCTCTGGGGACTTTATGCTTTACACACACTCTCTGTATCTGTTACCATAGTGCTTTTGATCAAGAAACTCACTAATGAAAGAAATATTGCAGGGGGCTAATGTCCATAGTATTTATTCATTGCTCTAATTGTATATTCTTTCACCAAGAAGCATGTGGTCTCATTGACACCTTCTAGGAAATAACCCTTTTTGATGCTGTCTTATAAGATGAGCACTTTCTATCTGTTCCTGTTACCTATTGCTGTATAACTACTGTCAAACTTTTTTTCTTTACTCCCACCCCCCCATATGCACATGTTCCACTCACCCTACACTCAACCACCTGTGCTTCTAGCCCATCTTCCTCCTTCCCCATTGTTTTCCATCTGGTAACCATTATAGTTTGTCACTAAATCCAAGATTTATTCCTACAATAACTTGATTGTGTGTTTGTTTGTTTTTGTTGTTATTCATAGTTAACAGATGAGTGAAATCCTCAATACCTGTCTTTTGCTTTTTGGTATATTTTACTTAACATAATCACCTTGAGGTCAATCTATTTTCTCAGATGCTACTATTTCATCTTTTTTCACAGCTGTGTTGTAATCCACTTAGCATTCCAGAATTTCTTTATTCCTTCATCTCTTGACAGGGACTTGGTTAGTTCCGTGACTTGACATTTGAATCATTGCCAGACTTAGTCACTTAGAACAATTACAGCATTTACTTCATGTGCATTCTGATTTGTGCAGGACTTGGTGGATATAGTTTGTCTCTGTTCCACTTCCTACTTGATACCAGTTAGGACAGCTGGAAAGTTGAGTACTGGAATCATCTAAAGACTAACTCCTTTACATGTCTTACGACTGATGCTGGTATTGGCTAAGTCCTTTGTCCAGACCACCTCTATACATGGTCTTTCCACAGTACTCTTTGGTTCCTCACAACATAATAACTGAGTTCATAGGGTATGCATCCCATAAGAGAGAAATCCAGGTGGGACTGTTAATGCCTTCTCTAAACTAACAGTGAAAGTCATTTGGTATCACTCATTCAGTTCATTAAGACTTAGTCATTTAGGTTGGCTATATCAAAGGAGACTCCTTTTATTTTTAATGAGAGAAATGTCAAAGAATTTGTGAATATATTTTAAAAACGCTACACTTCTATAGGCAAAATTAATGGGTCTAGAAACAAAGAGGTATTATACCTAATGACCCCCACTTAAAATATTTTTAATTTCTATTCTCTGAGATCCTAGGCATTGCTCATTTAGAGACTTATTACTGAAGAGAGGAATTTTTCCAACAAAGGCTGAAAAATGGTTCCATTGGCTTGGATCTGAGACTGCTGTGTGACCATTTTGTATATTTTGTGACACCGGATAAGCAAGAGAAGGAGAAGGTTTAGATATGAACGTATAAAGGCTGGAGTGATTAACATTGAAAATATCTTTATTTTTTTTTAAAGATTTATTTATTTATGCATACAAGCACTGGGGTACAGGTCAGAGGTATGGGGGGGTGAGAGGATTCACCACAGAGAGCGGGGAACAGAACAGGCAGATCAACTGAAGTACACTGCTGAGGGGAGCAGCGGGCACAGCAGGAGAGGTCTGCTGCACCATGTGGGTCCCCTCCCTGGCGGGCAGCAGGGATCAAACTTGTGAGGCAGTGGCTGCGGTTTGCTTCATAGTGCAGGGAGGCCCTGGCATATCTTTAAATACATAGGCCTATCAAGCAATCATACACTTTAGAAATGAAGGTACTGGTTGAAGAAGTAGGATACAGAAAGACTGGTAGAGAAAGGAAATCATAAATGGAGTGAAGGCCTCACAATCAAGAGCCAAGGAATGGGAACTGCATCTTGTATTTCCTTTCCTGATGTATGATGTATGCTTTTATGTGCTTTAACTTTTATTTTCTTTCTTGACATTTTACTTCACTCTTGCATGTAGAGTGTGCTATTGTTTAGTCTATAAGTTTCAGAGGAATGGATATCAACTGGAAGTCTAGACTTAGAGATGGATGGGTATGTGGTAATTGAAACAGCGGATTCTTGGAAAGTGACAGTGTGTGCACATCTTTGATAGTGTGAAAGATAGTTGTAATATTTTAAGTGACAGTTTTTATTTTTGAAGTACAGGCATTAGAAACAATGGTTATATTTGTGTTGGGCAGTCAAAGAGATGCGTTTACATATGAAATTTTTGTGGTTTTGTTATCTGTATCATCAGTTGAGTCCTCTTTCTGTGTTTGGGGAATTCCACACAGTTTGATGGTGTGATGGTGAGCATTGCTTAAACAACAGAAAGTGAGAAATAGTTACTTTTTAATAGTTTTTTCTTTTTACAAGAGGTTGTTCATATAGCCTCAACTTGATTTATCAGATGACATTTTGACAGCTACCTCATAAAAACTCTGAACCATCATCATTCAGCTAACCTGCTTCTAAATTTCTGCTCTAAGACTATTGAGATGCTAAATGTTTATTGCTTTCAGTGCCTAAGATGTGGGTGGGATAACTTGGTCCATAGCAATAGATAACTAGTATACGCTGCCTTCTCCAAGGGGAGGGGAACTGTCTCAGCACCTTCACAACTCTGCAAAGATATTCTCATGATCAGCCTTTTCTTTTTTTGAAGATTTATTTATTTATGCATACAAGCACTGGGGTACAGGCCAGAGGTGTTGGGGGTGAGAGGATTCACCACAGACAGAGCGGGAAGCAGAACAGGCAGATCAACAGAAGTACACTGCTGAGGGGAGCAGCGGGCGAGGCAGAAGAGGTCTGCTGTGCCATGTTGGTCCCCTCCCTGGCCAGCAGCAGGGATCGAACTCATGCTGCAGTGGCTGAGGTTTGTTTCATAGTGCATTGCTTAACCCACTGCGCCACCAGGGAGGTCCACCCTTTTCAATCTTCATTTTATTCTTTATACTCTCTTGTGTAATTGCCATGCAGTTTATTTTGGCAGGATTCCTCCAGCAATCTCTTAGCATTTCCCGCATAGGAAGATTGGCATCTTTATTTAAGATGTGTGAGGGCATGGCACTTATTTTATTGTTCTCATATTTTGAGACCTCTGCCTAAATTCTCAGACATTATTAAAAATTTAACATCTTGAACAAAAAGCTAACTCATATTAAACAAGAATGCAGTAAATTTAAAAAATAACTAAGAGTTCTAGAAAGCTTCTTCCAGCTTTGGTGGTGTTAGTCAGATTTGGCAGTTTAGAAGTTGGTTGGTCCTTACTCATATCGTTCACATGAGGAAGTTAATTAACTCACCTTAAGTTTCTTTATCTGAAAATGGAATAACAATGGTACCTTTTTCATATGGTTCTTATGAAGGTAAATGAAATAATCTTAGTGTAGTACCTGGTATGTAGGAAACATATTCCAATATCTTTTAGGTATTGTTTTTAATCATCACCTTACTTGGGAAACATTGCCAAAGTAATTTCCTGGGATAGATTGTCTCGTGAATAAGCTTTATTGCTTTTTTAAAAATTGCAATCTAGGTTGAAATTTCATTTCTCTTCTCTCTCATTCTCAATAGCTTGGAAAAAGACTTGTGATATGATAAGGCCTTTGTACAGATTGACCCCGTGCTCAAGTACATGATTTCTGGCTCCACGATGAATCCATTCACTGAAGGAGGTGCAGGTACCAGGTATGTCTCCCTATCAGCCATACCCCAGTCCTACCATCTGGGTCACTAAAGGGGAAGCATGAATGTTTTCCTTTTTTTATTATTTAAGAAGAATGAATATGTTTTGATTAATATTTTTGTTAAAAAATAAAATCATATAAGATTTAATTTGCAACTATCACTGCCTGCTAGTGCTTAATGTATTAATTTGGATATTTTGAAAGATGTATTTAATAAAGAGTAGAACTTGCAGCTGCATGTAAGTAATGCAGAAGTACTGAATAAACTTTAATACAAGCCATGAATCAATCAGATTCATGGAGAAACTATATAGCAATTTATAACTCTTTAATGACCCTCTACTCAGAAATAAAGACGTTGTCACATATAATAGACTACAAGATCTAATGAAATAAGTATGCTTAAGTAAAACAAGATTATGTAAATAAGTAGGGACTCAAAATGCTTAAGATGTTTGTGTTGGAATTTGTGTGCTATCTTATTTATGTGTCGTCAGCAAATCCTGTTTAAATCCAGTCTTAGAAGGGTTGGTATTGAACTCATTGTTCAGTAGTTCAATTATTTCTGAATACATCAGGAAGAAACCTCTTAGTTCTTTTATTTCTTGTCTATTCTTTTTATATATCTATATTGGAAATATAAACCAGTCCCTTTTCTTTTCCATAATGTTTCAATCTCTGTCTAACTTTCCCACTGGAGGGCAGTAGAGAAGCATCTAGGATTCTGGCTCATTTGCTCTAATTAGACAAGTCAGACTTTAAACTTAGCATAGTACTTAATCCCTACTGGTAAAATGTCATAATGAAGGTACTTTTCCAGGAAACATATTTGCTCCTATAAAAATTCATACTTGATTATCAAACTAAAAGCAAATAAAGCAAAGCTTATACATTGATAAACATTTTCTAACTGGGCAAAATAAAAATCATATTAAATTACATCACAAATGTATTTTTTTGACAGTAGGAAACATCTTAGTCTTAATTTATGTATATTGAAAGCTTTCTGGAAATAGAAATACTACACAGTGACATACTTTTTGTCTCCCCATCCTTACTACAGTTTTGGTTGCTTGCATGCCTGTACCTTCCTATGTGAGCTCCAGAGAAGGGGTCAGCATTTGCCAAGTCCCAGGTGGGAGCGTGAAAATACCTTGGCCTACCACCTAGGGTAACAGACTTGGGATTGAAGGGGCAGGTCTGGCCTTTTCCTGGATCAGCACAGGTGGGGGCCAAGAGCCAAAGTTTGCCATTCATATACTGGTCTAGTTGTGTTTAGAGACTTATTCCCTGCTGCCATCCACACTGGGCTTGGTTGTCTCTCCCTGGCTGGAGGAAAACAGATTTCTCCGTGCTCATTAGGGTACTAGAAGGGTTGACCACTGGCAGGCCTCATCCAAAGAACATCCCACAGTCAAATCATTGATAGTGATCTATCAAAGGACACCTTGTCATGGATGATAGAGGGCCCTTTAGGTGATACCCTTGTCTTCCTTCAGCACATCATAATCGTGGGACAAGTTCCTGGTTATGTCAGCCAGCAGGGGCATGGTGCCCCTGGTTCAGGAGGCCTACTGCTCCCTCCTTCCAGGGTGGGGTGGGCTGGGAGGTTGTTGATCCAAGCCAGATGAGTGAACTGAGAGTCCACAGAGATCCCCGGAATTCATAGCCTAGTTTACAGAAAGCCTCTGCATGTTCCCTGAAAGCAAAGATTTCACGGAGCACACAAAGGAGAAGTCCAGTGGGTAGAAAAGGAGGACCACACATTTCTTCCCCAGTGGGAAAGCTTCATCTCTTTGAAGGTGGCCATCTACCACCGTGATGGCCTGAAGTACGAGGCAAGCTCTCTGACGTGCCAGAGCCAGGACTGACAGTTGCCCGGGCAATGGTGGGATGCAGGGGCCAGTGGAAGCTTGGAGGTGTGTTCTCAGCACCCAGAAGGACTTTTTGTGTGGTGAGATTTTTTGTACAGGAGCTCAACTGAGTAAAGCTTTCAAAAAACTAGACCAAAAATGTGCAGTGGGCATGGCTCTTAGACCACACACTCTGGTGTGTAAAGATGTCATGCTAGATTATTAAAATTAAATTAATTATAATTTTAACTTTTAGCTGGCAAGAATGAGGGAAAAGTCAACTTCCTTCATTGTTACCTATTTTTAAAAATTAATCATTTAGTACATTTAAAAAATTGTATCTTCTTTTTTTATTGAGGTAACATTGGTTTACAGCACTGTGTATGCTTTAGGGTAAAGGTTCACACCACATTTGATATATTTCACCACACCACACCCACTACCAAAGCTCCCCAAATCCTCAACCATAGTCCCTTGGGATTCTCTCCCCACTTTGCTTGCTACCCTCCACCTTCCCCTTCTGGTCACCTCAATTCTGCAATGAGATTTCTAGGACTTTTTTGGTTTAGTTTTGTCTGTGCTTTTGTTTCTCTATTTTCCACACATGAGTAAAATCATCCTGTATTTGTCTTTCTCCTTCTGATTTGTTTAGCCTAGCGTAACCCTCTCTAGTTCCATCCATGAAGTTGCAAATGGCAAGATTTCTTCTTCCTTTTTTTAGTTGTCAAGTTGTTGTGTGTATTTACCACATCGTCTTAATTCACTCTCTTTCTTTGGGCACTTGGGATGTTTCCATAATTTGGCTATTGTAAGTTAGTGATTTTGTATTCTTTGGATGGATGCTAAGGTGTGGAGTTGCTGAGTCATTTGTTAGATCTGTTTTTAAGATTTTGAGAAATTATCTGTTTTTCCCAGAGGCTGGACCAGTCTGCATTCCCACCAGCATTCCACCAGCAACCCCCAGAAGGTTCCTTTTATCTCACACTCTTGGTCATGCTTGTTTTTTGTTTTTGTTTTTTTATATGGACCATTCTCATTGGTGTGAGATGGTATTTCATTGTGGTTTTGACTTGTATTTTTATGATAAGTGATAATGAACATTTTTTTCATATGTTGACCACTCATATATCTTCTTTGGAGAAGCGTCTATTTAGTTCTTCTGCCCATTTTTTGTTTGGAATTTAAATTTCTTTTTGTTGAGTTGTATAAGTTATCTGTATATTTTGGAAATTAACCCCTTGTTAATGTATGTATGATGTACAGATATTTTCTCTCACTCAGCTGGGTGTCTTTTTATTTTAGTGATAGTTTTGCTACAACCTTAGTAATTGTTAAGACTCTGTGGCCAACCTCACTACTCATAGATTCCAGGGGTGATAGGCTGGGAGGTACTAACAATCCTCAGGCCACAGTGGTTAAGGCTGACATAGGCCCAGTGTCCTTTGGAAGTGGCTAGACCCATGGTCTTCCTCTGTCCTGGGACTTTTTGTTATAGTTGGAAATCCTGGTAGGATTTTCCCTCCCAAAGCATCACTTACTGTCACTGACCAGGTCCTGTCACCAACCTGGATGCTTTTAACAGTGGTCATAGGTCTTTACTCCTTGCAGAGCCTCTCTTCTGCTTTCATTGACTTCTCTTCCCTCCTAGGAGAATTGTTTTGTCCCCTGCATCCCCCTTCTCACCCAGATTCATAGCTTAACCTCTTCATTGAATTCAGGCTTTCACTAAGGCAAGACTAGAGGTAGTCTTCAGATGGCTCCTGTTTCAGGCCTCTCTGAGATCAGCAAGCACTATGGACTGGTAACCATTAGCAGAAGGTGCCGATGGAAGGGGAATTGTAGCAAAAACAAAACACACTCTAATGTCTCAACAAAGTATTCTCCATAGAAGCTGGAACTGAAGACAATTCCTTTTCTGGTAATCTCCCTATAGAAAGCACAGGTATTCTTTATGCCTTTAAGCACCTTCAAATTGCACTCAGAATTAGGGTTGTGAGTCTGGAAATCTTTCTTTGCTAATTTGTTGTACAGGAATGCCAGCAGAAACCTTTGAATGGTAAATGCTGTGGGAGGGGCAGTTTCCATGGTGACTCTTCAATGTACCCTTTTTCTTGCACTTCAATTAGATCTTCATAGCTGAGCTGCTGTGAATGAGAAGGTAACAACTCAGTCATATCTGGAGGGTGGGAGGAGATGTAAGAGAATGCAGTCTTTATAAATGCAACTTCATTCTGGGCCCACTGAGCCTGCACCATGTCTTCAGAGTTGCCCCAGGCCCCCTGTGGGAAAATATATTTACAACATCATGAAAAAAAGAGTCAGCTTCCTTTATGCATGAAGAAAGCTTACAAGTTAATAGGAAAAGTTCCAAAATACAATAGAATATAATGGGCAAAGGATATGAATAGGCAGCTTATAGAAAAAGAAAATTAATGACATATTTTATGAAAATGTACTTAATCTCATTCATAATGAAGAAAATATGTACTTTAATAAGAATTCATTTTTTACCTACCAGAATGGAAAAGATCTGAAAGTTTGATAATGTGGAAGAACCATTATTTTATACATTCTTGGTAGGAGAATAAGTTGGTATAATCTCTCTGGAGAGTGATTGAGCAATTCCTTGTCTAGAAGTTATCCTACAAGTGTAATTATATTTGTCTTAAAAACACAAGTAAAAGAATATCCATTGGAGCTTTGTAGGATGACTGGAGCAGATTAAATGAGTTTTTGATACATTCATATGATATGATTCATATGATTTTTCATACAGGGCAATGAGAGACAAAAATAAATTTGGTTTTCCTTTATATTCCATAAGTTGTATGTTCACCCTATTTACTAAACACTGTGAAAGAATAATTCTAAAGAAAAATGTGAAATCATGGCTCTCATGCAGATGTAAAATAAACCCATGTTAATGTTTTTAATTTTCTTATAATGAGGTATGGGGAAAGGTTAGCAAAGTCTGGGCACTAAGAAAAATCTCTGTGAGGGTTCTCTGCAGCACTTCTGCTGCCTCCACCACTGAACAGAGCCCCGCCCTGAAGAGACTCCAAGGCTGAAACAAAGACATTTTCTTAGGATAGAAATTATCACTTAAGTTCTTGCTTTCTTCACATGTAGATTACTGAATTGCTTGTTTCCAGTTGTCAAGCAGAATAAAATGGTTGTTAGCTAACCTTTGGTTAAGAGTCTCCCTTCCAGGTGGCTGAGCCTTGGCCTGTGCTTAACGTGAGAGGCACACAGAACTCCTTAACAACCTTTCCTAAGAAAAAGATGGCCTGAGGGTAAAACATTCTCCTGTAGAGTGTCCTCTCAGGTTGTTCTTCCATCCCAATGTCACGCACATGGTTCTTTCTAGTCTTGTTTGCCCCTCTTCATAGAATAGAAGTTCTTTTTGTCTGCTCCTTGAGATCTTTTATTCAGAACTTCTCCCTAATACAATAATCTTCTCCTTAGTCTAACAATTCCTCCCTTTCCTCACCCTTGATTTTACAATACTCATTTTGAACAAAGTTTTTCTTTCTTAAATAGAGATTTTTTTTTATTTGATAATCTTCAGAATTTTGATAAAATTTTCTCCGGTTAATTATAGTATGAAAGGACATTCGAGAACCACTGTTCAGAGGATGTGAACAATACAATTACCTGGGTAATCTAATACAGATATATCTGTTTTCCTCCAGAAAACAGATTTTGAGGCAAGGTCTTGGTACAGAAGATTTGTTTAAGAGGTACTCTCAGGAAGCAGAAGTAAAAGAACAGAGACACTGAAACAAGGAGGATCTAGGATGCATAAATGAGTAGGTTTCCCTTATAGGTAACTGAAGCTCAGTTCTTCTGGGGATCCTCTGAGGAACATATAGAATGCAACTTAGATTTTATCTCTTGAGGGACAGCAAAGCTGAGGTATTTATCCATTTCTCCTGACATTCATTGGTTGAGAATTCTCTCTGAGGGTGTAAGTCTCAACAGTGCTGGTCATCTTCAGGCAGAGAAGCTGCGAGATGCATGGTTCCTGAGGGGACAGTAGCATACTGTCTACTGTAGCTGCAGGTAGACTCAGGTGCCAAAGGGGCATAAAGCCTGGATCCAGAGTATGTGCTGCCATATTGAACTTTATACCTACAGAGAAAATCCCTTTTAAATTCTTGCAAATGCCAATGGAAAACCCAAAGTTGAGCATAAAAAATTCTCTATGAATTTCCCCAAGTGGAAATTTTAAATAATACTTAAATACTTCCTGTGTCCTAAAGGTTTTACATGTGTTAATTTATGTAATTCTCAAGGCAATCATCTGAGGTAGGATTGTTCAGTTTTATAAATGAATAAAGTGAGTCTTAAGTTATACTTTGCCCAAGGTCATATAGAAAAAAAAAATGCCAGGATTTAAACTCCAGCTCTCGGATTCCAGAATTCAAGTTAACCACTATGGGGTGTGCTTCCCTACAGCCTTTAATCAGAATGTGGGAAAACTACAAGTTAAAAATCACAATGGTGTAAATGATCCAACAATAAATAATACCCCAGTCATTGGGGAATAAAAAAATTCTGTACAGAGAAAATTAAAGCAATAAGAAGAAAAATTGTACATGACAAATTTTTTGAGTTATGGTTAAAGCTTGATGAAAAGGAGTATCATTATAAATAAGTGACATTCTGTGAATTAAACATTCTACTTAAAGGTTAGGAAATGAACAAATTACCTTGGACAGAGGAAGTGAAGAATTAATAAAAATGTGAGTGGAGAGGACTTCCATTTAGATAGAGTAATAGGGACTGGATGTATTCCCCTGCTTAAACAACCAAAACACAGAGAAAACCTATGAAACAACACTTTTCAATACCTTCAATATCAGACCGCAAAGTACAGTGATTCCTGATGGTAAGCAAAGGAGGTGAGCCCTACCTTAGGAGAGTTTCCTGGTCTTAGTACAGAGTCAGAAACCCAGGCAGAGTCCAGTGGACTGACTAGTTGAGAAGGAGCTCAGTCTGGAGGAAAATAAGACAGCTGGAGTTCTCAGGACAGGCCATAAGGAGAGAACTGTACACAAAGAAACCCAAGACCTATAGTGGGTTCTTATCAGGTACTTGACAGAATGTAGGTGAGTGTGAGGAAACAGTAATGCCAAGAAAAGTACCCAAAGGGATGAGAGGTAATAGTATACAGTGCTCACACTGAGCCAAGAATAGTGCCTATTTCTCACTAACCAGACTAGGAAACCTCAAGATTCACCATGCACTGGGTCAAGTACTCAGGAAAGTGCTGCCTCAATAATGGGAAGTAACTGGCCCAAGGATGAGCACTGTTGAAGTCCCACCTAACAGATATTAACAGCAAAACCAACTATTATTTTGGGTCCTAGAGACACATGGCATATGTGAGGACCACACTAAGCGGTCTCTTGGGGTAGAAGGAGGAGAGCGAGAATGAACATGGATCTGGAGTTTAATATGAGGGCCCAAGGGTGGGGTGTCAGAATTTTCTGGCTTCTCTCTTTATTGGTTAATTTAAAGAATAAGAGTAGAAATTAAGCAGGCTTCTCATGTGTTCAGTTTCTAGGTTATCCAGAACTCTCTGAAAGGGACCATCAAGAGACCTCATTCCTTATCTACTTGTTTTGCTAGCAGCTGTGTCATCCAGCTGGCAATATGTTATTCAAGATGGATGTCTTTTGAAATGGATACCTCAGCAATCAAAAGCTTAATGTCAGGCACTTACACTCCAGTCTTGTGTTAGGTAGAAGTATCAAGGTGTTTTGTGAGAGTTAAGTGTGCACAGAAGAGGATCTGTTCATAGGAATGAATGCCGGGTAGCAAAAGGGGTGGACTGTGCTGATCCTGTGCTTGTTGGTGTCTTGCCTGTCTCTCCTCCTGATGCCTGGAATTCCCCCTTGCAGCTAGTTTCCAGACTGTCATGCCACCTGGCTTCTCGTTGGATTCAGCCTGTGAGCAGTGCTAGCGGGAGACTGGAGAAAAAAGAAAGGAAGAAGCCAGGGAATTTCTTCTCCTTCCTCTCTACTGTAGACATTCTTCATTTCTCCTCTACAGTCCTGCTGATGTACTCTCTTTATGTATGCGAAAGTTGGTGTGTGTGCTTGGCCTTTGAAATGTCTCTGGACTACAGTATTAGCTATATCTGCCAAGAAAGAGGATCAGAAGATGCCGGTTAGTGATGCAATCCATTAAAGGTAGTTTTCTTTAAAGCAGTTCCATTATTGAAGATTTCTTCTTCATTTGGGTATTTTTTAACAAGAAAAAAGAATGCCCCCTCTCACCTCTGTTAGTGCTCTTTGATGAATAGTGCAGTGCAGACTGTCGCTGGTTATTTATTTTCATGAGCCCCTAATTGCACCTAATCAAGCATTTACAAGCTCTTGCTGCAGGTACATTTTTAGCCATCCTCAGTAAAGAAACATAATTGCAGTAGAAACCATAGAAATGAACATTATCACTTATTACTTAAGTATATGTCCTTTTTTTCTAACTACATAGAGACCAAGAAGAGAAAACAACATCTTAAATAGAATTTGTGAAGCAAGGAAGCCATTGGCAAGGAACCTAAAAAATTTCATAGCTTTTGCGTGTAAAGAAGCTATTCAGTACAATCATTTTATTCAACAACTAGATATATTTTTTGATTTGTAAATCTCAAATTCCAAATCCAATACAGTTGACATGGGTTTGAACTACACCAGTCCACTTACATGTAGATTTTTTTCTGCTGGCGGGTTTTAAATTCATGGATTCACTCAAATGCAAATGTCCATTAGGTTGAGCCTGCCGATGCTGAAGCACAGACAGGGAAAACCAGCTATAAGGGACTTCGGCGTCTGCAGATGTTGGCATCTTCTGGGATCCTGAAACTGACCCTCTGCAGATACTAAGGGACAATTGTGGTTAAGTTTTTGGGGAGTCAAGGGTTGTATATAGATTTTCAGCTGTGTGGCGTGGGGGATTACAAATCAGTGGGGGTCCATAACCTCTGTGTTTTTCAAGGGTCAACTGTATTGTTTTCTTTTCAAAATGTTTTTATTTTCATTTTAAACCATAAAAGAATATCCTTGTTTAGCTCAATCTGACCTGCCTTTCCAATTCAGAATATTATTGGTACAATTATTTTTAGATTTAATTGTAATCTTAGTGACCATCAAGTGCAGCCCTCTTATTTAATAGGAAATTGAGACAAAGTGATTTGGTTAGCTGAACAACCGGCAGATTCAGAACCACAAACCACCCTCTTGACTCTACCTTCATTGTTTCCTATAAATATTAGTGGTTCTCAGATGAACAGTGGTTTTTCTTCATACCACACGTACCTCTCCTAAGCAGTCCCACCCTTGTGATTTTCTTGTGTTCCCTCTTCTGTGGTCTGAAGCCCTCAAACTCGTGTAGAAATCCTTTGCCCAATTTGATGGCGTTAAGAGCTATGGCCTTTGGGAGTTGGTCATTGCTTTCCACTTCTCAATTCAAAACTTAAAATTGCAAATTTACTATGATGGTGATTTCTAAATTATAAGCTTCTTTTTTTTCTTTTTAAAAGATTTATTTATTTATGCATACAAGAGCTGGGGTACAGGCCAGAATCCAGGGAGGTGAGAGGATTCACCAGAGACAGAGTGGGGAGCAGAACAGGCAGATCCACTGAAATATACTGCTGAGGGGAGCAGCAGGCGAGGCAGGAGAGGTCTGCTACACCATGTGGGTCCCCTCCCTTGGTGGCAGGGATCGAATTCGTGCTGTAGTGGCTGCAGTTTGCTTCATAGTGCATTGCTTAACCAATTGCGCCACCAGGGAGGCCCCTAAATTATAAGCTTCTAACTCATGAATTGAGTTAGAAATTCTGTTTTCCAAATTCTATTCTTTTATTTTGTGTGCATCGCTTCTTTGTCTTTTAGCTTCTAGTTGCTGTTGAGAAGTCAAACGCCATTGTGATTCCTGGTCCTATTATCTTAATCTCAGGGAACTTTTAGTATTTTCTCTTTGTTTCCAGTGTTCTGAAGTTTCATGACAGTGTACCTTGGTGTGAATCTTCTGTGCTTCCATTTCCTGGGCCCATTAAATTCATGTCTTTATGTGATATAATGAGAAATACATATTTGGTCTTCATCCTGGCTTCCAGCATAGAGCTACTCAGTCCCTTGGAATTTCCTGAGCAGTAGGAGTGAGAGGAGCATCTTTTGTTATTCATAAAAAGCCCCTTTCAGCTGTACCTGAGTGCATGCTATTTGATGACTCTTGTAGGATGGGGGGCTGGTTGTCAGAGGAACCAATCAAATAATTAGAGGGCTATAACTTTCAGCCACCCTCTACTGATTTAGGTTGGAGAGAGACTAAGAATCTAGTTAGTCACCAATGTCAGTGATTTAATTAATAATATCTATTTAATAAAACTTCCATTAAAAACTCTAAGTAAAGAGGTTTGGAAAAGTCTCCAGTTGATAAAGCTGAGAGCATAATGTACCCAAAACTCCTTAGAAGCTTCCATGTTTTAGACCTCACAGTAGTTCCTCTTCCTCTAGCTGTTCATTGGTATCTTTGTAATTGCCTTTATAATACTTTGGCAATATGAACTGAAGTGTTCCCCTGAGTTCAATGGTTCTGTGAACCATTATGGCAAATCATCATTGAACCTGAGGAAAAGGTTATGGGAAATCCCAGATTGTACCCAAATCAGACAGAAGGTGAGTAACCTGGGGACCTACTGCTTGTGACTAGAGTCTGAAGTGGAGGAGTCTTGTGAGACTGAATTCTTAATCTGTGGGGTCGGTCTGTGCTAACTCCAGATTGTGTTAGAATTTTTTCATGTGAGCAAAAATCCCACACACTTGGTGTCAGAAATGCTGTAAGTGTAGAAAAACAGTTTTTAAAAAAAATTTCCATTCCAGGAAATTTTCTTGAATTTCTCCTTTGATGATATTCTCACTTTAATCTTTTCTTTCTTTCTGAAACTTTCTTAAACCATTATTCAGATGTTGGACCTTCTGGGATGTTCTCTAACTCTCGCCCTCTCCCCTCCCCCAATTTTTTCTGGTATCTATTTTATTTTTGCTCTACTTTTGTGTGCTTTGTTTTCAATTTTATTTTCCAATTCTTCTATTGAATTAAAAAAGTTCTTGTAATAGCATTAAAGTTCTCTGAATGTTCTTTTTAAAAATAGTGCTTTTATCTTGTTCCATGGTTACAACATCTTTTTGTTATAGTCTGAGGATATTAATTTCTTTTTCCTGTTTTCTTCTTGCAGAATCTCTTTTCTTCATTTTGATTTTACCTGCTTTTCTGTCTCCAGAAAATTCACATGAATTGAAATTCATGCTGGATGCCTGTGATTCTTGGTTGGTTATATAGTGGTGTGGCATGAAAACACTTACTGGACATACCAACTGTGAGTTTCCCTAGAGGATGATCTAGCTGGGCTACTTGTCAAGGAAACCTCAGTATCAGTATCACTAGATTTGTTACCTTGGGTTGATCAGATTCTCCAGGCTAGGTTTTCTCAGTCTCCTACCCAGAGGCTTATAAGGGAAAAACGTTCTTTGTATGGTCTAAACCCTTCAAACTCATATGTAGAAATGCTAAGCCCAACTTGATGGCATTAAGAGCTATGGCCTTTGGGAGCTGGTCATAGGCAGAGCCCTTATAAATAAGATTAATGCCATTATAAAAGAGGACCAAGAGAGTTCCTTTGTTGCTTCTACCATATGAAAATACAACAAAAAGTTTGCACCCAGGAAAGACAGGGCATTTGACTAAGGGTAGTAAAATGGTGAGAAAATAATAAGATTTGTTTAAAATGCCTTCTTGGGCCTAGATTTCCTGTTTCTGTTGGTAAGGGTGCCCTTTCCCCTTCTGATGCAGGGGAACGCCTTTCTTATGGAATACTTATCTCCTCCTTTTAGGGGGATAAATGCAAGTCAGCACGTCCTTAAACCCAAGTACCTTTAATTGAAAATAATCAACATACCAAAGTGATAAATTTTGTGGTGACATATTCTGAACTTCTGCATACAAATTATTAGGGGGAAAGGTCATCCTGAATGGATTACACTAATAGGTTTATGGACTCCAACCCCAACTCCAGACCAACAGTACCCCCAAAACACAAATCCTATAAAGTCATTATCAAAGAATGGATGACTGGGACCTGAGGGAGTTAAGTAGCCAGGCTGGGTATAAAGGGGCCTTGGGGGTTCCCTTCATTCGAAGTCAGCTCTCAGTATGCTATAGGGTTCCAGCTCAGAGGAACTAGTAGGACATTTATGGATTTGTCTCCCTCTCTTCTCCTTGTGTTATTCATTACTTTATTTCTCCTTCTTTTGTAAATAAAACCCTTTGTTGGCCTTTATCATGTGTACCTGCAGTTAGTACTTATTATAAGTGTCTTTCAAGCACACGGGTAAAAACCCATTTTATGTTAGGGTTGCCCTGTAACAAAATGACCAATAAGCACATGAAAAGATGCTCAACTTCATTAGGAATTAAAAGAACTGCAAATAGAAACCACAATGAAATACCATTTCATATCCACTAGGGTGGCTATAGTCTTAGTGTATGACATTATCAATATACTAAAAGCCATTGATTCTGCACTAGAAAATATTTTAAATGGTGAATCTCATATTACGTGAATTTTACCTCATTAGAAAATAACAGTTCAAGCGGTTGATCTAATCTTGGTTGTTTGGACTGTCATGGTATTTATTCATTCACTTAACAAATGTCTAATGAGTATTTTCAATGTGCCAGGGAACAGAATACATGCTAATAAGATTAAGCCATGACAGTTATACCCAAACAGCTGGAGTCTAGAGAAGGAAATGGGCTATTAAATAACTAAGTTGCATGTGATGAGTGTTGTGGCAGAACTAAGAAAACTTATTTGAAACAAAGAAGAAAGGAAGAGCAACTTGTGGGGCATTGAGAAAGTCTTTCTAAAGGGGATATTTGAACTTGATTTTGAGAGATAACAGGTTGCTGAATGGAGGGATTAGGGTGGAACCAGCAGTATGCAGCAGAATGCATGGAAAATCAGATATGGAAGACAGCTGTATTTCAGAAGTGAAATGGCCTTGCTGTTATACAAGTCTTCAAGATTTGTTGAACAGGACTCTACCTAGTTCAATCCAAACCAGAAACAAATCCAGAATCTCTCAACAGGAGGGAGGGATTTTAAGTCTTACTAGACTTTGCAAAACTGATTTTTTTTTAGAGCAAAGCTAACTTGTTCAAGTCATAGGGTGCAATCATTGTCCCCTCGAGTCAGTTATAATGTAGTAAACAATAAAATTGGAATGAAAATTAATTTCAGTAGATGGCAGTAGTCACATAGCAGAATCCCCCCTCCCAGTATTCTAGCTTTAAGTGTTAAACACAGCTTATGCACTTAACCACATAGGATATAGAAACCAGCCACTAAAGGGTCCTTAGTCACTCCCTTACAGCACTGCATAGATTACAGCTGATCATCTCTACTGGGGTGGATGCTTCACACTTCTCCCACTGGAGTACCTTCACCTAGAGACTGCAGTGCTAATGGCTGAGTTTTTGAGTGCACGGATCCTCATTATCAGAATATTTACTACTGGGAGTATCCATAATTACAAGTTGAAATGCAAAGGTCATTCAGACATGAAATGTTCACAAACAGGTGTGTATTAAGTTAGTGCCCCTTCACACATCCTTCTGACTTAATACTGATGCCTGTCTACACCGAACATTAATGTCTGATGTTTTTTTACTGTGGTTACTAAGCCAAACCAATTATCAAGTAAAATTGCCAGTCTTACACAAGACACAGGATTTTATTAAGATAATTTAAGTGATGATGGAGGACTGATCTAATAATTATTAGCAAACCTCTAAGAACTGTAAACCTGGAAGAATTTGACAACTGAAAAAGAGAAAATCAATAAAGATGGTGACACAGTGGGTACTTCAGAAGAAGGTGACTGAAAAATCACAAAATTAGGAGAGACTCTGGGGAAAAGTGATGAAGCCCTTGACAATTCTGCAACATTTACTTTCTTTAAAACCTTTCTGTGATGATTAAATGTCAAATTTTGCCCTTATTTTTTTCCAGAAAAAATGCTCAAAGCAAGTATTAATTTATTTTTCTGTTATAAGAATTATTCCACAGTTGCAGTTATAATCAAAATGTGGTTAAGTGGAAAACAAAATAAATTTGCTACCACAATTTTAAGTTATTTTTAAGATAAAACCCTGATTCAAATTCCCTCTCATCTATTTGCTATAAGATATTGCCCATTTAGTGGATTCACTTAATGTGACCTTTTCCCAGCACCAATTATCCTAAAAAACCTTTTTTTTTCCTAAGGAACTCCTTTGTTCTATCCTCGAAGAGCTTATATGGCCCTCTAGGTATGCAGGCATAACTAATAATATACTGTGGCTTTGGTTAGTGGAGATTGCAAACCTGGCTGCAGATCACTGGCCAGTTCCTTCCCCTCAAAAAGGTGGTTTCCCTGTAATAACTGCATTTGCTTGCTAGCCTTGGATCATAGAAATCTAGGACTGGCTCATAGGAGCTACTCTCTGTGAGATGCTCAGCTGCTGAGATAACTGACTGTTCTTCCTCCCTTTAACACTGCAACCACATTTCTTAAAAAGCAATACATGTAGATAAAATATTTATAAAATGAGTCAATTCTAAGGAGAGGGAAGTCCATATTTTAAAAGCAGAGAATCCCACTTTAATGGGACAAGATTGTCAAAGCACAGCATTCTTCCTCTTTGAAAGGGAATTGTGAAAATCCCTTCCTTTTTCATCCCTCATTTATATTCAGTGTATTTATTTTGTGAATTAGGTGACAAGGGTGGGATCAGGGAGATCAGTTAGGAGGCCTCTGCGACAACCAAGGTAGGAACTGATGGTCACTGAAACTTAGGTGAAGGCCAAAAAAGTATTAAGAAGTGATTGGCTTTGAAGGTAAACCCAGGGTTTATCCTGATGTGTTGGGTGAGTGAAACAAAGAGGGGGATAATGGAAGATTTTTCTTTGTTTTGTTTTGTTGTTTGATTTTTGCTACTGGAAAGAGTCAGTTTTCACAAACTGACAAAAGGAAGGCTGTGATTAGAACATGGAAAAATCTTAGTAGTTTAACTTTGGATATGTTCTACTGGACATCCCGATGGAGATATCAAATAAGCAGTTAAAATATGAGTTTAGAGATTTATAGGAGAGATTTATAGACTGGAAATATAAATTGATTGTCATCAGCAGAGAGATGGTAGTTAAGCCACTTTGATAGATGACACCACCAACAGTTGTTGAGAAAAGACCCAATTGGAGTCCAGGAGCATTCTTAGGTTAGGGGTTTGGAGAGACAGGGGGACCCAGAAATGCAGGCTGGGATGGAGCTACCAGAGAGGAAGGAGGGGGCCAAGGAGAGTACAGTGACCTATAAGTCAGGGGCACAACATAGATTTAAGAAGAGACAACTAATGCTGCTGATTTTCAAGGAAGATGTGGACTGAGTTTAACATGTGGACTGGGTTTAACAATTTACATGTTACCAGTGACTTTGACATGAGAAGTTTTGTTACAGAGGTAGAGGCAAAAACCTGATTGAGATGGAATTCATAGAGAACAGGAGGAAGGGAATTGGAGATAGCACAATTGTTGGATTCTAGGCATCATATTTATTATGTCGCTCTTTTAAGGAGATTTGTTGCAAACTTGTCGAGAATTGGGGCAGAAATGGCAGTTAAGTAATGTCAAAAGAAGGTTTTCTTTAAAAAATATGAGCTAAACAGTATGTAATATGTAGGAATTATTAATTAAAGTGGGAAACATTTTTGATACAGAAGAGGAAAAAGGGGCCTCCCTGGTGGCGCAGTGGGTTAAGCAACGCACTATGAAGCAAACCGCAGTTACTGCAGCACGAGTTCGATCCCTGCTGCTGGCCTGGGAGGGGACCCACATGGCGCAGCAGACCTCACCTGCTGTGCCCGCTGCTCCCCTCAGCAGTGTACTTCCGTTGATCTGCCTGTTCTGCTCCCTGCTCTCTGTGGTGAATCCTCTCACCCCCCCTCCACACCTCTGGCCTGTACCCCAGTGCTTGTATGCATAAATAAATAAATCTTTAAAAAAAAAAAAGAAGAGGAAAAAGAACTGTAACTGTTTTTAAATATAGACTAGTGAGCACAAGTGGAGGCACTGATTTTAATCAGGACCATGGACAGTTCATACAAAGCAATACTAGGAAGTGTGTCCTAACAAACCGCCTTAAAATTTAGTGGCTTAGGGCCTCCCTGGTGGCACAGTGGGTTAAGCAATGCACTATTAAGCAAACTGCAGCCACTGCAGCATGAGTTCTACCCCTGCTGCCTGCCAGGGAGGGGACCCACATGGCGTAGCAGACCTCTCCTGACTCGCCTGCTGCTGCCCTCGGCAGTCTGCCTGTTCTGCTCCCGACTCTGTCTCTGGTGAATCCTCTCATCTCCCTGGATTCTGGCTTGTACCCCAGCTCTTGCATGCATAAATAAATAAATTTTTAAAAATTTAGTGGCTTAGCAGCTCATCAGGTGGTTCTTCTTGACTAGGTTGGCCTGAGTGTTACTATCTTGGCTTGCTGTGGTCAGCTGGTGGGTCAGGTGGAAGTTGAGTGATCTCAGATCATCTGCTTGTCACTTACGTATCTGGCAATTGTCTGGCTAGCAGTTGGAGTGCCCCAGTTGTTATTCATATGGCCTCTATGAGCTCTGAGAGGCTAACTAGAATTTGTTCATATAGTGGTCTCAGATATCCAAACTCAGCAAGCGAATATATGTCCCAACATGCAAATATTTGCATCATATTTACTATGTCTTGTTGGCCAAAGCAAGTCATATGAATTAAGAGTTCATAAATAGAGTCTAGGGCCTCCCTGGTAGCGCCGCATTGTGAAGCATCCACTGCACAGCAGCATGAGTTTGATCCCTGGCCAAGGAGGGGACCCACATGGTGCAGCAGACCTCTCCTGCTTCTCTCCCTGCTGCTCCCCTCAGCAGTGTATTTCAGTGGATCTGCCTGTTCTGCTCCCCACTCTGTCTCTGGTGAATCCTCTCACCTCCTGCACTCTGGCTGTACCCCATCTTGTATGCATAAAAAAAAAAAAAGAAATAGAGTCTACTTCTTAATGGAAGAAACTGCATAGTTATATGCAGTGAGATGTGGATTCAAGGGGGAGAGAATTTAAGGTCATCTTTGCAGACAATCACGGGTGATCTGAGATAGTGAAGTGCCTCAGGAGTATAAAATTTCCCTTTCCTCACCCCGTAGGCTTCATGCAGTATTAGACACTGATCCTGAGACTCAAAATCTACTTTCTACTTGAGAATTAGGAAAAAAATACTGGATTAGATTCATGTCCCAGCTTGGCTGTGTGGTGCCTGGCACGTCACTTAACTTTGTGCTTTGGTTTCCTAAACACTAATCAAGGTGCCCGGCCCTTTCTATGGCATTGCTGTAAGGAAGAAGTGAGATTAAAAGTGTGAAAGAGTTCTACCATGGCACATTGACTGTAGTGTATTTTTACTACTTAAAATAAATGAAGTGGAAGGAAAGGGATTCCTTTTGTTGATACATGAGTCATTCATATAATATGCATGTAGGAGAGAGGCATAATGGGACGTGGACTGAGGGGAAGATAGATCTGCTGGAGGGATGCAGCTGTAAAGACAGATAACAGAAGTCAGCCATTATATTTAGTAAAACTGTACCCCGAGAGGAGAGTAGTGTGTTGTCTATCAACGTTCTAAGGCATAAAAGCACAGAATATTCTTGAGGGGGATTGAGCACTGAGTTGCAAGGTTGATTTGATCATAGCCAGCCCTGGGTTGATTGAAATAGAGGTCTTTATAACTGAACCATGATGGATGAGTTTGTGTTTGGGATCGGGCTTTCAGTAGAAAGCTTCACTTACAGAGGATGCATGGAATGCACAGGATGTGATGGACTTTGTTCCTGCACTGAAAGATCTTGGGGAGAATGAATTGTGAAACAACTAGAGATTATTCACAATCTAAACCCCTCATTACAAATCATCCACTTGCTCACTAGGACCCAACAGGTGAGTTAGCTAAGGAAGCAGTCCAGTTGTAAGAAAAACAATAGCACAGATGCAGTGTAAATCACATTTGACTTTAATGTGAAAACATAGGGAGTGGTAAAGTTGGAAGCAAATCCTGTCTATCAAAAGGAGTAGCAGTCTAAACCCAGGTTCCAAATTGCCTGGTGAGAATGCATACCTAGAATGGCCAGATCTTCTGGTTTGGTCAAAATAAATACCAATTTTTATATGGAATTTTTTTATTTTTAAATTCACATTTAATTAGAAGATATTGCAAAACATGGTCTGCAGCTCTTTTTTGGTGATCTCTGCAGACACACAATGTTGAGTGGGAATTTGGGGGAAGCTCGGAGAAGAGAGAAGAGAAAGTAGAGGGATTCTGGGCTTGAAGGATGGGCCCCCCTGACTGGTGGAAAGGTGGGTCCCTTTTTCCTTCTGTGTGGAGGATTGGGTGCAAAGATTCATCTTCCCCAGAGCCCAAGGACTAGGTCTGGCTTGGTTTGCTTTTTCTGCTTAACAACTGTTTCCCTTAGGGGAATAGTGGTGGCACCTTTGTTCACTTCCTGCTAAACAATATTGAATTGTGAAAGTGATCCAAGGCATCATTTTCTAACATTTGGAGAGTATAAAATGAAAGGTAATAATTCTCTTTTCTCTGCACTCCCCTCCATTTCCATTTCTAAGAGGTAATCATGGAAAACTTATTTTTTTCTAAGCATATAAAACAGCAAATTTGATTCCCCACCCCCCAGGAGATAGAGGAAAGATGTGATTGGTCATTGAAAGGAGAGCAGAGTCCCACCTCTGTGCCTTTGTGTATGCGGCATCTCCTGCTTGGAAGCCTTGCTCTTCATCTCTTTGCGCCAGTGCCGTTCAGGGCAGTGGTGAAGAACACAGACACTGAGTCAGACTTCTGACTCCCCTTCTTGGCTGTACCACTTATCAGCCGAGTTACTCAAATTTTTCATGCCTTGATATTCTCATCTGTAAAAGGGGATTAAGAGTAGAATCTGTCTCCAAGGATTGTGGTGAGGAACGAATGAACATGCTGACGTATATAAAAGACTTTGCACAAAGTGATAGAAAGGTGTTTATTATTGTTCTCCAAGGTCTATCACTTGTTTCTTTTCTAGTAGGAAACCTTCTTCATTATCTCTAAACCCCCGCTCCTCTGTCTTCCTCCAGTTTACCTCTTTTAGTGTTGATTATACCACCGTATTTGACACCTAATTATGTTGCTTTGTGTTGTCTCAACATCAGTCTCCTATACCTGTCAGCGCAGGAGGCAGGCCTCTCACTTCTTTGTGCCCTCTAGAGGCTTTGCAGAAAGGGTTGGCAGGAGTGCAGGTGTGAAGTCCCCATGTGTACCCTGCTTGGGTGGCAGAGGTCTGTGAGAAACAACAGGATGCCTGGGACCCTCAGGTGGCTAAGATGAGAGGGAAATCGAGCACTTCCCTTGTTTGAGCTGCTCTTTATGCTCTCCAGAAGGTGCCCTATCAAAATTTTAGAGCAGACAGTTTTAGAAACTCTCTCTAGCACCAGGGCCCTAAGGGCAGCAATGCTCGGCACTTCTCCTCTCCCCAGGGAGCCTCTGAGATCATCTCAGTAAAACTTTAATGCCTGGAAGTCAATTAGAGTGGCAAATTCTCCTGTAATCAAGAGGCAATGCTTTTATTGGAAAGGTGCAAACTAGAGGGAAGGATGGCAGCTGTGTAAGGCTTTGTAGAGCTAATGGCTTGGACTGTGAAAGTTATTTCCGTGGAGCCAGGCTATATCTACCAGGCATCAAGGCAAGAGGAGGGGCTCTGGAGGGGGACCAGGAAACAGTCTGTAGGTGGCCTTACTGATTATCCTTAGTGTGTGCTGAAGCGTTCCCGCAGCATGTTTACACCTTTGCTTTCCTGATTCCCTCAACAGACCCATGAAGTGAGAATTACTCCTTCTGTCTCATTTTATAGAAGAGGAACTGAAGTTCAGAGAGGTTAATATGGCACTGGAGTTGAAATCCTAGCCTGTCCACTTCTTTTCGGAAAGGTGACCTGCCTGGAGTAAGGAGTATGATGAGGACGGGGGAAGCCTGCTCCCTCTAAGCACATGCTCCAAAAGTGCACCTTCTTATTGCCTGTTAAGGGCAGTCTGAAACATTGTTAGAAGAAATAGAAAAGAAAAGAAAACAACAACAAAAAAAAGAGAAAGCTCAAGGAAATGGGCAATTGCAACCAAAACCAAACAAACAAAAAACTCAACAAGATCAAAAGGTCAAAGATAAACCAAAGGGATCATGGGGAGGGGCCATAAGGAGCACAAGGGACTGAGGTGACGGGTGGAATGGTGGTGGGAACTCCCTGGGGACTACAAATGATGTCAAATACAATTAAATCTAATAATAAAAAAAGAAGTCATATGAAATTTATGACTTAAACATCAGTGGACAGATGCACAGGTCACATGTCTGTTGCATTACTTCTATATAGCGAATCATCCCCAAACTGTAAGTGAAATGGTTATTGGGAGACAATATCAACAACATATCACAGCCACAGATTTCCTGGGTCAGGAAGTCAGGAAGGGCAGTCATGAGGAGGCTCCATGCCTGAGGTCTCACCTCAAAGAGGTGAGGCAGGAGGTCACTTGACAGCAGGGGCTGGAATCTTCTAAGGGTTCAACTGACTGGACACCCAGGATTGCTCCTCAAGGTGGTGGTTGATGTTGGCTGTCAGCCAGAGGCCGACTGGAGCCGTTGACCAGAGCACCACATGTGTCTGTCCTGCACTGTAGTCCGCAGTACCTGGTGTTCTTATATGGCGGCTTCCCCGGGGCTGAACATCCCAAGAGAAAAAGGCAGACCGTTAGGACTTGTCATCACTTCCATTTCAAGCTATTGGTTGAAGTAGTTGTAGTCTTACCCAAAATCAAGGAAAGGGACACATAGCCCCACCTGTCAATAGTGCTGGAGATTATGTAGCCGTTGTTTCTAAAACCCACCATATTATCTTATTTCTTAGTCCCTGACTACCTTAGGAATTATAGTTGGAGTCAGCAAGGACTGGAATCCTGTCTTGGCCTTGCCACTAACTAGCTGTGTAACCTTGGACAAGTCACCTCATCCATCCACATTTCTGTTTTCTCATTTTTATAAAATGAGAAAAGTAATACAAAATAAATAACCTTTAGATAATAAACTATTAACATAAGTAAAATAAACAAAAACAAACTATGCCTCTATAAAATATCTTTAAAATATAGCTGTTCTATAAAACTCAGAATAGGACTCTTATTAGGGATTGGAGCATTCCAAAGCTGCAGGCAGAGCTTTTTTGTTGGTCAGAGCTTAGTGATAATGAAAGGAAAACTGGAGAGAGGGCATTGAGAATAGTGGTGGAGGGTGAGGGGCATGGAGTAGGATTGCACAGAGGTGAGATGTGTGTGAGAGGACTACCTGAGACTGGAAGAGTCTGGAAGGTGACCTCAGAGGGTAGGTGTTAGCTACAGGGATGCTACTGCTGCCTGGAGAGGAGAACTATAAGAAGGAAGAATGGGGTAGTTCAGAAACTTCGATGATGGAAACAGGCAGGCTGTGTATCTGGCCAGGGAAGTGGGAAGATGGAATTCCTCAAGCTGAGAGTGAGAGACAGACAATAAATAGAGACAGGAAGACTACTTTGCCTTCAGAATCCTGTATGTTCATCACAGGGCTGGAAGGACATCTGGGGAAACTGATGAGATGTCTACCAATGGCAAGTGTCAAGGCTGAGTCTGCAGGGGAAGTAACAGGTGGGGAGAGCTGACTTCCTGTGTATGCCACCTGTGCTTGGTTTTGTACTCCACTGTCACTGTTTTGAAATTCTTAATAATTTACGTATAGGGGATCTTGCAGTCCTATTTGCACTGGGTGCTGGTAATTATGTGACTGGTTCCATAGGCAGGGCAGTTTCCTTTAGGCTTAATCTTGAGATACAACAGCAGAATTTGTGTCCATTCTCTCACGAGATGCTAAAATTGATGTATGTGCTACTTACATATGCTAGGGATGTGGACTGGAGGCAAGGACAAGGTAGAGAGTTGTCCTGCCATGGGGGAAGCTAAATGTATTTTAGGGTGACCCTTTGTTAGGAGAACTCTTCCCCAAGTCTGGGTCTGGAGCAAGAGAACATCTTGGATCCCAGAGAGAGCAGACCTGGGTCCTCACTGGGCCTGGCCTTTGCATCCTTATGGGAAGACTCAGTGAATCTGATCAGTTAGCCTTAACTGAAGCTTCAGTGCCTAGAGAGAGTTGGTGCCCAGGTTGACCATCTTGGGAGTAAAGTTACACCTCTTCAGATCAGATGGGTGGACAGCTGCCTCCTTCCTATGCATCCTGCTCTTGGAGGTGACTCTTGGTTCACCTAGGGAGACTCAATCTCTTGGGAGATTATCTTTCCCAATATTCAACCTGCTTTCTTTGGAGGATTCCCTGAAAGGTTTCAGATACTGGGAGAGACCTTGTGACCTCTGAAGAAACCATAAGCTAGGAACATGGGCCCCAGGCATGCCTGGCCACTAGCAATCCTTGCAGAGTAACTCCTAAAAAGTCATGACAGAGATGTGTGTGTGTGTGTGGGGTGGGGGGTGTGGTGGGGGGGATGTGGTGGGACCAAAGAGAGAGAGGTGCTTACATCTTATTAGTAGTAACCTCATTAACTCCTACATCTTCAGTTCTGCAGGGCTGTATTCTGTAAACTCAGACTTTTCCATTTAAGCCAGGGGCTCACCTACTGCTTACTCAGGACCCATTAAACCATTAAGAAAAATGACACTTTAGTGGACCAGGATGATTTGTGCACTTTGTTGGGAGTGAGGCTAATTTCCTCTTGCTCTGTGGAAAATGCCCCTTATGCCCATTAAAAGTTCCAGGAATTCTGCTTCCTGAGCTGGTACAGGTGTCATCCAGCAGAGCAGGCAGCATGGCTGCCATGATCACACAGCTTTTTCACCCTCACAGCTCACAGGGGCTTTATGTTGGCTTCAGTTGTATTTTTGTCTAATACTCATATCCATGTTTTGAGTTAATGTTGTCTCGCTTTGCATTTCATGTCAGATTCATCCCATTTACTGGAAAATCTGATATCGAATGTGGCCTTGTGTTTTTAAAAATATATATGTTAAAATATATGTGTGTATCTATGTCTATATCTATATATTTATGCATTGTTCATTTTTGTACAGTGGTTGCTTTCTCCTCTCAGGCATAGTTCCCTTAAGTTGCCCACCACGAATTCACCTGTGAACCATCACCATAGTACCTTGTGCTCTTCCTGCCCCCTGTATTGATTCTTTTCTCTTTTCCTCCCCTGTAGAATGTCTCTGATTTATAGTTGCCTGCTAGTTTTGTTTATTTATTTATTATTATTTGTTTCCTGGTCCCTTATTTGTTTCCCCTGTATTCCTCCTATAAGTAAAACCAGCTGATATTTTTCTTTTTCCTTCTGTTTTATTTTACTGAGCATAATCCCTCCCAGCTCCATCTATGTTGCTGCAAATGGCATAATTTTATCTTTTTTTGATTGTTGTATAGTATTCCATTGTGCATGTACCACATCTTATTGATCCAGTCATCTATTTTTGGGCATTTTGGTTGTTTCCATATCTTACCTATTGTAACTAGTGCTGCAAGTGTGCAGATATCCTTTTGAATGAATGTTTTTTGTGTTCTTTGGGTAGATTCCTAGGAGTGGAATTGCCTGGTCCTATGGCAGGTACATTTTCAGTAGTGTGAGGAACCTCCACACAGCTTTACATAGTGGTTGGACTAGGCCTTGTGTTTTTGGACTTGGAATTCTCCCTGTGAATTGCTAGCCTCATTCTTTGCCTTGGATTATCTGCAATGGTATTTGATCTTGAAAATTGGATCACCTGTTCCTTTATGGAAATCATGGATGAGAGTACAAAAGAAGATACTGAAGACTGATCCTGAAGACACCCCCAAGGGTTGGTTCCTTGGCTTTCAGTCTTTCTCAGCTGACGCATCTCTTACTGGAATGGGAGTCAACCTTAAGCCCTGTGTTTCTGAATACTTCTTGGAAATGTAGTTAAGTTACAAGAGGATACAGTTATATTCTCTGCATGTATCCATCAGGTCAGGAAGTGATATTCTTGAATAATTAGAATTTCCATAATAGATGGGAAGCTCAATTCCAGAGAAGGCTTCTAAACACATGGTTGATGATATCAGGGTTTTACCAAATGAGTAAAATAAGGAGCTACGTAACACAACCTGTAACCTTGGAAACTGTGATGTGCTAATGATAGATGCAGGTGGGAGCATAGAAGTCTACTGATAGGACAGACAATAAGGAAACCAGTGTCAAAGTTTATCTGAGGCCAGGGGGTAAGACACTATGGCTGGCATTCTGGCATATCTCACCCTGGTCTTATAGTGGACCAGTTCTTCACTGCATCATAAATTTCAGAGTCCTTTTAATTTTTGTTTAAAAATGAAAAAAGTATGTCATGTCTATGACTGTCTGGTCCCCTTTGACTCAGCCTCCACCAGCAGTGAGTAACCTTTTGGTTATTAATTTGGCTTCTCTGGAATCCTGATGGTGGGAGGAGGCAGCTCTGGATGGCAATCATGGCCATTTTGTTAAATGAATGAAACGTTTCTGACCTGTAAAAGCTGAGGACAAGATTCTGGGTCTGATCTGACTTATTCGTGAATTCCCAGCCAGACCCAGTCTAGAAATTTGAAAAGCCTCCAAATCTGTTGCAGGCTTAGGTATACTGGAGTCTGGTGACCGTTTTTGCAATAGCCTGTTTAGACCTCTCTCCTTGTCTGCCTGCCTCTTCCGGTGCCTGCAGTTTACAGCTGCCATGTTATATAGTACGTCTCTTACCCATGATTTCGCTTTTTGTTGCCTGAGGTCAACCAAGTCTGAAAATAATTGTTCTGTTTTGTTATTATTATTGCTTGTCTATTACTCTACTAAATTATAAATTAAACTTTGTATGTATGTATAGGAAAAACATGATGTAAGTTGGCTCGGTACTATCTATGGCTTCAGACATTCATTGGGAGGTCATAGACTGTAACCCCTGAGGATAAGTGGGGACTGCTGTACAGACTTGGAGAGGAAGGTGGCCTGCCTGGGCTCTGAGTGAGTGTGTGGTGGCTGCGACTGCTAACTCCCGTTAGCGACTGAGATCACTGAACCACAGTTGCCTGCAGAGGTTCTTGATCTTTTGTTGCAGTTTACCCATTAAGTTCCCTTCATGCAAAGATGTTTTAAAAGCTGTTTTGCCTCTGGTGTGAGCCCCCATGTTTCTCCATTCTTCTCTGAGTGCCAGACTCCATGGGTTTTCCAGGATCCACATAAAACGAATGGTTCTGTTCTTTCAAGGCAACTTTTTTCCCTCTCTGGGAGAGCAGAAAGAGATACTTATATTCACATCCACAGAGTTGTGTGTGGAGGGTGCCACCTTCCAGTGTTTATGTACACGGAGCAGCTGGGGTTGCCTATTTCTCTGAGTGTTTCCACAGAATCAGAAAGCATTGAAAACAAAGCTTGTGTACTCCTAACAGTCCTCAAAGCCCATGCCTCACACTCTCCCTGGTCTCCTCTTCGGCATCACCCTTTGCCCTTGCACTTTTTCCTCACTTGCTCTCAGGGTCTTCAATTCTCCCACTCTTCACGCAGGACGGTTCAGCTTTCTTAAGTTCCTCTTCTCAAATACAGGCCTTTTCCCTAACAACAGGTGTCTTCCTCAAAATGTAATGGTTTATTATTGCATGGACATCTAGAAGGAGCCAGGAAAGTAATTTAATATCTGACACTGCCTAGAGTGTGGGTCGTTCAGGCGTGGTGGCTCCTAACCAGGAGTGAGAAGCAGGCCTTCTGGAAAGCCTTTGTTCAGATCTTTTTAGTCAGGCCTCTGATATTGGATTTAGATACATGTCTATTTGAGTTAAATGAAAGAGAAAATATAAGAGAAATTACCATTGCTGAATATGTGGTGATTATGCAAAAAAAAAAAAAAAGTAGTTTTTGCTCTGCTCTGATGAATTTCTGTCAGCCTAGTCTGGCTCTCATGATTTGCCTGCAATGCTGCCATATTTCTTTTCTGGTTAGCCTCCCTCCAATTCCTTTGCTCCCTCATCTGCCCTCTCAACAGCATATCTAAGACCAGGGTGATTGAGAAAGCTTGAAAGGTGCCTCACTGGCTATTGAATAAGATATTGAAAAAAATCGCTTAACGTCTCTGTATCTCAGCTTCTTTACTTGTAACCTATACAAAATGATTTAAGTGAAGTTGATGTGAGAATGGAGAGTCAACATTTGAAGGCATCATAGCTCAACGAATGTGAGCTGTTACCTCTGTGGGTATTATTTTTGCTTCTGTCAGTTTGGGTCACAATTCTCCGCCTTGCAGGTAAAACTGCACAATATAGTCCTACTATCAACTGCCTTTCTGGACTCATTTTCCACTTCATCTGAAATTGTATCATTGCTGTGGTCCCCAGATATGCCTGTGAGTTCTTATTCCTGTAATGTACACGTGGCCTGCAGGTTTTTTTCTCTATATAATGGTAAATGGGCATTTTTCTTTATTAAATATTTATTTCCTTACATCATTGTTAATTTTTGGATGGTTTTTGGTTTCTCCCCTCAGGTGTAGTCCCCATAGATCTTCCACCACCATAGCATGTAACCCATCATCACCCTTGTGATCTTTCTTCCCCTGTTTTGGTCCTGCTTTCTCCTCCTCCCCTGCTGGGTGCCTCAGATCTATGGTCAGCTTGCTAGTTTTGTCTATTTCTTGACCCTTTGTTTGGTTTCTCTATATTCCACATCTAGGTAAAGCCATCCAATATTTATCTTTTCCCTTCTGACTTATTTTGCTTAGCACAGTCTCTTCCAGCTCCATCCACATTGCCACAAATGGCATGAGTTTATCATTTTTGATCACTGAGTAGTATTCCGTGGTGTATATATACCACAGTAGACAGGTATTTTTAAAAGCATAACCTGGGTATTTTTTCTCTCCAGACTTTTCTCCTTTTGCTCCCATGCTATGTCAAATATGTATGACTTCTTGTCAGGAATATTTGAATAGTAAACCACCCTCAGCTTTTCTCCGCTGGTACTTTGAGAAAATTCTTATCCCCTTTGGAGAACCTTCACCAGTTGCCTATGATGTGCCAAGTACAGTTAGAACCTTCTACAATATTTTGTTATGTACCACAGTCACTGCTGTAAAACATGTACCACCACTGCTATTCAGAGCCAGAGAGCTGGAGGTCAAGCAGTGGTCCACAGGATTTTTAATTAGACCTGCTTTCTTCAGCATCCATTCTCCCTCCTTGAGACTTATTTCTGTGTCATATTTGCAATTTTTCCCAGTTTTGCCCACCATCTGTGTAACTATTAGCTTATATCTTTATTTAAATCAAGTTAAGTTTTAAATAAATATTTATTTATTTATGCATACAAGAGCTGGGGTATAGGCCAGAGGCATGGGAGGTGAGAAGATTCACCAGAGACAGAGTGGAGAGCAGAACAGGCAGATCGACTGAAAAATACTGCTGAGGGGAGCAGCGGGCGAGGCAGGAGAGGTCTGCTATTGTAACAGGGTCCAGGAAAAGGGGAAGTTCCCAAAATCCTGGTTCCACCCTAAGTGGGTGGAGCTAAAAATAAAAAAATTTCTGCAAAAAAGAAAAAAAAGAAGAAGGGAAGATGGAGAACAGCAAGGAGACCTGGATGGGGCACGTAAAGCAAAGAAACATGTGAAGAAACTGTGCTTGCTTTTTAATCTTAGACTGGTTAAAACAGATGTGGGTGAGAGACCCGTGGGGAGGTTAGCAATAGCAGCTTTCATCTTAATTTTAATTTTGCTCTTTTCCTCCCAAATTTGTCTAACTCTTTCTAACCCTTTTCTATAGGTCTCTACTGAAAGGTCCTTTAGATATGTGCCAAGTTTTTAAGCCTTGCTTTAGGCCAATCCTATTTAGCTAAACTTTTACCCTCAAGGAGATAAATAACTTTAAATACTTAACTTAGTAACTCTAGTCTTTGTTCTTTCTTTATTGTACCCTAGTTGTATTAAAGTTCCTTTCCATTAAAAATTTTATATGTTTGTCTTAATGCTGCGAATAGCAAAACCCATTCAAAAAGGGCAGGCTTAAGGGTTCTAAGTACTCCTCTCCCTGCCCTGTAACACTATGCCATGTGGGTCTCCTCCCTGGCCAGGGATGGAACTTGTGCTGCTGTGCCAGGGATGCTTCACTGTGCGGTGCTCAACCTGCTGCACCACCAGGGAGGCCCTCAAGTTAAGTTTTAATCTTAAATATATTCTTTTAAAAATTCTGTATTAATCCATTAAAAACCACACTTGCCAGTAATAGGAAATAACCCTAAAATAAATGATACAGTGAAGATAACAAGATGCTGTTACACTTTAAACGTAACGACCATGACTCAGACCTGGCATGGTCTAGCTCTGGCTCCTCAAGCTTCATGCCCCTTTATTCGTCCTTTTGTCTTTTCCACTAGCCCACAGCTGTCTTTCTGTCCTTAGGGCTTGTCATGCCTCCTGCAGCTTCAGGATATTTGTATGTGCTCTTCCCTTGCTTCCCTCCCTTGCTTCCCTACCCTCTTAGCTTACTAAAATTCCTTCCAGTTCTTCAAATATCATTGTGAGATATTGAAAATTTTCACAAGCCTCTCCAATTGTGCCAGATCCTCCCGTGCTCGGGCTTTGGAGTCCTGTGGCTCTCTCCACAGCACTTACCCCATGGCAGTATTCCATGTGTTTGGGGGATCAGATAACATCTGTCTCTCCCTCTGTATGCTATCAATTGCACCACAGTTATAACCACTCCTGGCTTTGCACACCGTTGAATTTCCAGGATCCAGCATGGTGCCTGAGACACTGTAGGCACTTAATAGTATTTGATCAATGGATGAGTTAGTATATGAATGATTCCTAGATTTTTGAGATACAAAGTAGGGAAATCCGGCAGTTCCCAGTCGTATAAATTTTCTCTTTCCTACTCAATTTCTGTCTTTCCAGTGTAGTGTTGAGGTGTGGGAGATTCTGCACACTTCTCTGGTAAGACCAGAACTGCCTCCCAGGATCAGGGAGGCACAGCAGGGCACATTGCTCACAAGTTTTGAGAGTTAAGCTCTCTGCAGTTTCTGAGTGCTCCATGCCTGCATTCTCCACAGAGCTGTGCCAGGTCAGTCACACGAGACCACGGGAGGCAGGAACTGCAAACACATAACAATAACCATGTAACAAATTTTATCTTATTTTTTTCTTTATAAGCACATAATATTTATTTGAAATTCCAATTTATTAAAAGTCTACCCTTTAGTGGGGCCCTTCCTCCCTAAAGACAATTTAAAAAACAACAAATAATTCAGGAGTCATGGAAGCGGGAACACAGGACGCTGGCTGGCTCTAGGATGAGAGGCAGTGGGGGGTGTCGGTAGCTGGGATGATGAAGTTGTCACGTCGGCGTCAGTCCCATCCTGTGGAGAGGACACAGTAGCCCTTCCCGCCAGTGGGGGGAAATTCTCGATCTTCGGGCTAAAAAGACAATGGAGAAGCAGGGGTCACACCTTGAAGGTTAGTACTAAGAGCTGTTATTCTCAAGGTCTATGAGTTGGAATCCCTTTGGAAGACTCCTTTTCCCTTAATTTGTGGGTACCTAAGAGCTTAGGTGTTCAGCTTTCTAAATTCAACCCTGACAGAAATGAAAGTTAAATCATGTTTTGATTTTTATCCAAATCTATTATAAATGGTAGAAAAGAATATAGGTTTTGCATAAATGTAATTACTAGCAGTAGACTACTTGTGGGAAGGGACTGCTGAGATTCAGGTAGTCAGGGAGTTCCTAGTCTGAGGCCAGAATGGGCTGGAAGGAGGTAGATAGAAATGGAGGAGGTAGAAATAGCCACCAGGGCAGGCTGGGGGATGCCCCTCCCCACCATTGCACTGCTGGCCCTGAAGAGTCTCCTACCCAACTTCTCGAAGGAGAGAATGGGCTGCGGAGAGAGATGGGGCAAAATAAAGCAGACTTTATCGTACAAATTCTGTGGTACATGTGTCTTCCTTGCCTTTATTTCCTTTGTGGTGTGCAATAAGGTTTGGGGCTGCCGAGGCGGATGTTTATGATGTAGAAAAGATGCAGATTAAGAGCGTCTGGCTTCACTGGAGGACCTGGAGGTATTCTCCAGAATTCATGGGACTTGGTTTATCTTCTGAGTGCCATTGGTCATATTCAGGAGTCACCTGCTTCATTTTGGTGTTAGGCATCTTCAAGTCCTTTTTGAGTGATTTGGACTTCCCTGTGAATTTCTCCCCATTTAGGATGCCTTTGTTTCTGCCCTTTGCTGCTTTCAAAGGTTTGCCACTGTGCTTCTCTGGTTTCTTGACTTGGCCTTTCTTAGGAATGTGCAAGTTGACATGAAGCTTGTCAGGTGATGGCCTCTTTACCCTTTCCAGAAGCTCTTCTGGAGACTGGGAATTCTTTGAGTTCTTCACTCTGAGCGATGAGCCATTCACGGTTTACTTCAAATGTACGTGACTCATAATTTAGGACTCAGTGGTCCGTAGCACAGAGCAAGGATAGGCAGGTAAGCCTAGGATGCCTCTGGTGGTCATCAGTAACTGGCAGGAGGCTCAGCTCCAGAAAGCTGCGGGGTCTGGTTGGTGGTTCTAGGCGTAGTCAGCTGGAGGAGTAGCCTCAGGAGCAGCAGCAAACCAACAGAGTTCTCTGGCCTGTACTCCTGGAGGGTGTGAAAGGGCCTTCAGGACAGCAACGGCATGAGCTGCCCGCAGAGGCTTCTCCCAGGTTCTCATTTGTGATGTAGGCGTCACCATTTTTCTTTTTGCAGATGTGGGAAAGATGCAGATTAACAGCCAGCATTAGCAGCAGCTGATTTTGCTCCAGCTTCGCATAGTGGACTTCTCTTAAATATCCCATTTTAGGTAGACCCCGGATTTTCTGTTCCACTCCTCCCCCGCCCCCCACACCCTGTGCAGCCATCCAAAGAGAAGCACAAGGTCTTCAAGGTTTGGCAGAGATCCTTCAGCTAAAAACTGGGTTCAACATTCTCTTCCAGGGGTTTCTGTTTTTTGTTTTTTTCTCTTTAAGAGTCCTCATAGGGTACTCCTATGTTTATCGCAGCACTATTTGTAATTGCTAAGACCTGGAAACAACCCAAAAGCCCAAAAGTAGAGGACTGGATCAAGAAGATGTGGTAC